>CANSNZ010000423.1:1125000-1626145 GCA_947646795.1 Beta lomatogona | reverse complement strand
TACATATATAACTATAAGAGTCAATTAAAGTAGTTCACTCATATGCTTTGAAACCCATTTTGGGTAAATGAAGGCCGTTTCGGGCCGATTTTAGCCTTCGAAGCTCATTTCACTTAGTTTCCCGCATTTAGCCACATGTTAGGTCATATATAGTTCCAATAGGTACATATATAACTATAAGAGTCAATTAAAGTTCACTCATATGCTTTGAAACCCATTTTGGGTAAATGAAGGCCGTTTCGGGCCGATTTTGGCCTTCGAAGCTCATTTCACTTAGTTTCCCGCATTTAGCCACATGTTAGGTCATATATAGTTCCAATAGGTACATATATAACTATAAGAGTCAATTATAGTTCACTCATATGCTTTGAAACCCATTTTGGGTAAATGAAGGCCGTTTCGGGCCGATTTTAGCCTTCGAAGCTCATTTCACTTAGTTTCCCGCATTTAGCCACATGTTAGGTCATATATAGTTCCAATAGGTACATATATAACTATAAGAGTCAATTATAGTTCACTCATATGCTTTGAAACCCATTTTGGGTAAATGAAGGCCGTTTCGGGCCGATTTTAGCCTTCGAAGCTCATTTCACTTAGTTTCCCGCATTTAGCCACATGTTAGGTCATATATAGTTCCAATAGGTACATATATGACTATAAGAGTCAATTATAGTTCACTCATATGCTTTGAAACCCATTTTGGGTAAATGAAGGTCGTTTCGGGTCGATTTTAGCCTTCGAGGCTCATTTCACTTAGTTTCCGGCATTTAGCCACATGTTTGGTCATATATAGTTCCAATAGGTACATATATAACTATAAGAGTCAATTAAAGTTCACTCATATGCTTTGAAACCCATTTTGGGTAAATGAAGGCCGTTTCTGGCCGATTTTAGCCTTCGAAGCTCATTTCACTTAGTTTCCCGCATTTAGCCACATGTTAGGTCATATATAGTTCCAATAGGTACATATATAACTATAAGAGTCAATTAAAGTTCACTCATATGCTTTGAAACCCATTTTGGGTAAATGAAGGCCGTTTCGGGCCGATTTTGGCCTTCGAAGCTCATTTCACTTAGTTTTCCCGCATTTAGCCACATGTTAGGTCATATATAGTTCCAATAGGTACATATATAACTATAAGAGTCAATTATAGTTCACTCATATGCTTTGAAACCCATTTTGGGTAAATGAAGGCCGTTTCGGGCCGATTTTAGCCTTCGAGGCTCATTTCACTTAGTTTCCCGCATTTAGCCACATGTTAGGTCATATATAGTTCCAATAGGTACATATATAACTATAAGAGTCAATTAAAGTTCACTCATATGCTTTGAAACCCATTTTGGGTAAATGAAGGCCGTTTCGGGCCGATTTTAGCCTTCGAAGCTCATTTCACTTAGTTTCCCGCATTTAGCCACATGTTAGGTCATATATAGTTCCAATAGGTACATATATAACTATAAGAGTCAATTATAGTTCACTCATATGCTTTGAAACCCATTTTGGGTAAATGAAGGCTTTTTCGGGCCGATTTTAGCCTTCGAAGCTCATTTCACTTAGTTTCCGGCATTTAGCCACATGTTAGGTCATATATAGTTCCAATAGGTACATATATAACTATAAGAGTCAATTAAAGTTCACTCATATGCTTTGAAACCCATTTTGGGTAAATGAAGGCTATTTCGGGCCGATTTTGGACCTTCAAGAAGCTCATTTCACTTAGTTTCCGCCATTTAGCCACATGTTAGGTCATATATAGTTCCAATAGGTACATATATAACTATAAGAGTCAATTAAAGTTCACTCATATGCTTTGAAACCCATTTTGGGTAAATGAAGGCCGTTTCGGGCCGATTTTAGCCTTCGAAGCTCATTTCACTTAGTTTCCCGCATTTAGCCACATGTTAGGTCATATATAGTTCCAATAGGTACATATATAACTATAAGAGTCAATTATAGTTCACTCATATGCTTTGAAACCCATTTTGGGTAAATGAAGGCCGTTTCGGGCCGATTTTGGCCTTCGAAGCTCATTTCACTTAGTTTCCGGCATTTAGCCACATGTTAGGTCATATATAGTTCCAATAGGTACATATATAACTATAAGAGTCAATTAAAGTTCACTCATATGCTTTGAAACCCATTTTGGGTAAATGAAGGCCGTATTCCGGGGCCGATTTTGGCCTTCGAAGCTCATTTCACTTTGTTTCCCGCATTTAGCCACATGTTAGGTCATATATAGTTCCAATAGGTACATATATAACTATAAGAGTCAATTATAGTTCACTCATATGCTTTGAAACCCATTTTGGGTAAATGAAGGCCGTTTCGGGCCGATTTTAGCCTTCGAAGCTCATTTCACTTAGTTTCCCGCATTTAGCCACATGTTAGGTCATATATAGTTCCAATAGGTACATATATAACTATAAGAGTCAATTAAAGTTCACTCATATGCTTTGAAACCCATTTTGGGTAAATGAAGGCCGTTTCGGGCCGATTTTAGCCTTCGAAGCTCATTTCACTTAGTTTCCCGCATTTAGCCACATGTTAGGTCATATATAGTTCCAATAGGTACATATATAACTATAAGAGTCAATTAAAGTTCACCCATATGCTTTGAAACCCATTTTGGGTAAATGAAGGTCGTTTCGGGCCGATTTTAGCCTTCGAAGCTCATTTCACTTAGTTTCCCGCATTTAGCCACATGTTAGGTCATATATAGTTCCAATAGGTACATATATAACTATAAGAGTCAATTATAGTTCACTCATATGCTTTGAAACCCATTTTGGGTAAATGAAGGCCGTTTCGGGGCGGATTTTAGCCTTCGAAGCTCATTTCACTTAGTTTCCCGCATTTAGCCACATGTTAGGTCATATATAGTTCCAATAGGTACATATATAACTATAAGAGTCAATTAAAGTTCACTCATATGCTTTGAAACCCATTTTGGGTAAATGAAGGCCGTTTCGGGCCGATTTTAGCCTTCGAAGCTCATTTCACTTAGTTTCCCGCATTTAGCCACATGTTAGGTCATATATAGTTCCAATAGGTACATATATAACTATAAAGAGTCAATTATAGTTCACTCATATGCTTTGAAACCCATTTTGGGTAAATGAAGGCCGTTTCTGGCCGATTTTAGCCTTCGAAGCTCATTTCACTTAGTCATTCGCGCATTTTTAGCCACATGTTAGGTCATATATAGTTCCAATAGGTACATATATAACTATAAGAGTCAATTAAAGTTCACTCATATGCTTTGAAACCCATTTTGGGTAAATGAAGGCCATTTCGGGCCGATTTTGGCCTTCGAAGCTCATTTCACTTAGTTTCCCGCATTTAGCCACATGTTAGGTCATATATAGTTCCAATAGGTACATATATAACTATAAGAGTCAATTATAGTTCACTCATATGCTTTGAAACCCATTTTGGGTAAATGAAGGCCAAGCTCGGGCCGATTTTGGCCTTCGAAGCTCATTTCACTTAGTTTCCCGCATTTAGCCACATGTTAGGTCATATATAGTTCCAATAGGTACATATATAACTATAAGAGTCAATTAAAGTTCACTCATATGCTTTGAAACCCATTTTGGGTAAATGAAGGTCGTTTCGGGCCGATTTTAGCCTTCGAAGCTCATTTCACTTAGTTTCCCGCATTTAGCCACATGTTAGGTCATATATAGTTCCAATAGGTACATATATAACTATAAGAGTCAATTATAGTTCACTCATATGCTTTGAAACCCATTTTGGGTAAATGAAGGCTGTTAAGTGCCGATTTTAGCCTTCGAAGCTCATTTCACTTAGTTTCCCGCATTTAGCCACATGTTAGGTCATATATAGTTCCAATAGGTACATATATAACTATAAGAGTCAATTATAGTTCACTCATATGCTTTGAAACCCATTTTGGGTAAATGAAGGCCATTTCGGGCCGATTTTAGCCTTCGAAGCTCATTTCACTTAGTTTCCGGCATTTAGCCACATGTTAGGTCATATATAGTTCCAATAGGTACATATATAACTATAAGAGTCAATTAAAGTTCACTCATATGCTTTGAAACCCATTTTGGGTAAATGAAGGCCGTTTCGGGGCGATTTTAGCCTTCGAAGCTCATTTCACTTAGTTTCCCGCATTTAGCCACATGTTAGGTCATATATAGTTCCAATAGGTACATATATAACTATAAGAGTCAATTAAAGTTCACTCATATGCTTTGAAACCCATTTTGGGTAAATGAAGGCCGTTTTGGGCCGATTTTAGCCTTCGAAGCTCATTTCACTTAGTTTCCCGCATTTAGCCACATGTTAGGTCATATATAGTTCCAATAGGTACATATATAACTATAAGAGTCAATTAAAGTTCACTCATATGCTTTGAAACCCATTTTGGGTAAATGAAGGCCACGTTTCGGGCCGATTTTAGCCTTCGAAGCTCATTTCACTTAGTTTCCCGCATTTAGCCACATGTTAGGTCATATATAGTTCCAATAGGTACATATATAACTATAAGAGTCAATTAAAGTTCACTCATATGCTTTGAAACCCATTTTGGGTAAATGAAGGCCGTTTCGGGCCGATTTTAGCCTTCGAAGCTCATTTCACTTAGTTTCCCGCATTTAGCCACATGTTAGGTCATATATAGTTCCAATAGGTACATATATAACTATAAGAGTCAATTATAGTTCACTCATATGCTTTGAAACCCATTTTGGGTAAATGAAGGCCGTTTCGGGCGATTTTAGCCTTCGAAGCTCATTTCACTTAGTTTCCCGCATTTAGCCACATGTTAGGTCATATATAGTTCCAATAGGTACATATATAACTATAAGAGTCAATTAAAGTTCACTCATATGCTTTGAAACCCATTTTGGGTAAATGAAGGCCGTTTCGGGCCGATTTTAGCCTTCGAAGCTCATTTCACTTAGTTTCCCGCATTTAGCCACATGTTAGGTCATATATAGTTCCAATAGGTACATATATAACTATAAGAGTCAATTAAAGTTCACTCATATGCTTTGAAACCCATTTTGGGTAAATGAAGGCCGTTTCGGGCCGATTTTAGCCTTCGAAGCTCATTTCACTTAGTTTCCCGCATTTAGCCACATGTTAGGTCATATATAGTTCCAATAGGTACATATATAACTATAAGAGTCAATTAAAGTTCACTCATATGCTTTGAAACCCATTTTGGGTAAATGAAGGCCGTTTCGGGCCGATTTTAGCCTTCGAAGCTCATTTCACTTAGTTTCCCGCATTTAGCCACATGTTAGGTCATATATAGTTCCAATAGGTACATATATAACTATAAGAGTCAATTAAAGTTCACTCATATGCTTTGAAACCCATTTTGGGTAAATGAAGGCCGTTTCGGGCCGATTTTAGCCTTCGAAGCTCATTTCACTTAGTTTCCCGCATTTAGCCACATGTTAGGTCATATATAGTTCCAATAGGTACATATATAACTATAAGAGTCAATTATAGTTCACTCATATGCTTTGAAACCCATTTTGGGTAAATGAAGGCCGTTTCGGGCCGATTTTAGCCTTCGAAGCTCATTTCACTTAGTTTCCAGCATTTAGCCACATGTTAGGTCATATATAGTTCCAATAGGTACATATATAACTATAAGAGTCAATTAAAGTTCACTCATATGCTTTGAAACCCATTTTGGGTAAATGAAGGCCATTTCGGGCCGATTTTAGCCTTCGAAGCTCATTTCACTTAGTTTCCCGCATTTAGCCACATGTTAGGTCATATATAGTTCCAATAGGTACATATATAACTATAAGAGTCAATTAAAGTTCACTCATATGCTTTGAAACCCATTTTGGGTAAATGAAGGCCGTTTCGGGCCGATTTTAGCCTTCGAAGCTCATTTCACTTAGTTTCCCGCATTTAGCCACATGTTAGGTCATATATAGTTCCAATAGGTACATATATAACTATAAGAGTCAATTAAAGTTCACTCATATGCTTTGAAACCCATTTTGGGTAAATGAAGGCCGTTTCGGGCCGATTTTAGCCTTCGAAGCTCATTTCACTTAGTTTCCCGCATTTAGCCACATGTTAGGTCATATATAGTTCCAATAGGTACATATATAACTATAAGAGTCAATTAAAGTTCACTCATATGCTTTGAAACCCATTTTGGGTAAATGAAGGCCATTTCGGGCCGATTTTGGCCTTCGAAGCTCATTTCACTTAGTTTCCCGCATTTAGCCACATGTTAGGTCATATATAGTTCCAATAGGTACATATATAACTATAAGAGTCAATTAAAGTTCACTCATATGCTTTGAAACCCATTTTGGGTAAATGAAGGCCGTTTCGGGCCGATTTTAGCCTTCGAAGCTCATTTCACTTAGTTTCCCGCATTTAGCCACATGTTAGGTCATATATAGTTCCAATAGGTACATATATAACTATAAGAGTCAATTAAAGTTCACTCATATGCTTTGAAACCCATTTTGGGTAAATGAAGGCTGTTTTGGGCCGATTTTAGCCTTCGAAGCTCACTTCACTTAGTTTCCCGCATTTAGCCACATGTTAGGTCATATATAGTTCCAATAGGTACATATATAACTATAAGAGTCAATTAAAGTTCACTCATATGCTTTGAAACCCATTTTGGGTAAATGAAGGCCGTTTCGGGCCGATTTTAGCCTTCGAAGCTCATTTCACTTAGTTTCCCGCATTTAGCCACATGTTAGGTCATATATAGTTCCAATAGGTACATATATAACTATAAGAGTCAATTATAGTTCACTCATATGCTTTGAAACCCATTTTGGGTAAATGAAGGCCGTTTTCGGGCCGATTTTGGCCTTCGAAGCTCATTTCACTTAGTTTCCGGCATTTAGCCACATGTTAGGTCATATATAGTTCCAATAGGTACATATATAACTATAAGAGTCAATTAAAGTTCACTCATATGCTTTGAAACCCATTTTGGGTAAATGAAGGCCGTTTCGGGCCGATTTTAGCCTTCGAAGCTCATTTCACTTAGTTTCCCGCATTTAGCCACATGTTAGGTCATATATAGTTCCAATAGGTACATATATAACTATAAGAGTCAATTATAGTTCACTCATATGCTTTGAAACCCATTTTGGGTAAATGAAGGCCGTTTCGGGCCGATTTTAGCCTTCGAAGCTCATTTCACTTAGTTTCCCGCATTTAGCCACATGTTAGGTCATATATAGTTCCAATAGGTACATATATAACTATAAGAGTCAATTATAGTTCACTCATATGCTTTGAAACCCATTTTGGGTAAATGAAGGCCGTTTCGGGCCGATTTTGGCCTTCGAAGCTCATTTCACTTAGTTTCCCGCATTTAGCCACATGTTAGGTCATATATAGTTCCAATAGGTACATATATAACTATAAGAGTCAATTAAAGTTCACTCATATGCTTTGAAACCCATTTTGGGTAAATGAAGGCCGTTTCGGGCCGATTTTGGCCTTCGAAGCTCATTTCACTTAGTTTCCCGCATTTAGCCACATGTTAGGTCATATATAGTTCCAATAGGTACATATATAACTATAAGAGTCAATTAAAGTTCACTCATATGCTTTGAAACCCATTTTGGGTAAATGAAGGCCGTTTTGGGCCGATTTTAGCCTTCGAAGCTCATTTCACTTAGTTTCCCGCATTTAGCCACATGTTAGGTCATATATAGTTCCAATAGGTACATATATAACTATAAGAGTCAATTAAAGTTCACTCATATGCTTTGAAACCCATTTTGGGTAAATGAAGGCCGTTTCGGGCCGATTTTAGCCTTCGAAGCTCATTTCACTTAGTTTCCCGCATTTAGCCACATGTTAGGTCATATATAGTTCCAATAGGTACATATATAACTATAAGAGTCAATTATAGTTCACTCATATGCTTTGAAACCCATTTTGGGTAAATGAAGGCCGTTTCGGGCCGATTTTAGCCTTCGAAGCTCATTTCACTTAGTTTCCCGCATTTAGCCACATGTTAGGTCATATATAGTTCCAATAGGTACATATATAACTATAAGAGTCAATTAAAGTTCACTCATATGCTTTGAAACCCATTTTGGGTAAATGAAGGCCGTTTCGGGCCGATTTTAGCCTTCGAAGCTCATTTCACTTAGTTTCCCGCATTTAGCCACATGTTAGGTCATATATAGTTCCAATAGGTACATATATAACTATAAGAGTCAATTAAAGTTCACTCATATGCTTTGAAACCCATTTTGGGTAAATGAAGGCCGTTTCGGGCCGATTTTGGCCTTCGAAGCTCATTTCACTTAGTTTCCCGCATTTAGCCACATGTTAGGTCATATATAGTTCCAATAGGTACATATATAACTATAAGAGTCAATTATAGTTCACTCATATGCTTTGAAACCCATTTTGGGTAAATGAAGGCCGTTTCGGGCCGATTTTAGCCTTCGAAGCTCATTTCACTTAGTTTCCCGCATTTAGCCACATGTTAGGTCATATATAGTTCCAATAGGTACATATATAACTATAAGAGTCAATTATAGTTCACTCATATGCTTTGAAACCCATTTTGGGTAAATGAAGGCCGTTTCGGGCCGATTTTGGCCTTCGAAGCTCATTTCACTTAGTTTCCCGCATTTAGCCACATGTTAGGTCATATATAGTTCCAATAGGTACATATATAACTATAAGAGTCAATTAAAGTTCACTCATATGCTTTGAAACCCATTTTGGGTAAATGAAGGCCGTTTCGGGCCGATTTTAGCCTTCGAAGCTCATTTCACTTAGTTTCCCGCATTTAGCCACATGTTAGGTCATATATAGTTCCAATAGGTACATATATAACTATAAGAGTCAATTATAGTTCACTCATATGCTTTGAAACCCATTTTGGGTAAATGAAGGCCGTTTCGGGCCGATTTTAGCCTTCGAAGCTCATTTCACTTAGTTTCCCGCATTTAGCCACATGTTAGGTCATATATAGTTCCAATAGGTACATATATAACTATAAGAGTCAATTAAAGTTCACTCATATGCTTTGAAACCCATTTTGGGTAAATGAAGGCCATTTCGGGCCGATTTTAGCCTTCGAAGCTCATTTCACTTAGTTTCCCGCATTTAGCCACATGTTAGGTCATATATAGTTCCAATAGGTACATATATAACTATAAGAGTCAATTAAAGTTCACTCATATGCTTTGAAACCCATTTTGGGTAAATGAAGGCCGTTTCGGGCCGATTTTAGCCTTCGAAGCTCATTTCACTTAGTTTCCCGCATTTAGCCACATGTTAGGTCATATATAGTTCCAATAGGTACATATATAACTATAAGAGTCAATTAAAGTTCACTCATATGCTTTGAAACCCATTTTGGGTAAATGAAGGCCGTTTCGGGCCGATTTTAGCCTTCGAAGCTCATTTCACTTAGTTTCCCGCATTTAGCCACATGTTAGGTCATATATAGTTCCAATAGGTACATATATAACTATAAGAGTCAATTAAAGTTCACTCATATGCTTTGAAACCCATTTTGGGTAAATGAAGGCCGTTTCGGGCCGATTTTGGCCTTCGAAGCTCATTTCACTTAGTTTCCCGCATTTAGCCACATGTTAGGTCATATATAGTTCCAATAGGTACATATATAACTATAAGAGTCAATTAAAGTTCACTCATATGCTTTGAAACCCATTTTGGGTAAATGAAGGCCGTTTCGGGCCGATTTTAGCCTTCGAAGCTCATTTCACTTAGTTTCCCGCATTTAGCCACATGTTAGGTCATATATAGTTCCAATAGGTACATATATAACTATAAGAGTCAATTAAAGTTCACTCATATGCTTTGAAACCCATTTTGGGTAAATGAAGGCCGTTTCGGGCCGATTTTAGCCTTCGAAGCTCATTTCACTTAGTTTCCCGCATTTAGCCACATGTTAGGTCATATATAGTTCCAATAGGTACATATATAACTATAAGAGTCAATTAAAGTTCACTCATATGCTTTGAAACCCATTTTGGGTAAATGAAGGCCGTTTCGGGCCGATTTTAGCCTTCGAAGCTCATTTCACTTAGTTTCCCGCATTTAGCCACATGTTAGGTCATATATAGTTCCAATAGGTACATATATAACTATAAGAGTCAATTAAAGTTCACTCATATGCTTTGAAACCCATTTTGGGTAAATGAAGGCCGTTTCGGGCCGATTTTAGCCTTCGAAGCTCATTTCACTTAGTTTCCCGCATTTAGCCACATGTTAGGTCATATATAGTTCCAATAGGTACATATATAACTATAAGAGTCAATTAAAGTTCACTCATATGCTTTGAAACCCATTTTGGGTAAATGAAGGCCGTTTCGGGCCGATTTTAGCCTTCGAAGCTCATTTCACTTAGTTTCCCGCATTTAGCCACATGTTAGGTCATATATAGTTCCAATAGGTACATATATAACTATAAGAGTCAATTAAAGTTCACTCATATGCTTTGAAACCCATTTTGGGTAAATGAAGGCCGTTTCGGGCCGATTTTGGCCTTCGAAGCTCATTTCACTTAGTTTCCCGCATTTAGCCACATGTTAGGTCATATATAGTTCCAATAGGTACATATATAACTATAAGAGTCAATTAAAGTTCACTCATATGCTTTGAAACCCATTTTGGGTAAATGAAGGCCGTTTCGGGCCGATTTTGGCCTTCGAAGCTCATTTCACTTAGTTTCCCGCATTTAGCCACATGTTAGGTCATATATAGTTCCAATAGGTACATATATAACTATAAGAGTCAATTAAAGTTCACTCATACATATGCTTTGAAACCCATTTTGGGTAAATGAAGGCCGTTTCGGGCCGATTTTAGCCTTCGAAGCTCATTTCACTTAGTTTCCCGCATTTAGCCACATGTTAGGTCATATATAGTTCCAATAGGTACATATATAACTATAAGAGTCAATTATAGTTCACTCATATGCTTTGAAACCCATTTTGGGTAAATGAAGGCCGTTTCGGGCCGATTTTAGCCTTCGAAGCTCATTTCACTTAGTTTCCCGCATTTAGCCACATGTTAGGTCATATATAGTTCCAATAGGTACATATATAACTATAAGAGTCAATTAAAGTTCACTCATATGCTTTGAAACCCATTTTGGGTAAATGAAGGCCGTTTCGGGCCGATTTTAGCCTTCGAAGCTCATTTCACTTAGTTTCCCGCATTTAGCCACATGTTAGGTCATATATAGTTCCAATAGGTACATATATAACTATAAGAGTCAATTATAGTTCACTCATATGCTTTGAAACCCATTTTGGGTAAATGAAGGCCGTTTCGGGCCGATTTTGGCCTTCGAAGCTCATTTCACTTAGTTTCCCGCATTTAGCCACATGTTAGGTCATATATAGTTCCAATAGGTACATATATAACTATAAGAGTCAATTATAGTTCACTCATATGCTTTGAAACCCATTTTGGGTAAATGAAGGCCGTTTCGGGCCGATTTTAGCCTTCGAAGCTCATTTCACTTAGTTTCCCGCATTTAGCCACATGTTAGGTCATATATAGTTCCAATAGGTACATATATAACTATAAGAGTCAATTAAAGTTCACTCATATGCTTTGAAACCCATTTTGGGTAAATGAAGGCCGTTTCGGGCCGATTTTGGCCTTCGAAGCTCATTTCACTTAGTTTCCCGCATTTAGCCACATGTTAGGTCATATATAGTTCCAATAGGTACATATATAACTATAAGAGTCAATTAAAGTTCACTCATATGCTTTGAAACCCATTTTGGGTAAATGAAGGCCGTTTCGGGCCGATTTTAGCCTTCGAAGCTCATTTCACTTAGTTTCCCGCATTTAGCCACATGTTAGGTCATATATAGTTCCAATAGGTACATATATAACTATAAGAGTCAATTAAAGTTCACTCATATGCTTTGAAACCCATTTTGGGTAAATGAAGGCCGTTTCGGGCCGATTTTAGCCTTCGAAGCTCATTTCACTTAGTTTCCCGCATTTAGCCACATGTTAGGTCATATATAGTTCCAATAGGTACATATATAACTATAAGAGTCAATTATAGTTCACTCATATGCTTTGAAACCCATTTTGGGTAAATGAAGGCCGTTTCGGGCCGATTTTAGCCTTCGAAGCTCATTTCACTTAGTTTCCCGCATTTAGCCACATGTTAGGTCATATATAGTTCCAATAGGTACATATATAACTATAAGAGTCAATTATAGTTCACTCATATGCTTTGAAACCCATTTTGGGTAAATGAAGGCCGTTTCGGGCCGATTTTAGCCTTCGAAGCTCATTTCACTTAGTTTCCCGCATTTAGCCACATGTTAGGTCATATATAGTTCCAATAGGTACATATATAACTATAAGAGTCAATTAAAGTTCACTCATATGCTTTGAAACCCATTTTGGGTAAATGAAGGCCGTTTCGGGCCGATTTTAGCCTTCGAAGCTCATTTCACTTAGTTTCCCGCATTTAGCCACATGTTAGGTCATATATAGTTCCAATAGGTACATATATAACTATAAGAGTCAATTAAAGTTCACTCATATGCTTTGAAACCCATTTTGGGTAAATGAAGGCCGTTTCGGGCCGATTTTAGCCTTCGAAGCTCATTTCACTTAGTTTCCCGCATTTAGCCACATGTTAGGTCATATATAGTTCCAATAGGTACATATATAACTATAAGAGTCAATTAAAGTTCACTCATATGCTTTGAAACCCATTTTGGGTAAATGAAGGCCATTTTCGGGCGATTTTAGCCTTCGAAGCTCATTTCACTTAGTTTCCCGCATTTAGCCACATGTTAGGTCATATATAGTTCCAATAGGTACATATATAACTATAAGAGTCAATTATAGTTCACTCATATGCTTTGAAACCCATTTTGGGTAAATGAAGGCCGTTTCGGGCCGATTTTGGCCTTCGAAGCTCATTTCACTTAGTTTCCCGCATTTAGCCACATGTTAGGTCATATATAGTTCCAATAGGTACATATATAACTATAAGAGTCAATTATAGTTCACTCATATGCTTTGAAACCCATTTTGGGTAAATGAAGGCCGTTTCGGGCCGATTTTAGCCTTCGAAGCTCATTTCACTTAGTTTCCGGCATTTAGCCACATGTTAGGTCATATATAGTTCCAATAGGTACATATATAACTATAAGAGTCAATTAAAGTTCACTCATATGCTTTGAAACCCATTTTGGGTAAATGAAGGCTATTTCGGGCCGATTTTGGAATTCGAAGCTCATTTCACTTGGTTTCCCGCATTTAGCCACATGTTAGGTCATATATAGTTCCAATAGGTACATATATAACTATAAGAGTCAATTAAAGTTCACTCATATGCTTTGAAACCCATTTTGGGTAAATGAAGGCTGTTTTGGGCCGATTTTAGCCTTCGAAGCTCACTTCACTTAGTTTCCCGCATTTAGCCACATGTTAGGTCATATATAGTTCCAATAGGTACATATATAACTATAAGAGTCAATTAAAGTTCACTCATATGCTTTGAAACCCATTTTGGGTAAATGAAGGCCGTTTCGGGCCGATTTTAGCCTTCGAAGCTCATTTCACTTAGTTTCCCGCATTTAGCCACATGTTAGGTCATATATAGTTCCAATAGGTACATATATAACTATAAGAGTCAATTATAGTTCACTCATATGCTTTGAAACCCATTTTGGGTAAATGAAGGCCGTTTCGGGCCGATTTTAGCCTTCGAAGCTCATTTCACTTAGTTTCCGGCATTTAGCCACATGTTAGGTCATATATAGTTCCAATAGGTACATATATAACTATAAGAGTCAATTAAAGTTCACTCATATGCTTTGAAACCCATTTTGGGTAAATGAAGGCTATTTCGGGCCGATTTTAGCCTTCGAAGCTCATTTCACTTAGTTTCCCGCATTTAGCCACATGTTAGGTCATATATAGTTCCAATAGGTACATATATAACTATAAGAGTCAATTATAGTTCACTCATATGCTTTGAAACCCATTTTGGGTAAATGAAGGCCGTTTCGGGCCGATTTTAGCCTTCGAAGCTCATTTCACTTAGTTTCCCGCATTTAGCCACATGTTAGGTCATATATAGTTCCAATAGGTACATATATAACTATAAGAGTCAATTAAAGTTCACTCATATGCTTTGAAACCCATTTTGGGTAAATGAAGGCCGTTTCGGGCCGATTTTAGCCTTCGAAGCTCATTTCACTTAGTTTCCCGCATTTAGCCACATGTTAGGTCATATATAGTTCCAATAGGTACATATATAACTATAAGAGTCAATTATAGTTCACTCATATGCTTTGAAACCCATTTTGGGTAAATGAAGGCCGTTTCGGGCCGATTTTAGCCTTCGAAGCTCATTTCACTTAGTTTCCCGCATTTAGCCACATGTTAGGTCATATATAGTTCCAATAGGTACATATATAACTATAAGAGTCAATTATAGTTCACTCATATGCTTTGAAACCCATTTTGGGTAAATGAAGGCCGTTTCGGGCCGATTTTAGCCTTCGAAGCTCATTTCACTTAGTTTCCCGCATTTAGCCACATGTTAGGTCATATATAGTTCCAATAGGTACATATATAACTATAAGAGTCAATTATAGTTCACTCATATGCTTTGAAACCCATTTTGGGTAAATGAAGGCCGTTTCGGGCCGATTTTGGCCTTCGAAGCTCATTTCACTTAGTTTCCCGCATTTAGCCACATGTTAGGTCATATATAGTTCCAATAGGTACATATATAACTATAAGAGTCAATTATAGTTCACTCATATGCTTTGAAACCCATTTTGGGTAAATGAAGGCCGTTTCGGGCCGATTTTAGCCTTCGAAGCTCATTTCACTTAGTTTCCCGCATTTAGCCACATGTTAGGTCATATATAGTTCCAATAGGTACATATATAACTATAAGAGTCAATTATAGTTCACTCATATGCTTTGAAACCCATTTTGGGTAAATGAAGGCCGTTTCGGGCCGATTTTAGCCTTCGAAGCTCATTTCACTTAGTTTCCGGCATTTAGCCACATGTTAGGTCATATATAGTTCCAATAGGTACATATATAACTATAAGAGTCAATTAAAGTTCACTCATATGCTTTGAAACCCATTTTGGGTAAATGAAGGCCGTTTCGGGCCGATTTTAGCCTTCGAAGCTCATTTCACTTAGTTTCCCGCATTTAGCCACATGTTAGGTCATATATAGTTCCAATAGGTACATATATAACTATAAGAGTCAATTATAGTTCACTCATATGCTTTGAAACCCATTTTGGGTAAATGAAGGCCGTTTCGGGCCGATTTTAGCCTTCGAAGCTCATTTCACTTAGTTTCCCGCATTTAGCCACATGTTAGGTCATATATAGTTCCAATAGGTACATATATAACTATAAGAGTCAATTATAGTTCACTCATATGCTTTGAAACCCATTTTGGGTAAATGAAGGCCGTTTCGGGCCGATTTTGGCCTTCGAAGCTCATTTCACTTAGTTTCCCGCATTTAGCCACATGTTAGGTCATATATAGTTCCAATAGGTACATATATAACTATAAGAGTCAATTAAAGTTCACTCATATGCTTTGAAACCCATTTTGGGTAAATGAAGGTCGTTTCGGGCCGATTTTAGCCTTCGAAGCTCACTTCACTTAGTTTCCCGCATTTAGCCACATGTTAGGTCATATATAGTTCCAATAGGTACATATATAACTATAAGAGTCAATTAAAGTTCACTCATATGCTTTGAAACCCATTTTGGGTAAATGAAGGCCGTTTCGGGCCGATTTTGGAATTCGATGCTCATTTCACTTAGTTTCCCGCATTTAGCCACATGTTAGGTCATATATAGTTCCAATAGGTGCATATATAACTATAAGAGTCAATTATCTAAGGTCTTACTCAAACTAAAACTGATATTATGTGTGTTTCCTTTTGTTTAAGGTATTCAACCAAAGGGAGAGTTCTTTCACCACAACCGAGATAAACGAGGTTCGGGATTTGCTAGCACACTACCTTACCGAAGTTTGCATGTGAAGATGATGCCGCAACTTTGAGTTTATTTGTTCTTATTGTTCTACTTGCTAGTTATTTAGGTACAATAATATAATTGATGTTTATTTTGGATTTTAGTACTTATTACAACTTCATTTGTAGTACATTCTCCAAATTTTATATTTATATATATATATTAATTTGACTTGTATACGACGCGCTTGTGGGATTTGTGTCAACTATAGCAGGTTAGATATAATAAAATATTATATATATATATATATATATAACATGAACTGATGCGGTTTACTAAGAAAACCGCATCAGTTAATGTTCCAATGCATACAAAGAGGTTGGCGGCAAAGAACAAACCGCTGCGGTTCGAAGGGAAAACCGCAGCGGTTTTTCCCATTAACCGCTGTGGTTTTGCCTTGGAACCGCAGCGGTTTGTGCTTCGCCGTTGCGGTTCACAACCGCAGCAGTTTTTTTATGAAAATTGCTGCTAGTCCAACTGTTGCGGGCCAAAACCACAGCGGCAAGTCTGGTTTTGACCGCAGCGGTTGGACTTTATTCCACTAGTGCTCACCTCTCATTTCCATTTTCATTTCTTCATCCCTCATTTCCATTTCACATTTCGAAGGCATCATTTCTTAAAATTTACGAGGTCCATTCGATTTATGTTCAGGACAGGTCGTGAGATTATAACTTGGGAACGCCCTATAGAGAGGATACAAGGTCAAACTACTCCCAAACTCGTCAAACGAGTTATCACCTTTTCAGACGCGTCTTCCAAAACTTCTGAATCATCTTCCGAGACGGGAGACACTTCTGAGCAACTCAATGCAATCATGGTTCAGCTTCAACTGATGAACTCTCGTCTTAAGGGACAAGACAAAGAGATCAAAGCACTGAGAGAAAAGCTGATAACTAAGGAAGAAGAGCATGATGACACTCCACCACCTCCTATCAAGACCGAGACAGAATTGAGGTATGAAAACTCGAGCAATTGATCCAGTCAATTCCTGCGCTCGAGAGTCAGGCTCATGGCCATGACATCATTGATCCTGAACTGAGGGAAAAACTCCCTAAAAAGGTAGCATTATTGGGTGACCTCCCAAAATTCAAGGGGGTCGAAGACCCAGATGATCATTAGAGAGCTTTCTCCATCTCTATGGCTCTCAAGGGCATGAGCAAGGACTTGTTTGCTTATGTCTTTCCCTTGACCTTGGATGCACATCCATCCAAGTGGTTTAGGTCACTTAATAAGACCAAGCTGAATGACTGGGACTATATCAGGGAAAAGTTCCACAAACAATACATATACAATACTCAGCTTCCCATTGGCCTTCGTGGGTTGGAGTTAATTAACCAAAACTCCAACGAAGATTTCGTCACCTTCCTTAACAGATGGAGGGAAAAAGTTGCACAAATGACTAACAGGCCATCTCAAGAGGATCAAGTCCGACTGGTGATCCGTAACCTTGTAACTCCCTGACCACTAATTCACTACTCAAGACGACCTAATTAGCAGCGGAACACCTATATGGTCGAGGCATTACTGTCGCACCTTCGGTTAGGAAGGTACAAGGCTACGGTTACATAACATATTTAAACATTGTGAGACATAAAAGTGTTAACTTAAGCAACTTATATTATATTAAAGCATATAACGTTAACATGATATAACAGCGATAACTTATATTAAAGTATATTGTCTTACTTTCTGGTTAAGTTAACCTTACAATTTAATAGCACTACTACTAGATGATATAATAAGGTGGTATTCCTTGCCACTACGCAGTACCATCGTCCCCAGCAGTACCTAAAACATGAATACAAAACATTATGAATCGAGGATCAGTAACAAGCTACTCTAGCAACGTAAATTCATTTTGATTCATTTTATTTGCAAACAGAGGGAAAGAATAATTCAAACATTCATGGAAACAACATTTAGAGAATATCACCTCCATCATCCATTAACCCTTTCATCCATTTTACTCTGGTTGCTGCAAAATCAATCAGCTCTGGGACGTCTCCCAGCCATGTGTATGCACCACTATGCAAGGGCCTGTGCCCCGGGCGTTGCCCTACACTAATAAAGGCCTAGCACCCTTGTAAATGATAACGAATCAGTCCCCAAGTAAACAGCTCGGTTCGTGCACGACCGCCAATCAGCTCAGCAAACCAGTTCTTACACTTTACTTTATCATGTTTCATTACTTTTAATATTCATATGTGATAATAATTATTCATTCATCTTAGCTCTACCTCAATAATTAGGGTAGCAAAATCATATCTTGATTCCATAACTCATGACAGTTCATAAATAGTATCAAAATAATATGTATCATCCCGCAACTCAAAAGAAATCATCATATTCATAAACATTTACCATTCCACTGTAAACTCATATTTCATAAAACATATTTGAAGGGAATTGCGGGTACTAGCAGTAGTTGTTACCTCGAATGAAGTATAATAACCTCTTCTTATGTCCTTGAGATCGTCCTTACTAAGCTCCGAGGAACAAGTTCTTTTAAGTTTCAATACAAGCATTTTTTATAATAAGTTAGTAACTAATTGGGAAGAATTCCTAGTGTTGTTCAATGTACGGTTATTAGATTACAAAATAGTTAAGTATATGAGTTGTAATAGTTGGCTTTACTAATGTTTATGTGACAAGTAGCTTATACTTGGTAGTTTAGTACTATAACAGTTTATACCAAACACCTTTATACTTAACTCTTAAGATATTACTTAGAAACTAAAATAGAAGTAATTTAGTCATATTATCATACTACATGGTTAGAATAAACAATTAAACTTATTTAAGTGAGCTAATTACAAAGACTATAAATAATGACTTTTAAGCTAAATTAGGAATATATGTTAAGCATGCCTAACTAATCTAAACTTGATAACATTATTATAGACTAACTATAAATATTTACTAAACTGGGTAAACTATAATTTATAAGTGACTTTACTCAACTTACTTATAAGCTTGCATTAGTATTACTGTTATTACTTAGCATCTATGATTTCATTTAGGAATTGGTGAAAGTGACATACAAAAGTCAACCCACATTACAAAAGGAAGTAACAAACTTACCCAAACAGAACACACACACACGCAGAGGAGGGAGAAAATGTGGGTCTTCGAAGCAGCCACCAGAGGACTGGCGGATGGGCAGCAGTTCACGGCGGCGAAGGCGGCAGAGGGGCGGCAAAGGTGCGGCGAGCAGGGGGTCTGGTAACCCGCAAGAGAGGAGAGGGAGTGGGGCGAGAGTGAGGCTCGAAGCGGAGGAGATGGACGCGAGTAGGGAGGGGAATGGGTGGCGCTTGGCCGGCGTCTGGTGGTGTTCCTTCTTCGGCGGTGGTTAAGAAGTGGGGCAGCAGTGGTGGTGGTTGTTTGGTGGTTGAAAAGAAGAACAGAGAAGTTAAAGATTGAAATTTTTGTTTCCAAATTCTTTCTACTGATTTATTTTCTGAATTTTTGTTTGTTGATTTGTGATGGACTTCGAACCCAAACTCCCTATTTATAGAGGAATGCCTATCTCAGAACATAAATTTTCAGATTAAATAAATCAAAACCATTTGCATCCATGGATTGTTAAGAAAACAAGAAGCTCAACCAACTGTTTTTGGGTGAATTTCGGTGGGTTTAGTGTGTTTGTGAGAGCAAAAGTATGATTAGAAAATATTTGCTGGTTTTGTAATACAAGGGAATAGTGAAGAAACCATGGTATGGAGTTGTTTAGTCTTGCAAGCTATTGACCAAGGAGGGAGATGGTCTTCCTCTTTTTCCCTTATTTTGCTTACTGATGTTTTAGTTTAAAGTTGGACTCATTTTCTGCTTTTGGGTTTCTTTTAATTGTTTGGGCTCATGGATTTGGGCAAAGGGGCTATCAGAATTTGTTATTAACATCAAGTCTTATACTCAAACTACTTACAGGGTTGATTACAAAATTTTAGTAGTTTCGTTTATCCATAAACTATTTATCAAAATATGTAATACCTTTGTAACATAACTTAGAAATCCAAAAAAAAAAATATTACTTAGTGTATATTACTTAGTAAAATATGGTCACCTTTAGCTTAATAATCAAGATTAGTTATTAATAAAATAAAGTTAAAACTCGGGATATTACAAACCTGCGGCCCAAGTATGGGAATCATATTAGATTCCATCCCATAGAGTCTTTCACGAAGCTCTATAAGGTAGGCCTGCTGATTCAAGAAGAGGTACAAGCCAACAAGAATAAGGTTTCCTACAAAAACAACTCTTTCAAGAAGAGTAATAACAACCCCGCTAGCTCAACTACTGAAAAGAGAGGTTATCAAGGGCCTCAAAGAACATTCACTCCATTGGGCATGACTTTAGAAAAAGCCTGCACTAGGCTTCATGCAAAAGGAGCACTTCAACCTATTGGCCCTACTCCATACCCTGCTCCTGAGAAAAGATCTAGTAAATGGAATCCTAATGCCTACTGCAAGTACCATCAGGAAAGGGGCATAGGACATCACAGTGTTGGACTTTGAAGCATGCTCTACAGGATATGGTTGAACGGTAGATTGCCAATTCCGCATGCAGCAAAAGTCAGCAATGGCAGCAATTAGGGGTGTAAGTTCGGTTTTCGATTTGGTTTTGGAGCAAAACCGAACCAAATCGAATTTAATTCGGTTTTCATATTTCAAATCCAAACCAAAATTTATACCAAACCAAACCGAACCGAAAAACCCGAAATTCTTTTATGATGCAAAAAATTGTTTCCCAAATCTTACTAATACTACGAATTTATTAAGTTCAAATCCTCAAACATTAAAGAATTGATTAAATCACAACCAATGTTTAAAATAAAAGTCTAAGAACTAGAGATAATTGATAAAAAAAATAATGAAAAATGATATAAAAAAAAAACATGAAATCCTTAAGTTCTTCTTCTTCGGACTTATACACCCCATTTCTTTGGCTATTTCGCACTCTCAATTCGAAGTCCACTACATTTGCAAAGATTTTGATATCCACAGGAAGAGAGATAAGTGATCTGGAAGAAAGAAATGGAGGAGAGAGAGAGTACGGACAAAGTGGAGTATAGGACACTGAGAAAAGCAGGGAGAGTGAGGAATGAATTGGGTAAGTGACGGCTTACAATGTGGTTCTCAGGGTTTCAAGTTTTCAACTTTTAAAAACAAAAAATGGGCTTTATTAACGGCCCATATAGAATTGAAGTATAGAAATATGAAATGTTCGGTTCTGTTTAGTTTTTTTCGGAAAACCGAACCAAACCGAAAACCAAATGAAAACCGAACCAAACCGAAAACCAAAAAAAAATATTTTTTTCTCAGTCCAAACCAAATCGATTTTAAAAAAAAAAAAAACCAAACCAAATTATAAATTCGGTTTGGTTTGGTTTGGATTTCGGTTTTTAACCAAATAACTTACACCCCTAGCGGCAACCCCTTGGGCAGTGCCTAGATAATGCCGGGGCATGGTCATTTAATGCTAGTTTTCTAGGTTGAGTCGGAGAGTCCCTCCCCTAGCTCCTTCATTTCCTTTCCTGTCGAGTCTATGTCATTTAGGACTTTATTTCTAATAAGCTTCGTTCTATTTATTTCAAATTAATAAAATAATTACATTTTCATTTTCATTTTCATTGGCCTTCCATCATTTTATTTATGCTTCTAATTCAATGAAGAAACTTAAATCACCTAATGAACTTGACTAATAATAATAATAAAAAGAGATATGAAATAAAAAAAAGTAATAATAAAGAAAAATGAAAAAAAGACATACTTTGGATTAGGATCTTATCCCATCTTTCCTCCATCATCCATAAACCATCATCCTCATTATCCAGATAACCTTTCAAAACAATGCTCCACAAATAACCTTCTAACCTTCCAATACTCATAACCATAAACTTATGTGCAAGCCTTACTACATAAAAAAAAAAAAAAAAAAATCAATGTCAGGCAAAAAAATAAATAAAAAAGTGAAAAAATTCAAAGTGTGAAGAAAAAGAGCAAAAGAAAAAAGCAAAACACACAAAGCAAAAGGAAAAAAATGCAAAAAAAGAAAGGCAAAATAAATAAAAAGTCAAGTTAGGGGGCTTGCACACAAGTTCTACCCTCATTCAAATTCCTTCAATCCATCAAAACCTTACCCATATAATCCAAAATCCTTCAAACCTATATCAATGACCATTACCTTAGCCCATCCAATTAAACCTTCATCAAACCTAAAGCCTTTAACCTTTCAACCTCTCATCAACCCTAACTCCTTTAACCTTTCAACCTCTCATCAACCCTAACTCTTTATTTAAGGTATGTCCAAGCCCGCTAGGTCGGCCTAGGCAAAATTTAGGGCACAAAAAAAATAAAAAATCAGTTCTAGAACTACGAATGGTCTGATTCCTCAAAGATAAGTAGGAATTCTCATCTTGAGGTCCGACCGCTAAAATAAAAATAAATTATTCAAGGTCTAATGATTTGATTTTCTAGAGTTCTAGAGCATGTTCTTTCTAGATCCCGACATAGACTCAAGTCAAATGTCCAAGCCCGCTAGGTTCAAAACCCGAAAGGGCGGCCTAGGAAAAAGTGAGGGCACAAAAAAATAAAAAAATCAGTTCCAGATCTACGAATGGTATAATTCCACAAGGATACGTAGGTATCCTCATCTCGAGGTCCGACCGCTAAAATAAAAATAAATTATTCAAGGTGTAATGATTTGATTTTATAGAGTTTAGGAGCATGTTCTTTCCAGATCCCGACATAGACTCGAGTCTGAACCTAGCCTCGTTAAAGCCTTTTCCCACCTACATTTATATGAGTCATAAATTTAAACCTTATTATTTTTTTAATCCAAGTCTTCTTGTTCCTGAAGGACTCTCCGACAATTCCATGGTCTCTGGCGACACTTGACTTTGCCTAAACCATTTCCCAAAGAAGAATCCCCAATGACAACTTTCAACGCTCAAGACAGATCTAATTCAAGGCAAGCTCACCCAAAGTGGGGGCTTCCTATATATATGGTGGTTCCTCCAAATCAAACACCCGAAGAGTTGCAATTTGCGGATCTCGTTTACGGATCCCGATTATTTACTAAAAACGATTTTCGAAAATCATTTTATCCATTTATGATCATTCTATTTCTCTACATATCCAGATCCCCTAGCCTTGCAAAACCTAACCTGACCTTGCATTGCATTGCATTTCATACATTCTAGTCTTGCATAACCCTGACCTTGCATGACGTGTCATCTTTCTTAGTTTTGTATAATCTTAATCCTTGCATAGCGTCTCATGCATCCTTATAGAGTCTAAGTTTGCATTTTTGCATCATTATGTGCTTTATGTGAGTTGTTTGCACCTATCTGCTAACATCTTCTTCTGCAGGTAATCAGATTGCTTGTGGTTATTGTCCTGCATACTAACTTTGTTTTGCAGAGACTGGCGTATATAGATCAGTTCTAAACTGCAGAGCATTTAGAATCATTCTCCGTCCTGACACCGTATATTTTGACTTTCGGTTTTCCTGAACCTCAGTCAAAATGGGGGCTTCTGTAGACACATAATCGTGTCTCCCTATTTAAGGGGTCAATGATGAAACATACCACGGTATTAGTTAGCGCAACCCAACGGAACAGCAATCCGAAGAGCCAATCCAAAATCAATTTAAATTGTGTTTTGAAATATTATTCTAGAGCCCAAATTAATTATTCATGATAATTAGTTGTATTTTAAGCCCATAAAACATTTTAACTCCATTTAAAGTATCTTAAAACCCCAATTATTTATTTATTATTTTTAATAAATATTTTAATAAATGCAAATCAGATTTTTATTCCGAAAATTCAATCTCCGGATTCTAAGGATAAGAAGATATCTTTAAAAACGTGTTTAATGAAAAAGGCTGGCAAATGAGTTGGACGCAGGAGGTGCGCCTAGCGCGCGACGTGCGTCCAGCACATTGGTCAAGCTGTGTCAAGCACGCCAGTCCGCGCATGACACGTGGAATTGTGACTCACACAGAGTCCTGCGCCTAGCGCAGTTCCTGTGTGGGACGCATCTCTCTCTTTTCTATGTTTTTAAATACACGTGTATAGCTCTGATTGGGTGGAGCGTCAGGCGTGCCACTGTGCGCTTGGTACGTGGATCCGCGCCTCACATGTTAGCCTGCGCCTGGCGCAGGAGGCGCGCGAAGCGTAGATTCTTGTTGTCTATAAATACCTGTGATTTCCCGAATCACAGACGGTTTTTTCGAATTATTATTCACGAACACAAAAACTCTCGAATATTTACGAATTAAATTACGAACATCCAAACACTCAAAACGCTTTCAATACTTCAATTCCTTTTCCAATCCGTAATGATACTACGTTCTTAGTTCCACGAGTGTTCCACCTGAAGGTCGTTGCGCTCTTCGACGTAAGCCGCATAGGCATGATTCTTGAGGATCCTTGAATAATTCAATTATATTTATTGCCTGGAAGTTACTAACAGTTTCTTGTCATGATGTAGATATTTAATTGATAATCGTGATTATTGTATATTCTAATCCCTTTTACTATTATTTTTGTATATAATATTCATATTGTCATGATAGTCCTGCATGCTTTTTATCACCCATATGTTATTATTGCTAAACAAGACCTAAAGAACTATTCTAACTAATTCAGATAATTTGGACAACCTGCTAGGTACCTTGTAATATTGATTGCATAATAACTTGTCACTAAAATTAGTCTTTTATGTGTTTCCTGAACCAACTTATACTAAATATTTTTAGGACGTATAAAAATATTATATGATATTCTTTGGCATAAAATTTATTGTGAATCGATATTTAGTAAAAGCCGGCAATGGGCAACATGGTTCCTGACTGTGTTGTACCCTCACCTCTGAACTCAATCTATGGTTCAATTTAACCATCTATGGAGTAAGGACGGGAAATCTACATTGGATAAGTCCCTAAGATGTCCCTACAGTTTTCAATATCCAATTAGGTTTATAAGTTTTCCTTTGTTGGCGACTTCAAAATCTATTTCAATAAAACATTTACAATGGGGTAGTCAAATCTAATACGCGCTCATCCCACGTAGGCGAAATAAAAACACGCCTACAATTAGTATATTGTTATACTATAATTCACGTAAATGACTATAATCAAAATATTAATTGAGCAAGTAGTAGTTGCATAAGTAATATTCCAAGAAGTATAATTTCATAAGTAATGACTTTAGAACAATATAACTAGTATAACTATTTACTGATAGAGAAAGCTCTTTCATCGAATTCACCTATATGTTTTAGTTTTCTAAATTTTCTTTTCATGTTTGTTAGCATTTATGTTCATTACCTTATAAAGATTCAAGATAAATTTTCAAGTATATATTTATATGATTGGTTTATCTGTTTTATGATATGAAACTTTGTAATTCCCCAATTAATGTACCAACAAATGAGACAATGAGATAATTGACACGAGCAGATATCGATTAGATAAATGATATAAATTATAAAAATTTAAATTACTACTCTAATTAATTATGACTATTATTTCAAAATGGAGTAAGGTATGAGATTTGGGGTTCAAGGTTTGGAGCATGGGGTTTAGTTGTTTTGGATAATAATTCATCAAATTTAGTAGGATTATTTATTTTCTTAAGGCAAAATCCAAAACTAGCTAATGCACAACATTTAAACTGTTAGATGATCATAATCAATGGCACATACGAAAACAATACAAAGCACACATATCACAAATATTAACCGTTAAATACAAGTCATAAACCAAACTGAACTGTAAGATCCTCTCCTAATCTATCACCTTCTCCAACATCTCTCTCCTCCAAACCCATCTTCCCCACCCAAAAACCTACTAAACTCCCTTTATTCCTCTCTTTGTGTCGCTGCTCCCTCCCTCCATCCTCCTTGCCGGCTGCCTCCGCCGGAATTCCCTTCCCCAATTTACAGCTACTCTCTCTCTCGCCTCCCTTGCATCGCGTCACAACCGTTAGATATGAGGCTCATTCCATCTTCCATCCCTCACCACTCATTTCTCTCTCCTCACCCCTCCAACCTCCCTGCCCCAAACCGACCACCTTCATCCCCAACTATCGCAGGCGCCACGAGCACACCATTACCACTAGTCCCCCACCCCTACCTTAAAATTTCCCGTTCACCAACTCTGTCAAGTTCCACGGTCAAATAAGAGCTATTAGTGGTTAAAACTAACTAGAAGTTTCATATCTGAAATCTCAACAACTAAATTTCACCACTAAAGGCTCGAATTTGGTCTTGTTCACTCACTCTCTCTCTCTCCCTCTCTTCTATCCTTTTTTTTAAATCTACTGTAAGAAGGAAGATTGGTTGAGTTTGAATTTTTTCTTTCTTTGTCTGGTTTGTTTTAGAAAGGAGTCCTTCTTAATAACTGTTTTTCGATTGCAAATTGTTGGGACAATATGAGTTTTAAGAATTGTTTTTGAGAGATTTTTTCCCAAATTTTTGTGAGATCAAATGTTTAAATGGTGGCGATATGATTGTCGGGTATGGTTGGCGGTGGTGGTGGTGCGACGATCTGGGCTGGCGGAGGATGCAGTGATGGTGCTGGTGGGCGTGCAGTTGGGCTGGCGATGGTGGTGGTGGACGTGCAGTTGGGATGGCGATGTCGTTATTTTCCTTGTTATTTTCTGCGTATTTTTTTATTTTGTTGTAAATTCCTATATTCATATTCAGATTTTCTTTTCATTTCGTTATTAATTTGTTTGTAATTTTTAATGTTATTTTCGTTTGTTTTTTTTTTGTTTTTTTTTCTATAATATTGATTTTGATATGATATTTAGCTAGTTAATTTAAGTAATATATGCTGGTTAATTTAAGTAAGATTTTGGTTAATTCAATTAATTAGTTTGGTTTGATTTGGATAGTGATAAGTCTAATAGATTTATGTTTGCTGGTTAACACAAGAGTGAAAGAAACTCACTTGCATCTCTTTCATAATATATCAATTATTATTTAAATTTTTATAAATTTATCAATTGCAACATTTTAAAATATCATGTTATCAAAAAATATACTTCTAAGTAGTACCAACTTATAAATAGTTATAAAAGAATGATATAGTATATATTTAGTAAACGGTTTTTCCACCAAGTAGCCCGAGTTTTTGAAAAATTCACTAGGTTGCCCGAGTTTCATGGTAATATATCAAAATCCCCTTAATGACTAACGACGGTTAACTCTACTAGTCATTAACCCTAATTTCTTTGTTAAACCTTATTAACCTTAATTAATTCCTACTAAAAAACCCTAATCTATAATCTCTCTCCCTAACCACCAGTACTCAACCATCACCACCTGACCATTAACCACTAGCACCTGGCCCCAGCCTCACCAGCCGCCCTCCCCCCCACCTCACCCTGGCAGCCCCCACTCTACCCCCACCCCCCTTCGCCCCTTCCCCCCCTCTCATCTCCCTCGCCTCCCTCTCCCCTCCCCCTGGCCACTAAAACTCCTTTCATCCCGCCCCACCACCGCCGAAGAATTGATCTCTTCAGCACTGTTAATAGAGAGAATAGTAGTAGCATTATTGCAGCAGCAAAACATCAACACAATAAGGAGAGAACAACGGCCGGAGCAGCAGCAACGTCGGCAAGGAAGGCGACAATACCGCTGGCAGCACGAACCAAGGATAGTGGAACTTGGGACAGCAACGACGAATAGAAAAGAGGGCGCTAAGGAAACATATTTGTGGAGACAAAGTGAGAGGTAGGGTGGAGGGGCAAGGGCGGCGAAGGAGTGGAAAGGGGGGAGATGCAAGGTGGTGGAGGGAGCGGTAGGAGTGGGGTGGGGGGCTGGTGGTAAGGGTGGGGTAAGGGCTGCAGGCGTGAGGTGGGGGGAGGGCTGTTGGTGGGGCTGGGGTCAGGTGGTGGTGGTTAGGGGTTTAGGTGGTGGTGATTGAGTGCTGGTGGTTAGGGAGAGAGATTATAAATTAGAGTTTTTAGTGGAGTAATTAAGGTTAAATTGGGTCTAACTAATAAATTAGGGTTAATGAATCACGGAGTTAACCGATGTTAGTCATTAAAGGCATTTTGATGTATTTCCATGAAACTTGGGGGTACCTAGTGAATTTTAAAAGTGCGAGGGTACCTGGTTAATTTTTCAAAAACTCGGGGGTACTTAGTGAAAAAACCATTGAGTAAAAGATAAAATTAACATATTTAATTCATTTTGTAGATATAGTACAGTAATTGAATTACTAATTTTGTTGCATTTTAGTCGTCAACATAGGTTGGTTAAAAAATTGGATCAAATCCGTCATATCTTATTTTATCTGGTTGAAACGAATTCTAGTTGAATTCGAGTCAGTCATAAATGAATCAGACTGAATCGGGTATTCTGAGTCTAATCGGGTTTTGAGTTGGGTTATGGTCAGGTTTGAGTCTTGGCTAACCGTGTTCAATCAGTAACAGGTTTGAATATAGGTCGGTGTAGTCAGGTCAGAATATGATATTATCGGGTGTCAATCAGGTCCGGTTGATCTCGTGTCAGGTTTCGGTCATGTCTGGGGACTGAACCTCTCAAGTCGAACCAGGTTCAGGTCGAGTCGGTATCAGGTTAACCCACGGGTCGATCCTGTTTTTGACACCTCTAATCTTAGGTCTTGAATACTATGTTTGATGAAAAAAGTGAATTGAAGAGATTAATCTACTAATATTTTGCAAAGTAAATCAAGCGAAATTGAAAGATACTGAAATATGTTAATGAGTTCTTCAACTGAACTTTTAGAGAGAATTCTCTCTCTTGGAGAGAAAACAGAATTTGTAAAGCTGAAATCTAAAATGAGAATTATTACAAGATTAACTATTTATACAAGAGCTAAGCTGAAATTAAGAAGCTAAGCGACAAAATAAGCTTAGCAACAGAATTAGGGAATCTAGGAGCTGAGAATTAGTTAGCTAAGCTGGCACAGTTAGTTACAACATTGTTGTTTTGTTGTTTATTGCTAAGCTGGCAGACTGAACAAAAGTAATAACCCCGCGGTCAAACTAGGATATGGTGAGATGGAAACCATGCCTAGTTTGGATAGGAGTTCCTTATGGTGAGCGATAGGCAAGACCTTTGTAAAAGCATCTGCGAGCTGATTTTGTGTAGGAAGATAACTCAATTACAATAGACCTTCAATCATCTTGTCTCCTATGAAATGACCATCCACTTCAATGTGTTTTGTTCTTCATGAAACACAGGGTTTTTGGCAAGGTGTAAAACAGACATGTTATCACAATGTAGGGTGACAGGCTAAAGTCGTATCACCTAATCAAAAATAACCTAAGGTCCACTAACTAGTAGTCAAGGAAGTCAGGATTGAATCCACATGGAGATAGCTATACTATAATGTCTGAACTCTAATATTATACTAACTAAATCAGATGAAAATGGAGTTGGTTTACTAAACTGATTGCAAATTAAATAATCAAAGAAGGAAATATCAATTAAGGGAAAGACTAGGGAAATGGCTCACTATGTATGCAATTCAGGATATCAAGATTGTAATACCCCTCATGATTGCTTTAAAGGCATTTAGCAGGCTACTCATTCCAACAACATGCATCTTTCTTTTAGGGAGCTCATTTCCTTAGTTACTCCACAGTTAAGCGTGCTTGGCTGGGAGTAGTCCAGGGATGAGTGACCTCCTGGGAAGTTTCTCAGGGTGCGCATGAGTGAGGACAAAATGTGCCGGAAGAACTTGTGTTGGTTATTGAGGACAGTTGTTGTCCCTGGGTGCGCATTGGTGACAATATACTCGACTCCGGATGGGTCGGGGTGTTACAAAGATGACTGGAGAAACTCAATAAATCAATCTGACTCGGGTACCTCCCTCGAAGCTCATTAAGCCGCTCTCGCATGGTCATAGATCGCTAAACCTACTATTGAGAGCCGATACAAAATCCTACCTCTCGGTCTATAATTTTGTATTGCAATAGTAATCAAACAAATTTGGCGGAACTTTTAGACTAACAAAACTAACTCAATAATTAGAGTCAGATGAAATTCACAAGCAAAATAATCATTCAACCAATCCCTCATATGCATACATAGATCCCAAATCCCCTAGAAATTAAACTACTCACTCATAATTAGAGAAAACATAATCAGCATAAGCAAGCATGATGGAATAATAAGGAAGAATTAAAAAGGCAATAGTAAGGGATGAGAGACAAATACCAATTGAAGAACAAATCTCGAAAACAAATTATTATATTGAAATCTTGAATGTGCTCACAAAGTAGACTCAACTAGGGTTCATGAGAGAATAAAAGTGCTCAGAAAACTAATGAACTGAATAATAAGGTCAAAACGTGGTTTTTCTCCACTAAAAGGAGAAGTATTTATATTAAAGTCATAAAGTGCGCAACACGCGCTTCAACACGCATAAAAATAGCCTCGCCCTACTGGGTGGTTGTCAAATACTATGAAATCTTCGTCTCACCCGACCGGGAGAGATCTTACCCGACTGGGCGGTCTTCAGCTGCCTATTTGATCACAAAACATCGGCTCACCCGATCTGCCCGGGCGAGTTGTGCTTGGCCGAGCCCATAAGCAAATTGCTTTCTTCTTAGTTCCTCTTCAAACGTCTAAATATGGCTAAGTAAGGTCGCCCGACCTGCGGGGCCAGATCTCGCTCGACCTGTTGGGGAAGATCTCGCCCGATCGGGCGATCGTCAGGTGCAAAACAACATAATTATCTATCTTCAAAATGCCATAACTCTTGCGTTATTCGTCGAAATTAGGCAAGTGACCAGTCGTTGGAAAAGCTCTTGAAGTGTAGAATCTAACCCAATTGAAATCATTGCATTTGGATTTGTAGAACTTTAGTTATCATCAAAAGAGTGGACGAGAATCATTCTTCTACTTCTTTCACTATTCATTTTGCTTCAAAACTCGTCCAACTCAACGCTCGTGCTCTCAAAAGAACATCATCTCTTGTAGTGGTATAAATGAGTTGGAAATGCACCCAAATATGCTAATTTCTACAATGATAAATCTGAAACTACAAACACACTACAAGGAGTACATTAGTACTAAAAATGGCTCCGAAGAGCGCAATTAAGACCAATAACCAATGAGGGACGGGGGTAAAAATTCCATATAAAATAGGCACAGCAAACTCCCCCAAGCTATACTTTTGCTTGTCCCTAAGCAAAACTTGTTTGAAAATCAAGAATTCAAGGAAGCAATAGTTATATCACCCCAACATAAAATCATTGCAAAAGACATTTAGGTGACTCTAGATCAAATCCAAGCATACCACAAATCACAATATGTAAAGCTCAACAAATAAGCACCAATCATGAATAAGAATCAAAAGAGGCCACTAGATATGCACTACAAATCAATGAGAAGGACCTCACAAGGGGCTCTCCACTCGATAGTAAAACACTCACCAAGCAGTAAAAAATGACTGCTTTTATCCAACCCCAAGTGCTCCATCCCAACTCTCACACTCATGTCTTTGAAAGATAATCAACGACACTCAATTGCCAAACTCTACCAAGTTAGTCCATAGGCTTGGGCCATCTCTCCACATTAGGTAACTATACATGCAAATAAATCATATGACTCATTTGTAACGGGGTTCATGGTAGTAGGTGTGGTAAATATTTGGGAATATGGTGCTCATGGAAGTAAAGTATTACTACAATTTTGATGAAACAATCCACAAAATATATTAAATTTCAACACAACTAAAACAAATATTCTTTTCTCACATCTCCTTTCTCCTTTCATGGTATCCAAGCAAAGAATTTCAACTCCATGTTTTTCATTTTTTTCTTTTTACTTTTCTTGAAATTCTTTATTTCATAATTTTCACTTTATGAGTGAGATGTTTTATACTTGAATAAAGTATAATGAAAGATATGGTAAATTAATTATTTCAATTTATAAAATCATTAAGTTAATGATTTTGATGAAATCGATAGTGTAAATTGGTTATGTATTAAATTTGGAGACAATGAAATTTGTCGAAAATTGGTGGTGTGTACATATGATTTTATACTTGGAACTGATTTTGTTTTATTAGAAATTATTAAATGTCTTGAATAGATAATAATTATTATCTTTGATCTAGTCTATTTAATAGACGGAGTTATTTGGAAATAAATATGTTCTTTGATTTTAGAAGAACAATTTGGCGTGAGTCAAGTCTTGGTTTAGGGATTTGTTTCTTACAAGAAGATGATATTTCTTCTTGGAGGAGGTTAATTCCTTGTGATCTAAGAAGTGTACTTATGTGGTTGTTTTCAAACACATAGTCTTGGTTTTAATAGATAAGGTGTTTATTTTTTGAGAAATTTCCTGAGTTACCCTTTAGGTTTGGCTTAATTCTAAAAATACCCTTATTGAATTTAGAAGTTTAAAGTTTAAGTTTCAAGGGTAACTTAAAAAATTAATGCACTTGAATTTCAGTGTATAATAAGGGTATTTTGAGCCCAAACATAAAGTTCAGGGGTATCTGATGAATTCCCCAAATGTGAGAGGTAATTTGAGAATTCCGTCAAACCCCAGAGGTACCTGAGGAAATTTCCCTTATTTTTTTAATACTAAAATGGGGAAAAATATTAATTATTTGATTGTTTTAGTATTAACATGTTATTTGTTCATAATTGATATTTGAAATGTTTCATAGCTTGGACCATGTAGCATATCAATAATTATTGTCATATACTTCAATGAGTATCAATGACATATGAATATTGAATGAAATTATGTTTACAATGGCAAATCACAACACATTGGATTGCGACAATGTTGTGTTTGTCATCTTATAAACATGGAGTCGTGTTAATAAACTTTTATATGTTTTTATGTTAACTTGATGAATTTGGCCAAAGTTGTTGTCAAGTAATGTTATATAAAAGTGGGGATGGGTTTTAAGCCTTACTTAAGTAAATTGCAAATGTAGAAAACTCAATTCACGTCTTGTATAACGCAAAATCTTGAATTCAATAAGGATCTCACTTTGTTTGTAATTTGGAGCACTGTAATATTTGTAATTACATCCCAAGGTGAGTGATTGTTTTTCGCAATGTTGGAGGTTGATTGATTTCTTAATAAACCTTTGGTTTGTTGCTTGATTACGAGAGCATGTGATAGTAGGTTTACCTATATGAGTAAGAATTTTGGCCACTTCACCTAATCTGAGGCTTAACTAGGAACACTCATGAATGTAGATATAAACTCAAGGCCTTTAATGAAGTCGAAGGTTACAATGTGGTTTGTGTAAGCTTGTGTGTATATCATCTTCAAATTTTCATATGGTTGAGTGATTCAATGCTTAGTCAATCATTTCAATAGAAAGTTTGTAAAGTATGTTATACTAAGTCTAGTTGGCAAGTTAGTTGATCTTTTATGCACAAGTTTAGTTGATTTTGTATAGTTGGCAAGTGTATGAACTATATAGCATTTATACTATAAATGGAAGAGGATTGTTGGAACATTTATAGTTAAATGTGTTCGTAGGTTATATATACGGTTTTTTCACCAGGTACCCCTGTAGTTTTTCAAAACTCATGGGGTACCCCTATTTTTAAATAAATGCACCAGGTACCCCTAAGGTTTGTATAAAAAGCAATAAATGCCCTTACTCCTTGACGGCGTTAAGTTGGCGTTAGTGAGTTATTACAATAATGGCCTCATTCATTTATGGCGCTACAACAACAGGACACCAAAAGGATTTTCGAAAAAAAAACCCTCGAACAACCAATCATCTACCTTGTTCCTTTGTTCTTCCCCTCCAACTGGGTTGGCCAAAAAATCTGAAAAAAAAATTTGAGAGTGAAATAATTAGTGCCATATTCATCAATCTTTGCACTTGGAACTTGACGCGAACAAGTAGAGTTCTTTGGGTACCCAAAGGAAGTGACTTTTAAGGGTTTAGGGTTTTCTCTTCAAAATTTGGCAAAGGTAAGGTTTTGTAACATCTATTTTCAGTTTATTTGCATTAATTAGTTGTTACAGATGAATGAGTGTGTTTTTTGTGTTCATCTATGCTATAATTTCATAGTTTCATGTTTAGGGTGCTTTGCATTCACAATTTTTTTGCCTTTTTTTCCTGTTTCAGTTTTATTTTTGCATGAATTTGTTGGTAAAGTTGAATTGGTGTCTATATTTTGTTTGAACTCCCTATAATTGTGTAGGTTAATGTTGGTTCTTTGCATTCACAGTTTGTTTTTTTTTGTTTTCTTGGTTGTTTGATTGCGAAATAGGATCATGGAAGGGATGTGGTTGTTGTGTGATTATAAGGGTAAACAGTTTGATGTGAGGGTTGAAGATGTAGATTTAAGTAGTTTTATGGATATGTTGAATGACATACATGATGAGTCTGTCAAGCAAGATGTATGGTTGCCTAGGAATTTTAGAGTCTATTTTAAGCATCCAAAGACCAAAAAATTAGTGGAATTGTATGAAGATGTACATGTTGTAAAGATGTGGGGTGAGTTGGTTGGAATGAACATTGTTAAGGTATTCATAGAGGAGACCCAGCAGCCCCTTAGGTTTGTGTTCAAATTAGTGAAGGACTTGAGGGAAGCAAAGAAAATAGTTGAGGCAGAGAAACTTAGGAAGATTGCTGAAGAAAAGGAAAGGGAGAGGGAGGAAGAGAGAAAAAGGCAGGAAGAAGAACAGGCTATGAGGGAATTGGAGAGTCAATTACCCCCTGTGGCAATTGAAATACCTGTGTACAATGTGGATGATTTGAGTGTGATGGAATATTTGAGGATATTTTCACAGGAAGAGGAAGAAGTTGTGATGGGAGAGCCACAACTCCAACCTGACACACAACATGCCCCCCTCCAGAACAAACACATTCCCTAGTCCCCCCTCCCCCCACAAACACATTCCCCAGTCCCCCCCTCCCCCCACAAACACATTCCCATGCCCCCCCTCCCCTACAAACACAACCTGCCCACCCCTTCCAACCACCTCCATCTCCCACTGAACATGTGTACTGACCCCCACAACCCTCTCCTCCACCATCCCCCTCCATTGAACAACCCCCACATTGGAACCTAATGACCTCACTGACTATGCCATGAAGTTGATGGAGGTGAGGGCTGATGAAAGCAGGTTTTGCCATGTTGTTCAAGCTGGTGGAGGGGAGTTTGAAGTGTTGGATGATCATGTTCACTTCCCCATTAGGCTAGACACTAGGATGTGTGGTTGTGGCAAATGACAGGGCACTGGTATACCCTGCAAACATGGTTTGAGGGTAATTTTTGACCAGAGGCTTAACCCACATGACTTTGTGTCTGCCTACTACAAGGGGGCTGCATACAAAGAGACCTATGCAAGCCACATACACCCCATGCCTGACTCATCTCAATGGCCTGAGTTTGAACTCCCCATAATTCACCCTCCCCCATTCAAAAGAAGTGCTGGAAGGGCTGCCAAACAAAGGAAGAGATGGCCAAATGACAAGAAAAAAGGCAAGAGGAGCAGCACTATTAAGTGTGGCAAGTGCAAAGAAATTGGCCACAATTCAAGGACATGCAAAGGAGGGGCAACACAAAAGCAAAGAAAGGAGACTGTTGCATCAGCATCACAATCACAACCATCTGAGGGGACTGCTCAGCAGGGGAGGAAAAGGAAGACTGCTACTGGTCCATCCAATTCAAAGGGTCCAGCAAAAAAACAGAAGAAAGGCAAGATTGCAGTTTGAGTAATTAGGGGACATAACTTCTTTTTTGGGGTTCAAATTAGGATTAACAATATTTTTTGGATGAAACATGGAAAAGTGCAAACAATATGGTCATATCTTTTTTGTAAAGCTACTTATATATAGGTTCAAACAAGAGCATTTTTTGTAAAGCTACTAATATTATTGCAACTGGAATGTTATTGGCTACAAACTTCATGCTACATTACAAGTCTTGCTTCATTTGTTCATTACAAAAAAAAGTAAAACAAACATAAATATGCCTATTTTGATTGCTCCTTGCATCATTTTTTGTTGTTGTTTGATTCTCTTCTTGAGTTGCTTCATTTCCTCCTTCAAATTCACATTATTTGCTTCATCTTCCTCTTCTTGTCTCACGTTGTAGTTATGGTCAATCGTACCAACACACGACCTAAACGTGTTGCAATCATCGCACTTGTAGTACAATCTTTGTGGATTCATTGAGGACTCCGAGCTCCGAATTGTAAATTTTTTCCTACATTTGCAAGTTCTATTAGGAACTCTAATGTATGATGATTCTAAGTAACTAGAATTGTGAGATTGTGAAATCATAAGAATTATTGGAGGAGGGAGCAAAAACTTAAGTTTGCTTGAGGAGGGAGCTAAATACACCCAGTAGGACTGCTTATATACCAATCTCAAGTCTTGCAACGGTCAAAAAATTGAATTCAGTTTAAAAAACTAGCCGTTATAAAAAAAATGAACATATTTGTAAAACCTTAGGGGTATTTCATGCATAAAAGATCAGGGTTAACGGTTCTCTAACGCCATTCCTCATTAATGGCATTTGGTACATTGTTCACAAACCTTAGGGGTACCTGGTGCATTTGTTTAAAAATAGGGGTACCCCATGAATTTTGAAAACTATAGGGGTACCTGGTGAAAAAACCGTTATATATATGATGTTTATTATACTTGGTGTTATGGAGTATAAGTATAATATGAATTAAGAGGATATAAATGTGTCTTTTGGTGTGAAACGACACCTTGTTTTGGACAAAGGAGTGTAAAAGAAATAATATAATAATAGTGGGACTATGCCTGAAATAGAAGTGTTCAAACAAATTTGGGATTAAACATAAAAGGAAAGTGTTTAGACTATTCTGGGACAAATGGAGTATATTTTTGACATACTTTTGTTTTTTATAAATAAGAGGATGATCTTTTTCATATTTGGTCATTGTTAAGGAGAATGGTTGGGATAATATTGTGGATGATATTTTTTAGAGAGAGAAAGTTAGACAGGGAGTAGGATGGTCTTCTATTTCAATCAGAATAATGGTGCTCATTTCTAATAAAAAAATTATATTGCATTGTACTATTTCTTTTACTTTTTAATCTACACAATTTAGCATTTAAGCTTGATAAAATTTGATATTTGATAATATGTTTTGAGATGAATCTAACAAGATCTCACATAACTACATTTTTTTTATGTATAGATCACAAACGATGATAAAAGAAAAGTAGGTAGATAGCGTTAAGTACAAAGTATGCTTATTGAAATAAGAACCGTGCACACGGATCAAAACGCGTGTAAAAGAAAATAAAACACGCGCATTAGTAAAGGGGCACGCAAAATATAAGTTATTCGAGTTTATTCAAATCAACATATTAGTTCCATAGAATATATAGTTCAATCAAAAGAACATTTTTAATTTTCAAGGATATGAACAAACTCTAGCTTATACTTATCTCAATACTCAAAGGTGGTTCCATTTCTGAGAAAATGTTTCATTATATTAAATAAAGATCGAAATAAACATTTTGAATAACTTAGAAGAACACAAAATTTGGGTCTCATCTATATAAATATACTAAAAGTATCAAGCATGACCTTTGAAATAAAAAGTGAGAGTTTAGCCATCAATACACTATAACTTTATTGGCTAATGTTTCAAATAAAATATGATAAAGTCTTATAATAATTATATTTAACTTTTTTTGAGGGGTTTTTTTTTTTTTTTTTTGAGGGGAAATAATTATATTTAACTAGAAAAACTTAAACAAGTATTTAGATCTCTAACTTTCTTATGACGGTACTACCAAGAGACTATTGATGACATATTCCTTTAAGTATTACCCCAATTTTTTTTAAGCTATGATTTTCAAACTCAAATCATTAAGATTTTTTTACTTATCACGTCATGACGTCAAATATTCAATTTCTCACTAGACAAAAAAACACGAAAAGTAGCAAATGAATTATGAAATTTATGAAGAATAACATATTTATTTATTGTAATTGATCTGAGGCATCACTCGGGCAAAAATACTAGTTATTAAAAATGTAAAATATATGCTCATTTTTGTTGGTGAAACACAATACTATTTATTGGTCAAGCATAACACTATTTTTGAAAAGAACATTGTGAATAGAGAACTTTAGACTCGAGTCTCATCATTATTACCCCAAAATTGACATTGTCAGTTTCAACTATGGTTTGTTTACTTTTGATTATGTCACAACAATTCTGTTTTTGGGGATTCTCTTCCCCGTACAATCATTTAGCTTAATTGACTTGTTAAATCTATTAATTATAACGCATTAAGCTCTTTCATTGGTTTTACTTAATTTAAATAAAGGGTTATTGGATGAGTGTCATTTGTTCTAATTAACTGATTTAGTACATTAATTAAGTACATTAATTAAGTTTGAAGGATCATTATGGAAAGAGAATCCCCAAAATTGATACTGCTATGAGATAATTAAAAGTCAATTTTTCCTAAAGATTAAACATATTCTTTTAATTTAACTCAATTTTAACTGTATTACTACGCGTTCATTTGGATGTCAATCTTATTTTTAGCGCATGCCCATTTTGTTCTATTTGACTGCATTTTCACCAGTAAACACGATGCTCACAATACGTATGTGTATACCATCTATGTGTTAGGTTAAAATCTTGCAAGACATATTGTAGGTGAGCACACTAAATGATAGTAAAAAAATTGAATAGACCAGGTTTACGATAATTTATTTTGCATTGGAACCATATGATATAGTCAGTTTTTCCTTTGATATAGTCAGTTTCGTATGATATAATCATCTTTTATATAGTCAGTTTTTGTATGATATAGTTAATTTTCATATGATATAGTCGGTTTCTTTCATATTATAATTAGTTTATATGATAAAGTCAGTTTGGGTCCACACAAAAAAAAATTATTGTGAACCCGGTCCACCCAAGACGTTTTGAAATGGTGGTCATACTCGATGTCATTAGGTTGCTGGGCGCACTAAATTGGAAACTTATGTAATGAGATGTAAGGAAAGGAAAGGAGGTTAAAAATATACTTTTTTCATTTCATATAAATTGTAACATGTGGAATTTCATGCTTTTCAACGCATAACTTGAACTATTAATATACATTTATATTTTTAAAGTACAACGCAAGACAAATGTTATAAGATCTCGTATAAATATATATTTTTCCTTGCCTACAAATCACAAAAATGGTCCAAGAAAAGTGTGAACGATGTAAAACTGCGAACGTTGTATATCTATGGAACTGATGAAGTATAAAATAGCAAGTACTAGTACTCAACAACTTAAATTACGTGTTAAACCCAGTTGCTTCGAAGTCTTACAGATCGCCTTATCATAAATTAGTATAAGCCCACCTCACTTAGTTTCCTAAAAGGGTCATTTTGTAAGTTAAAAGAGTCATTCTATGAGTGGAAAGGATCACTTTAAAAAAAAGGATCATCTGGTGTCTTAAAAGGATCACTTGTACTATAAGTGATTCCTTTAGAACAGCAAGATACGCACGTCTTACTATAAATTATGATAAGACAGTTTTATATGAGATTTACCGTTGATCACAGATCAAGTTAGGAAGACATAATATAGTTGAGATAATTCGGAATAGGTCATAATTATAATTTTTTATAGCAGCCTTGGATCAGAATGTTTATTATTCAATTCTTTTAATATTGGTCCACAAGAACTCGAACCCAGTTAGGCTCTTGCCCCCAGACCCAGTCCCATCAAATAGAATCACAAATTCAGAAAATGAAATCTGACATTGGATCAGAATTTTGATTTTTCTTTTGATACTGTCCGTTACATAGTCAAGGTCTCATTTTTTCTTTCACATCTAGTTCACTCAACATAACGTGTCTCACATTCCATTACTCAAGTATATTAAAGTCTGTTTGACTTTTAATGACATCGATTACTTTATTATCGAGTCTGTTTGACTTTTGATGATATCAATTACTATCATATATGCAAAACTCATGAGTCGTGATCTTGCTAGCCACACTAAGTCACTAGCAGAGGATTGGAATCTTCAAGCGAATCTGAAAACTCGTCTAAATTTATAGACAAAATTTCTTTACAACTGTGCAGATATCGGGCTGCATATAGAGAAACCAGACATGTATTACAGCAGCCCCAAAAAAATTTAACAATTTCCTAAACGGGCTTTCTTGTATGACAACACTACGGCTAATTTAATATTTCGGAGGGGGAGGGAGGAAGAGATTATGAATGATACATACTAATTAGAATCGATCGGATTACAGTCTATACGTCATTGACTGTCACAGGTGCAAGAACCAAATCAAATGCAACTGGAGAGTACACGTTTATATACAAAAGAAACCAGCTACGCCCATCCCCAGTATTTGAAATTTGCAACTTGGATATAGTATTGCACATATACGAGTCCCTCAACCCTTTGCACAAAAGCCGGATTATCTGGACCAAAAAATTTGCCTAGCCTGAACATTTTAGTAAAAACAACAAAATTAGAACCGCTAGCAACATAGAGTTACGTAGCTAAACTTCCTGGTCTATGCAAATACTTACAGCCGCTGCCAAATGGCTATAACACAATGCTCATCTTGGTCGCCAGTAGCCAGAACCTGCAACAACAGGTCTATCAGTTACCCAATTTTAGAGAGTAGTATATAGCAAAAAAACAAAAGAGCCAGATACTCGAGTAAACATTCATGACTAACGCAAGTACATCAAATGGCACAAACCTCTTGCAGCCACTGGAGCAGTACCATCACAAGGTGGTCTAATGGGAATGTGATTTCGATGGTGCACTGGATGGGGAGGATAAGCCCACCCATGGTTAGGTGGTCTCATTGGTTCACAAGGACCTGAGAATGTAAGACGGACATGAGTCGTCATTGTGTGAATAAACTTAAAATGTACGAGGGCATGATGGTGCTGTCAAAACACAATTAATAATTAAGGTCTAATAGCTTAGCTGTATTACTGGGAAATGGAGGTCTGGAATATCCCCAGCCATCTGTCAACTCATGTCTCGGCGGTCTGACGGTATCTTGGTCACCATAAAATTGGCCACCCTCTGCATTCTGGCCAAAGCGAGACCGATCATAGTAGGGCGGAGGTGCAACCTCCCTTTGTGGGCGAACTTGCTGATCGGGCTGAAGATATGAAAATTGATTGGATGAAGACGGGTATGGTGGCCTAAGATTATAACCTTTGCCATACAAGTTCCCATCCATCGGTTGAAGATTATTCCCTGGTGCTACAGGATTATGCATTACAGGATAGGAATTGTAAGAGCAGCTAGTTGATGGGGGCATTTGCATTGGATGGTGCATTCCAGAAGCTGGAGGTCGTGATGAAATTGCTTCTTGCATACACTGCAACCAAAAAGCAGAAATCAATATATGCTAACCCATTCAAAGAGTAATCTGAAAGACAAAAGGGGAAAAATATATGCCAACCCAAAACAAAGATCCCCAATCTCAGGCAACCCTACAAACTCCACACTAGATTTCCACAAAAAAATAAGGACTTTCGGGGTTCCCTAATTTGTTCTCCCTAACACAATCTTTCTCGCATTTGTAACACTCCCTCACCACTCCTACATAGGAACAGGAACAGGAACAGAAAGATGTACCTCATAAACAAAAAAAAAAAAAAAAAAAAAAACTTCACCATAATTAAACTTGTTTTAAGTTATGTAGGGAAGGGACGCACACAACCAAACCCAACCTCAGCAGTGAACCTGATATATGCAGGCATATCATGAAGGGTGCGGGAGAGGAAAGGGGGGGGGGGAGGGGTTGATGAAATAAATCAAAAATTTATACAATGTTCTGGACATACATTTCTACCAGCATGAAGCTGCGAATCAACATCCATGTGACACATATTAGACACATGGGGAGCAAGTGCAGGAGGTGGTGGAGGAGGTGGTGGGGGTGGAGGTGGCGGGAGAGGCGGAAGGGGAGGTGGGGAAGTAGGCAAAGGAGGTGCTCGAGGTGGTACATCATGAGGTAATGGAGGTACGAAAGAGGTTAATTGTTCTTTACAACTATGTGTATCAAGAGCAGTGTCGATAGCAGTAGTAGATGGATCCATTTCAATATCACTCGAGGGAGCCACATCCTCCATTTCAAGCTCACCATCAACATCCTCCAAGATATGCTTATGCTTCTCTGTCGCAACCAATGCAGCCACTTCATGTGATTCTTGATTTTTAGAATCATGCTCAGGAGTTACAGCCTCAAAACTCCCTCCATCAGAATCATCACTCACATCATCTTCTTCTTTAAGCATAGGAGGCATGCAAAACCCAGGAAGCTGAAAACTTGAGTTGCTGAAGAAAAAGAAAAAGAAAATGAAGGCATTTAAATATTTTTAATACTAAAAGCACAGTTAAGACAACTCTCTGGATACAACGCTATCAATTGCAATTTCTAAAAAAAGGAAAAATTGACACTGGTGGTCCCAACACCCAACTATGGGCCATTGTCTTATATAGATCCCAACTATTGATTATTCTATGTAGGACCTAAGTACGAGTTGTTCTGATTTTAATAGGCCAAACTAGGCCAATTAAATTAATAACAATATTTAGGTCCTATGCAAACGATTCCAAGTTAGGCCCTACTAAAATTACAGCAAGTCAACAACCCAGACTTAAGTCTTGTAGAGAATAATCAACAGAATGGCCCGTAGTTGGGACCCACAGTGTCAATGTTTCCTGAAAAAAAAGGAAAATATTCAATCTCAAGCAAGACAATCCAAAGAACAGACATATGATCAAAAGATCATGTTAATGGTATAACTCGACTTAATTTGACCTTTGAGAATAATGGACAACATCCTCGACCACAAATTAAATGGGAAGAAGGAGATGGATGGCAAGGGATATTGAAATGCTAAAGGTACCCAAGCATAATGCAATACCACTATTTAGCAAAACTTTCGAGGATTGCTAAAGTACAACAAGTTGGCCAGATTATCTTACTCCAATTGTGTACAAAAGTGGAGCTAGCGTTTTGGGTAGTTTTCTTGATCTGCTGTCTAGGCTGGAATTTTTCTATTGGGACTTTTCACCCAATTATTCATTGCAGTTAATCCTTTTACCTTCTGCACAAGACTAACTCAAGCAAATTGAAACATTTACCAATTTGTAAATTATCCTCTAAGACATACAAATAGAAGAATATACACAAAGCCAGTTGACAACATAAGTCTCCTCTCCAATCATCATTTTTCACTGGTGGCTAGAGAAAAGAGGGGAGATGTTCAGGAATGAGATTAAAGCAATTACAAAGCCAACATACAAAACCAATCACTTGGGTGATAATCTTTCCTAATTACTAAAAAATAGAGGAAAGCAAACAAAAATGTGGGTTGCTTTCTCTGAAATGTGAGTCATCCTCTTTCTAATTTTTCAAAATAATATAAAGATGAAGGAAGCAGATGAGAGAAAGATGAAAAATACCAGAAAGGGAGAAAGTGGAAGAGGAAGAAGAAGAAGAAAAGAAGATCAAAGGTAGAAGAAAGAGTTTGTGTGAGGAAAAGCAAAAAAAGAGAAGTCTCACGCAGAGGAAAAAGAGGGAAAGACGCACAAGTCAGTCGGATTTTTGACATTTTGGCCAGAATTTTCAGTAAAGGTGATTTTTTCAACAGATTTGATCTATAAAGTAACTATTGACTAAAAAAGTAAATAAAAAAATGTCCAAAGGAAACTAATTTAAACTGATGTTTATATCAACAAAAAGGAAACATAACCAAAACTAGATCAAAGCTCCTAAGTTGGCACCACCACATACTCATGACGCTCATGTTAGTATTTCGAAGGTGTATGCGAGGAATCAACAGAGCACAATTAGACCTCTGATCACTTATGTAAGAAGGGCTAAAAAGGAAATTGACTTGCTGCCACCTTATAGTTGGTTATGAGGGAATATTTTCTGGAATATCTGACAGTTAGTTCGATTGGTTGCTTGAGTAAGAAGCTGTAATTAATGGCATAAATAATAGGAGAAAGGGAAGATGAGATTATGCTGAATATTGTAGAGAGAGAAACACTCCTTGGAGAGACTTCACATCTCAAATAGTGAGGATTGTATGTAGTATCACCCCCCCCACACCTAATCTGTCATTCCTTGGCTAAGTTCTTGCTAATTTTACATGATTCCTAGCAAGTAGCAATGTAAATGTGTCACACATGAACCTTACACTTCAAGAAGATTGACAGTATTCGGGTGTCATCCCTAAAAATATAATGAGAACATATAAAAAAAATTTCAATTCTGTACAAGATGCTTCAAACACATTTGACACTATACACATATTACTATTGTATATTAAGCAATATTTGCTTCAAACAACCAATCCCTTCTCTTCTCTTCTCCTAGTAATATATGCAGCATCCCAACTCCTTTAACAAAGCTTTACAACCATATCCACCACACACCTTTTTTGCTTCAGAATCAAACAAAGAGGGACTGTTCAAAAGCAAATTCTGGTAGGATAACACCAAAAAAGTGGTGGAAGCAGAAACAACTTTCAAACAAAAGACAGAACAAGAATTAAAAAAAGCTGAGTCAAGAAAGGATAATATTTTATGTGGCAATTTAGAGGCGAAACCAAAAAGTTACATTAGGGTTGATGATATTCAAGCCTTTTAGGTGAAGGTTGGATGAAAACCATAAGCAAGCACTAAACCAATGAGGATGAGTCTGCCAATAGCAACTAATCTATTATTGCTACTACAACTACCACTACAAGAATGAAAATAATCTCTATTATATAAGTGAAGAGGGGAGGACTTGGTGTCCACGCTCTTTTTACAATTATACCCCCAACTAAAAAAACAATTACAACTCTCCAATTACAACTCTCCAATATAGTGAACTAAAGAACTCCAAGACAGTTTGTCTCTCACTTCACCAGTTTTCTGAAAACAAAAAATTAAGCTTCCTATTTGCTTTCGCACGCATTGCGTGCATATAAAGCTAGTATGTTATATGCAATCTATAACCGCAAATGCTATGTAAGTTCACGAGCTGCACCAAATAATTGTTATAGCAGTCAGAGTCACTGTTAACCCACAAGAACCAAGATTACTCAATATTAGTCTCATCAATTCTGGGATCTGTGCAGCTATTATATTCCCCAATATCTAAATTTAGAATTTCAAAAATGGCAGAAGGCATAACAGAACATTTACATGAAACAGCTACTATATTCCTCTTAGTTTACTTTCTGCGTTTTCCAAACCTTTTGCATTGAACATTCTTTACATATTCCCTTTCTTGAGGTTTTCTCTAACCTTTTCATCTGTTTTCCCTACAAAGCTGTTTTTTTTCTCTCTTCATCTTTTCTTGACTCTCTTCTATATGATATTTTCAAATGTATTTATTTTATTTATCTATCCTGCATTTTTCGTTTTTAACTGTTCCTTTTTTATCTTACCCCTTATGTATTTTAAATTAATTTTTTTCCTTTTTTTTACTTTTATTAATTTCACTTTTTGATTCTTCCTTGTTTGTTCTTTTTTAACTCCCCGCTCTTTTCTTGTTTCATTGATCACGGTCACGATTTCCTATGACGATTCATGTTGGCCGAACCCAAATCGTTTTGGGACTAAGGCATTGTTGTTGTTGTTGTTGTTATTGTTGTAGTAGTAGTAGTAGTCTATAAGGTGTAGCTTTAAATTCATGTGCTCATATATCATTAACAAGAACAAACCCTCTTCGAGTTCCAATTCACAAATTGGAGTTTGTGAAATATAAGCATACAAGTCAGATTCAAAGATTAAACTTATAAAAGGGAAAAGCAGGGAAAGCACGCAATAATAAGGAAGCACAAGCAGCTTGTGTCTGCTTCTTTAAATACTACTTCCTCCGTACTTTTTCAGTTGCAACAGTTGACATTCACACTTGCCAATACAACACTTGGAACTGTAATATCTTTACCTATAAAGTAAATTTTACAAGAAGTTCATATCTCAGATATACAAATCAAGAAGAATCTAACATGATCTTAGATGGCTATGTTTTTCCTCATATTACCAAAGATGGTCAAAATTGAGTATGTAAATAGTGCAAAAGTCAAATAGTTGCAACTAAAAAGAATGGAGGAAGTATTATTAAAGGAAAAATGTGACGAATGGAGCTTGTAGTAACTTTAGTGAAACATGCATACAAGTATATAACTAGCTTTTTGGTAACTCGTCTTAATCTAAATCAAGTCAAAATAGCGAAAAATCAGAACTTCTTCAACCAAGACAAATGACATGCCCCACTAAGTCGATGATAAGAAACAATAAACGAGTCTTTTTAATTATAGACGTAATAGAGAGAAGAATATTACCTCCCATACTCATCAACCATCATGCCTTCCATGTCTCGTAAAGGATCATCAAAAGATCTCTCTGTCCTTGACATGCGGCGAGAGTAACCACCAGTAGAAGAGGAACAGTTAAGTGAGTCCAGCTCCCGTATGTGTTGACAGATAATGGATTCTGGGAGGATTCTTCTTTCCAACCAAAGCCTCAAGACCTGGAACATATATAGAAGTTAGTATAACCAGAATGACCAAATAATGAGCTATAATAGTAGCTCAGCTGGAGATAACCAGATCGGAAATCGGGGTAAGTGGGGTTAAAAGGTTTCACTGTTACACTTGCCTTCAAGCATTGCCTACGGTTTTCTCTAGCAGCTTGTCCAGGTGGAGCAGCAGCTGATAACATGCGTGCAATGGTCTCCTTGACAGCTAAGATGTAGGTACCACCAACTTCACCTGGACATGAAAATTTTAGTCAAAAATTTTAGTCAACAAAGCCACAAAACCTATAGTTAATATAGCATCACAAGCAGAGTCACACCAAATGAAGTTCCGGCAAGAAGCAAAAGTATTAACTTGAGAATCATAGGTTAAATAAGTACCTTTCAAAGCTCGAGAGCATTGTGCAATGGAATCCACAAGGAAGAACAGATCAACTCGTCTGTACAAGCTCGACTCTTTCTCCAGATAAAGAACAAGAAGCTCTACCACCTAACACCAAAATTACAATCAACACTAATATTTCTCAAAGTTCACAAGCAGAAATATAATATATACTCCACTAATTTCAATATGAACATCCAATATTAACATTTACTCTTCAAAAAAATACATTATATTATAATACAAACACCAAACAGGACTCCAATCGTTTATACATGTATATTTTAATCGACTGAATTTGGGTGACGATATTGCTAGCACTTTAACGCAAGTTAATACTATTGATCTATTCTTATGCTTGATTTGGTGTGTAAAAAAAACAAATGACAAGAAAGGCCAAAAGTTATTAATTCATCATGTTAAAGAAAAGAATACCATTCAAATGATAATAAGCTTCTATGATAAACCTGCTTTACCAAACTTCGACTTAGCATGTACTTCCTAATTAGTGACTTCTATGCATGTGAACGACACCCCCACCTCAAGAAAAATATATATAAAGGTTGCCCGGAAAATTGAAAACAGATTGAGCGGCTCATCAGTGAAAAAAGGTAACCATTTGAAGCAAGCCCGTTCACATAAAACATTCAATCATAATCATAGAAGAATTGATTATACCTCAGCAGCAATACCAAATTTAACGCAGTCAACTGCTATTCGTGTTGCCCGACCTATGCTTTCTTTGGTTCTAGTCAATGACCCAAGTGTTAATTCAAGAGATGCCAGAGCAGCTTTCACTTCTGCAAGATTGGTTCTTTCCCCTGACTTACCCTGATGGCGCATACCAGCATCCGAAACTTTACTTTCAGCAGTATGTGCGGCGAGTTTATTATAAGGTAACTTGTCATCAGTGACACGACACTCCCTATGCGGAGAATGATAACTATTATCTGAGGCGGCTGTGAGGTTATTTGGAAGAGATACATGCTTCTGTTTATCTGCTTCAGCAGGGTGGATACATGCAAGTTTACTAGCATCATTTAGATCATTAGACAGACCACTTCCAGAAATTGAGGCACCATGACATGTTCGCTGTGAAGATGCATCGAACGGAGGCGATGAGGAGACATCCAATCTTACATCTGCTGCTGTATGGTTGTTTTTGTTCACAGACTCGCATCTAAGTTGATGAGCCAAAAATATCATTCAATAAATCACATAATGATGCACGCACCAAAGGCAAGAAAGAAGCAAAAGCAATAAGCTAAATAACTTACATGCTACTAGCTTCAGTATATTGGTCCACAGGAGCCTCCAACTTCTCATTTGCTGCAAAATTTCTAACCTCCTCGTTACAGAGGTTTGCAGAAGTACCATTACTGCATTCTACATCTACAGCTTTTTCTTCAGACTGCAAACTATCTTCAGACTTGTTACATTCTACATCTCTGTCTCTAGCAGAACGCAAACCATCTTCAGACTTGTTACATTCTATCCCACTCTCGTGCATCTCGTCATCTCCCACCTTATTTACAACCTCCAAAGGAGGCTGAATAGTAGTCAGAGATTGCAACAAAGGCCCTGACTCAGTTGCACTGCTCAAGAAAACTTGTGAAGCCTGATCTAAGAGGTCATTATCAGGTGCCTTAGTACTCTCGGACCCACTAAGGTCTTTATTATCTGTGCAAACAACTACTTCCTCAGCATTATCTTTGAATTCAGCCTTTTCACTTTCCAAAGTCCCGTCAGGTGAGTCCAACATAGACACTTCTTGAAACGACTTAGTTATTACTTCATAGCTGGATGGGTTAGAAATTCTAATAAGTCCAGAGCAATCATCAAGCAAAGCATTATTACAATTCAAAGAACCATCATGTGGTTCCAAGTTATTGACTGCAACATCATTCACAAGCATGTCAGCATTGGCCTTTGTAAAAGTGAGATGAGACTCTTCGGTTTCTACTTCTGTTGACAAAGATACCTCTACTGGTGTTTGACTCTCTTCAGCAGCATTGGCTGACATGGCTTCCAAAGCCCGATGAAGGCGCTTAGAAGGAGGCAAAGCTGCTTCACCATCAAACACACAGCCCGATGGAAGATTTATCTTAGTCTTCCATGGCTGAGTCTTATCCCCTGGATTATCCACCGGCGAACACACTACTGGCTCATTAACAACACAAGAGTCATTCTTCTGAGGTTGAGGCTTATCCTCCTGAATCTGATTTATAGTATTCACAGGAGAAGCTACCATTAATTCATTCACAGTTAACAAGTTTCTTGGTGGATGAATATCATCACAATTCAAGGGTGTGCTTGCCAATCGATATCCACTAGCTGAAACAGAATCTAAGTATTTATCCTCACTCTTCACATGAAAATCATGCATCTGATTCTCCTCAGTCTTCACAAGAAAATCAAGAGTCTGTTTCTCGTCACTCTTCACAAGAAAATCAAGCGTTTGATGCTCCTCAGCGAGCAATTTGCCCATCCGAACTCTAGCACGTTTTACTAGTGGTAAGTGTTCATCACCTTCATCCTTGGGATGACTATCAATCAAATTTGCACACAAAGCTGGCAATATCAATGCATCTTTCAAGCCCCGTATCTCATTACTAACTTCTTGATCAGACCTTGAAGTAGATTCCAAACCATCATTTTGAGCTCGCTTTCTTCCTGGGTTCCTTTTTTTCCTCACAACAGCAGTCTTTGCTGGAAAATCCAGCCTTCTGCATAACTCAACACCTCCTTCAGAATTTCCACTAAAAATACCTAATTCACGTTTATGGTCAGACTCAATGGCACTACATTCATTATTACTCAGATTCTCAGAGTCAGCCATAGCACTCTCAGATCCATTATCTTCAATGGTTCCATTGGAATGACAAACAGGTGAATCCCCAACACGGGGAGCAATCAAATCAGGTGACCTTTTACTCCTCTTTGCTCTTCTGAGTGGACCATCCAAAAACCCATTTATGCCAACTTCATCAGAATGTTTCCTATCATTACATTTCAAATCACCATTTTGTAGACCACACGAATGAAATCTCAATGAACTGCGGGACCTCTGAACTGATGTTTTCTTTTTATTAACAGATCGTTGTGCCTGACTGCTTCTAGACTTTTTCCTTAAAGTGTAAGTATTAGGTATGGACAAGCTGGGTGCAACAGCATTATTATCAAGTTGCTCAGAGGGCCCCCTCTTTCTCAAAGATTCCACTTCAGTGAGTGCTCCAACGTCCTCTATAGCAGTACCTGGTTCATCTTTTGGTCTAGAAGAGTTAGAAGATTTCACAGTGGAATTATGTATTGCATCAGGATCTGTTGCATTAGTTGCACTAACATCACCAGTTACAGCATTTTCAGCAAGAGGACCACCAGAGCTCAGATTATCAACCCGATTATTTTCCTTCAACTTATCGTAACAATCAACAATCTCCTGCACAGCTCGAACAAAATCAGCACCTCGTCCCTGGCGCTTACCCAGAAGCAATTCTTTCTTCTCTTCCGTAAACTCCTCCACATCGGCAGGGTTGCAGAAGGCTCTGCGTTTAAGAACATCAATATAATTGAAATCCTATGATAAAATCAAAGCTACTTAATTATTACTCACTCCTTTTCTTCTTAATTTACACACTTTCCTTTTTGATCCGTTTCTTTTTAATCTATTCTTGGTAACATATCCCATCTACTTTCTCCTCTTTTTCCACCCATATCATCCACTTTTTAATATTATACCCCACTCTTTAGTTTCTCTCTCTCTTTTCAGTTTCCCTCTCCACCTTTTCAGTTCCTCTCTCATACTTTTGGACTTCTTCCTTGGTTCTCCCCAAAAGTAAAGTGAGTAAACTTAAAAGAAACGGAGGGAGTAACATTTAGTCCTAGAAATGAGCGACACAGTAGACAAAAAAGCTTGTAGAAAAGGAAAACAGCTTAAAATCATATGGATAAGTGCAATGACATGGAAAAGAACAATTAGACCAAAGAATTTCTGAGTACCAATATGTGTTCACCTACAATCAGTCCCTTACAAAAGCTTCTTAGCAATCCTTTAGTTTCTGCTATGTTCTCCCACCATCCAAATGTATTTGTGGGGTTGCTACTTAAGTAACTAGACAAAATAAAACATATGTAACAAACAAAAAAAAGAATAAATACTACTCCCTAATCTAACCAAACAAGTTTAACACTTAACACAACTCAATGTTTCATAATAACCTTAACACGCACATTTGGGGTTTATTTTCTCTCTTTCTCTTTACTACCAATTTCTTGTGTTTTGCTCGAACTCCAAATGTACAACTTTTTGCAAATCATTGTTTACTTCTATAGTCTATACATCCTCCGTCCCATAATGGTAACCATTCTCCATAGCATATAAGTTAAACACTCGTAAACGAACAAATTATTAAAATAATTTAAAACCGGATAACATTGGGTTATTAGCTCTAAGTATTATTTTAATTAAATTCTTTGTTTACCTTGTCTATCATGCTCCTAAAAATCAGGCGGCAACGACCTTGGTTGCAAGTATTTTGAAACAAAGGACGTATAAACATAAGTAAATAAACATTAAAAGAAAAGAAAAAAAAGATCATAAAGATTAAGTTACACCAAGTTAAGGTTGTTCGCCAAAGCACCAAAAGCCAGCACAAAAAACCCATGGAAGACCTTTTCAATGACAAGTTGAATTTGATCAAAATTCTCTTTATACACTTCTGAAAATATAATGATGTTGACGGCTAAGTTCGAGATGCGTTCATGAATAGACGTCTTTGCAACAGCATAGAAATATGAAACTAAGGCTAGAATAGGCACTCAGAAACATGGTCAAGGCTTTAAGGCTTTAAAAACGGACATCAGATACGGTTTAAAGGATGTCTAAAGAACATTTCTCAACATGCGAATACAGAATACACTGGATATTATGGAGGACAAAATCTTGATATCCTTAAGATGATTTAGAGATAGCAGTTGGCTTTAATATGTGTCCCCACCCTTTTAACTCATATTTGAGAAGAAAAGAAAGGGAAGACACATTCTTTTTTACCTAGCAAGTGGGCATAGGGTTTCTCCACACTGATACTCTCTTTCCTCGAGAGAGAACTCTTCAATCTCCTCTCTCAAGCAACCTAATTTTGTGAGTCGATGCATGTTTTTAGTTCACATGCGTTAATTACTATCCTAATTGTTCCTTGGCAATTTTTGTCAATAAGGTACCCAAATTCTTTAAAAGAAAAGATGGAAGGAATAAAAACATCATATACAAACAAAAGAAGGAAAACAAACCAATTTCTTTGTTTTTCTAGTTAGAGAGCTTTAATAATTTTATTTAACTACATGCCAAAATTCATTTTTCTTGTAGGGACACCTATAGAAGAGTAGGGATACCTTGCTTCTTACTTTTCTAACTTAATACTCCTCTCTCAAAATACTTGACACACTTCTCCTAACACGCTTGCCAACACATACTTTTAGCCATTAATATCTCTAATTCCCTATGAGTAAAAATCATGAAAAGTTGATATCTTAAAAGTATATATGTCGAGACGAACCTAACAAGATCCCACACGACTATATTTTTCCTCCTTACAAAAATCACAAAACACGGTCAAAGGAGAGTGTGTGAATAGTGCAAAAGTGAAACCCTATCAAGTATTTTGAAACGAAAGAAGTATTTGGTAACCATTTGCTCATTTCTGTTAAATAACACTTTTTGTCTTCTTGCAACTTAGTTTTAAAAAGCGCGCCCAAGGCGCCAGGCGAGTGGTGGTGCAAGCGAAAACGCATGCAACAAGCCAGGCGAAGCGCACTACGAGAGGCAAAATAAGGTGTGCGCCTTCTGCGCTTTATAGAGAGGTGCAGGGCGCTCCAGTCGCACGCTATTGGGGACGAGGCGAGAGAAAAGGAAAATATGAGCTTAAACCATAAAAAGTCTTTTTGTGAAAAAAAAAGAACTCTTACCCAGTCTTAATCATGCAATTTCGGTCAAAAGCCCTCAAGTAATTCCATGAATTTCTTTGATTTGAACCCCTAAATTGCGATCCGTAATTATAAAAAACCCTAATTCGCGGATTGGATAAGAATACTGCAAATTGATGGTTGTGGAGTAGACGGAAATTGTCGGGTCGCCGTCCTTGTCTACCTGACGCGGCGTCTGTCTCCGGTGAGATCCCTTCCTCTTCGATCTACCCAATCAGTCTTCCTGCTCTCTTTGGGCAGGTATCCTACCCAGTTTTTTTCTATTCTTTTTTTCCTCTCCGTTTATTTCACGTGGTTAATGAATACCCACCTTTGAATAAATTGTTATTCAAGTGATTATCTTCCCACCCCCCCTATTCTTTTTAACCTCTTTTTTTTAACCGTTTGTTTCTATGGTTATACTTGAGCCATTTTACCAAAATTTAATACCAAATATAAAATAGAATAAGAATGAGTAATAAGAAACAATTTTTGTTTTTCTTTCTACTTTTTTTTGGTTGATTTAAGTTTGTGCTTAGTACTTTTGAACTTTTGTGGTAGTTTAGTGATAAACTATGCTATCTTATATCCTTCTTTGCATCTTTAGTGTAGTTATTATGTTGTTCTAGTAGTAATATGTTATATAATTGATTTTTAAAGATATTGGCCTCAAAGGTGCGCCTCGCCTACGTGATGTGTGCGCCATGCGCCTTGGTGCGCTTTTAAAACTAAGTCGTGCACCCTAGACTTGTGTGCATGGTTAAGCAATTATATTGAAAACATATATTTGGTTGATTTACCCTTACTAATCTTGGCCTTTCATTGTACCCTTAGTTTTCAAAGGCACGAGGCGCACTGACTGACAAAGCACAAGGAGCATGCAAGCGTTCCTTACCAGTTTTTGTCAATAAGGAACCCAAATCTGATTCTTTGAGAGAAAAGATGGAAGTAAAAAGAAACACCAAATAGGAACAAGATCAGAAAAGAAGAAACATAAACCAATTTCTTTGTTTTTCTAGTTGAAGAGCTTTAGTAACTTTATTTACCTACATGCCAAAATTCATTTTTCTTCTAAGGACACCTCTAGAAGTAGGGATACCTTGCTTCTTACTTTTCTAACTTAATATTTGGTAACCATTTGCTCATTTCTCCTTAATAACACTTTCCGTCTTCGTGCAACCTAGACTTGTTTGCATGGTTAGAAAACATATTTTTGGTTGGTTTGCATTAACTAATCTTGGCCTTTCATTGTACCCTCAGTTTTCAAAGGCGCACCGACTCGCAAAGCGCAAGGTGAATGCGAGCACATCTCATAGGCAAGGCGCACCTTTGGTGCTAAGAGCCTTAAAAATCATTTATAGAACATATTATATACTCAAGGAAACAGAAACTTTTTTAAAAATATTAGCTGCTGTAATTTTAAAAATATAATCTACTGCCTAATGCCTAGTGCCTACTGATTAGCTACTGACCAATGATATTAAGCTACTTGTTGCCTGCTAATATAATTAAAATGATTAACTTAAGAAAAAAGAAAAAGAGTAGAAGAGAGAGAAAGAGAAAAGAAGAGCTTAATGAGAGAGAGAAAGAAAACTGACCTGAGTTGTCTTCCACACGCGAATTTCGGTTGCTTTGAAATAAGGGTTTTAAATTTAGGGTTCAAAACAAAGTTTTTTTTGAAAAGTAAAGAGGGGTTTTACTCGAATTTGAGTTCGAAAGCCTAGGTAAGATTTAATATGACGAAGAACATAGCTTTTAATTTTCAACTCATATCTAGTTTATCTTGCGCATCTTTAGCAAATGCACCCTATGCGGTGTGCCTTACGCCTCCAAGAAAGGCAACAGAGGCAACTTATGTCACCTGTTGTTCTGCGCCTGCTTTGCTGGATGCATTTCGGCTCGCTCCCGCACCTAGGGCCCCAACGCACTTTAAAAAACAAAGATTCTACCATTCTAGTGGTTGTATTTAAGACTTAGGCAGAGCTTTATGCTTATGTTTTGCCATCCTATGGAAGGGAAAAACATGTAAAACAATCTTCAGGGTTGGATGATTGAAACGAGCGAGATGAAAAGTAAAACAATCTAAGAAGACCCTTTTATTCCAAAAACCAACCTTCACTCCAAAGAAAATCGAAACTTTTCTTTGCCAAACTCAATTCATTGAACCACCCCATAAAATATTATGTTAACTTTGATGTCAAAGTTGAATGCAACACTATCTAAAGTTTCTAAAATTATTATATAAATACCACCATTTCATTTCAACCACCACCGTCACTGCTACATCACTATTGTGCGCTAGCCACTGTTCCAGCTGCCCTTATTCTCTGTCACAACTCCCCCCATAACTTCCTCAAAGTGACTCCTTCCTACAAAAGATAACCCACTAAAATTCTTATCAAAAGACGCAACTTTTTCCATCACAAAAAAGAGCGATGTGCTACGATCTAAAATACAATCTAAAACAGCTACCTCCATCAGACATTGCATTGCATCCAATCCTGACTATCAACTCTCATTTTCAAAACTTCCATCACTGGTGTATCACTAGTACTTAGGTAGTAGGGGAAGGAGAACCTTCAATTCTTGGCATCAGCAATCCGAAAATCTCCCTTGCCATTCCCGTTCATCACCATACGTGCCTTCACAACCTCAATGTGGCCAGCCGCCCTAGGTAATGGGAGGAGAAAGAGGTCATGGTGTTACTGCGCATTGCAAAACTCGAGAGATGATAGAACGCGGTTGGCTATGGGCATGACAGCAGATGAAGGAGCTTTATTTTAGAAGGCGCAAGGCGCACTAAGGCGTTAGGCGAAGGCGCACGCATCCTGTAGGTGAGGCGCACTTTTAGTTTTAAACGCCTTTAGAATCAATTATAGAACATATTTTATGCTAGAAACCTTAGGTCTGAAGGGCACACTAAGGCACCAGGCAAAGGGAGACGAAAGTGCAAGCCGGAAGCGCGCGCATAAATGGTATAAGTAAAAAGATATAAATTTTTTGATTGGCATATATTCTTATTTTTGAAAAGCATGCCCAAGGAGCGCCTAGGAGCCAGGCAAGTGGACGCGCGAGCCAAACCGCATCCGGAAAGCCAGGCGAAGAGCGAGATGATAGTTGCAACAAGGCACGCGCTTCTAGCCCCCTTTGCTAAGAAAATTGAAGGAGAAGATCAAAGAGAGAGAGACTTAGAGAAGGACTGACGTGAAACACCGGCAACTGACCTGAAATTGGAAAATCTAGTGCTGGAAACCACAGGTCGCGGACCTCAACCATACCTAGTCATCAACAACTTTCGAAATAATTCACAATTCGCAAATTAGGGTTTCTCTAAAATTAGGGCTTTCAATTTAGGGCTAAATTGGAGTAATTTCACATCCTAAAGACTGGATAAGAGTTAAATTTGAATTTGTTTTTGCATGTTTTAAACTTAGAACTCCTCTTCCTCTCGCTTCTTACCCAAAGTCGACCAAGCGGTGCGCCTTGCGCCTTAAAAAAGGTGGTCGGATGCGCGAGCAGCCGCACCTTGATGCGCCTATCTTTTTGCGCTTCGCCTGGCTTACCGGATGCGTTTTGACTCACGCCTCCATTCACCTGGCGCCTAGGCGCGCCTTGGCGCACTTTTTAAAATTGAGTTCAAAACAACATAACAATTTTAGAAAAATATAAGTGGATCGAATTGAAAAGAAGCTACTACATACTTTGTGCAAAATCATATACTGTAAATTTATGATCGCCGTAATTTTACTTAACAAATGTAATTAAGCTACTTGTTGCCAGCTGCTGTAATTCAAAAAAAAAAAAAACCATAAATATTTCTTTAAAAAGAAGTAGAACAATCTCATCATAGGCTTTTTTTTAAGGGACGGGAAAAGGGGGTCTTATTAAAAGGAATACAAGCAGAACAGAAGAAGAAAAGGAGAGGAGAAGGGGGGAGAAAAAAAAGGAGAGAAAAGATAGAAGGAAAAAGAAAAGAGGAGGTGACAGCTCAGGCATTAGTTCTCGCTCTTATGGAGTGGGGTCCCTTCTACACCTTACAACTCACAATAAAAATAAAGGCATAAGCTCGAAGCAACTGAAGAACATAGAGAGAGCGAAGAAAAGAAGATTGAACTTTGAAGAAAGAGAAAAGAACACCCGAATTGATGGTAAACAGTTTGTCGGCTTCCTCTATCCGCTCCACCGAGTTGGAGGCCATTAATTGCCACCAAATTATGAATTAGGGTTTTCGCTCAAATTAGGGATTATTAATTAAGGTTCATTTTGATGAAATTTACTGCCATTAACAAAGGGCTTTTGCTCAAAATTGGTAACTAAAGCCAAGTTTAACTTTGAAGGAATTTCTTTTGTTTTGCAAATCTTCAACTGAGATTTACTCTTTCCCCTTTTTCCTGCGCCTCTATACTAAAAGAGGCCATGCAGTGTGCCTAACGCCGCCCACAAAAACAGCAATAAGTGTGCTCCTCTCCTCGCCTAATGTAATTCGCCTTGCCTGAGTTTGAGGAGGCGAATTTCCTCTGCGCCCTTATTTGACGCGCCTTGGGTGCCGGTTTTAGAAGTAAGGAGGGAGCTGAAAGAACGAATTGTGTTAGGAGAAAGAGAGGAATTGCGTCTTAGATTTAATTAGAACACTGAAAATTAAAAGACAACTTAGGAGCAAATGAATGATCTTTTAATTAACTCACATGTTTAGGGCTTAAGGTTACATTTAATGAAAACTCCTTAAACAGGTTGCTTTTCAAAGACGGTTTGTTATATAAGGATGGTTTCATTTTTCAATTAGGCACAGTTTTAGGAATAAAGGCTCTACTTAGCGGCAGTAATTCTTTAACATCCTACTTTCAATTTGGACACTTGGATGACAATGTCCACGAATCTCTTACAACATTTCCATATTCTACTATTCGGTCCATACCTTTTCGTGACTCCCAATCCCGAGTCTCACATACTGATCATACGCAATTAAGTTCTTTAAAAGCAATTGAAATGTGTAATATCTTAATCTAATTCCATATCCCTCACGATGCATTCCTCATTCTCAAGATTTGAAAGAATCAATCATATTAGCCAAAATTTTCCTAAGGACTTCAATCTTCCAAGCCAAGATCCCCTCAAAATCTCATCTTTGTAGTGAAAAAAAGTTTAAGAGGAACAATTGGTGGGACAAAATCTATCAAGGCTCACTCACCCACCTTCTAAGTGCTTCAAATGAGCACCAACCTACAATTGATGAGTCGAACACTAGAGCAAACCTTTATTCAACCGCCTAAAAAATAAGACTCCAAACCAATACAAATTAAAAGGAAAATTGTCCCGAGTAATTTACCGAAAAGAAGGTTGAAGCAATCTAAGAACTTAGGCACTCATGAATACGAAATCTGAAGGGCAACGCTTCACCCATGTGGCTTCAAAATTCTTATTTCAAAGATATTTGAATAACTAGTTAACAACTCATATAGGGCATCATTTATCCTATCTCCACTTTTTGGATAAGATCTTGCCTGGATAATTACTTAAGACTTAAGACTGCATGGCATTTATATTTTATATCCCTTACCCTTCACTTTGTACGTCAAAGACAACCACTTTTTATATCTTTATTAATCATGTCTACATTTAGTTAGGAAATTTCAAACACACCAATTCGAAAAACATAAATAATAAAAGCAAGTTAGTTAACAAAAAGACTACAAGACACAAATCATCATCGATGCTACCAAAAAGACAATATTATTATCGCGTAAACAATGTTACTTTTATATCCATTCCTTAAATGATAACTACATGAGGATGTCAGGAACAAGACAGTACATTATATGATAAACATAGCATTTTTCTTAAGTCATAGATTTATGACATCTTAAAAGAAAGAGGATGGGATCTAAATGATAAAGGACGTTAAGACCTAAGTATACACATCACATAAATACTATATAGCTTAGCTAAAAAGTTGTGTAAGTCTTGAAACATGTTGCTTTAATCGAGAACAAACCATGACAATACTATAAGAGGATTTCATCAAAAAAATAGCATTTCCATAAACATGAAATAATCACTAATTTGTTGTTGCATTGGATGAGAAGCTTCTTGTTAGATAAGGAGTTTCAATTCATCGAAAGTGTTACCAAGAAACAAAAGTTCATGTAATAAGTTCCACATAGGACACATCCTCTAATTTGTTAAAAACATAACTATTGAGACGATAACTTACGACATTTTGGTAAAAGAGACTACTTATTTTCTAGTTTATAGAAAGTACAACTTCTTATGTGTTCTCGTGTCAACCAGCCAATAATCCCCGACAAAGACGACCCAACTCAAAGTGTTGCGTACTCTATTTCTTATTCTTTTTTGAGCCAATTTGATATCACTAAAGTACAACAAAAATAATTAATTGTTCACAAATGTTCCTCCGGAAGAAAAATTCATCACAACTATCTTATGCCAAGGTCAAGTTGGTATATGTTTTCCTTTTGAGCTAAAACTGAAATTTAGTGTTGAAATTCACTTACTCTTATTAAAAAAAAATTGGTTAGACAGGCCTCCTAATCTACATCTATTCTCGTTCTTTTAAATGTATAAATAATCAAAAGAAAAAGTTTTTATCCCTTCGTGGATGACAAGAGCAAGAAAAATCAGTAATTAGACTTCTCATAATTGTTATGATTTTATTGTATTTACGATACTGCTCTAACAGGAACCCTGTAAGTAGCAATGACATGGCATCCACATAACTAACACCATTTTAACATGTTCAAAAACTAGCACATCATCGCACCATAAAACGAGCCATGATATGTCCTATATTCACTTCAACATACATGTCCCTAAAATAAATTTTCTATACGTACCAAAGGAGGGTACAAGCCATAAAAAAATTATGCCCTCAAAGGCTCAACCTATCAACCTTGTCATTTATCTACAAACCCATAATGACGTCAAGTATAATAAAGTATCGGTGAAAGCCTAACACCTACTCTAAATCTATGAAGCATGGGTGCACCTCCAAGGCACCGACTTTGGTGCCCGGTACGGGACGGATTTGCTTGGGATTCGTACCCAAACCGAATGTACCTCGGTTTGATGGGTACATCGGTTTGATTTGAGTACGGTGGGGATTATTGATGAACACGAGTACGCTAGGGACATTTTTTAAGAGCCTGAAATGTACGTAGTCACTTTAAATGAAATATAAAGGGGGAAAAACATATCTTGGAAAATTATCTCCTTCGTCTCAACTCAACTGACAAGAGTTCAAACTCCTCGTCTCTCCCCCAACGCATCGTCTCTCCCCAGCGTCTCTCTGACAGCTTTTCCGTCAGCGTAACTCCGGCAGATTTTCCGTCGGCGTCTCTTCAAACTTCGAACCAAATGAGTCTCTCACTTCTCGACCTCTTCTCAATTAGACCTAGGGTTTTGCTTTATTTGGTTTTTTATTTTTCGATTTGTTTTATTTTTAATTTCTGTTTTGTTTTTGTTTTATTTTTTCTCTCCCTTTCCTCTCCCCCTCGTCACTTGAATTTCCCTGTGTATTTTAATTTTTTGTTTTGTTTGATAGATTTGTTGGAGGCAGTTAGTTCCTTTTTTTAAAAGTTTTGATATATGTGTTTATTTTGCATTTTATTCGGACAAATATGACATTCCAATCTCAACAAGAATGTACTAATGTTGGTAGTAGCACTGGTGATGGGTCAATTGGTGCGGAATCATTGGAAAGTGAGCGTTCTCCTTCATTGTGGAGGTTTGTGACAAGAATAGAAAAACAAGGGGAGGTTGGAGGAACATGGAAATATCAATGTAATTTTTGTAATGAAATCCGAACATCAATTTATTCAAGAATTAGGGCCATTTGCTTCACATTAAGGGTCAAGGAAATGCATGTTGTCAGAAAGCATCTCGAATTGATAAACTTGAAATGCAAAAACGATGATGAGATTGATAATAAGAAACTTAATTCGGACCTAGAGAAGTTCCTTTGCCTAGTGAATCTCTTTCTCATTTGGACTCCGATGCTACATTCAAGAAAAGAAAGTCTGATAAATCACCTATTACTAGATGTTTGGTATTGAAACTAGGGATCAATTGGATCAAGAAATTGCAAGGATGTTTTATACAGGAGGGTTACCATCTAATCTTGCTAGGAATCCACACAATATGAGGGCCTTTACTTTTGCTGCCACCCATGATATAGCGGGAGGTTACCATAAGCTCATAACTACATTACTTGTGCAAGAAAAAGCCAATGTAGAGGGGCTATTAACACCACTTAAATCAACTTGGAGAGAAAACGGGGTAACAATTGTGACTGATGGGTGGAGTGATCCAACAAGAAAGCCTCTCATTCATTTCATGGTAATGGTCCAATCTTTCTTAAAGATTTGAATTGTTTTGTGAAGTGAAAGATAAGTATTTCATTGCTAATATCATGAAAAAGTCATTGAAAAAAGAGGTCATAAAAATATTGTGCAAATCATAACTAATAATGCAGCAAATTGTAAGGGGGCATGGGAGCTCATTCAGAGTGAGTTTCCTTACATTTATTGGACACCATGTGTTGTCCATACACCTAATCTTGCTTTGAAGAATATTTGCGCGGCAAGGAATGCGAGTAGCAATGAGGAAACTTATGAAGAATGTAGTTGGAACACTGAAATTCATGGGGATGCCATTCAAATTAAAAAAAAATTCATCATAAACCACAACATGAGATTGGCCACGTTTCAAAGGTTTTCTCCTCTTAAGTTGCTTTCCGTGGCCGATACTCGCTTTGCCTCCATTAGTGTGATGCTTAAGAGATTTAAGCTCATCAAACGAAGTCTACAAGCCATGGTTATAAGTGATGAATGGGCATCCTATTGAGAAGAAGACATGGGGAAGGCAAACTTTGTATAGGAGAAGATTGTGAATGATGATTGGTGGGATAAACTAGCTTACATTGTTGCTTTCACAATGCATATCTATGACATGATTAGGCATTGTGACAACGATAAGCCATGCCTTCACTTAGTGTATGAAATGTGGGGTTCCATGATTGAACAAGTGAAGCTTGAGATTTATAAGAAAGAATGTCGTCCTCATGCGGAGTTTAGTCCATTTTTTCATGTGGTTTATGAAATCTTAGTAGCTCGTTGGGCCAAAAGCAACACTCCTCTCCATTGTCAAGCCCACTCCTTGAACCCGAGGTATATATTCATTGACATACATTTGTTTTTTTATTATATTTCAATTTCAAACACAAATCTGTAACACTTTTTTCGGATGTTAAAGGTTCTATAGTGATGAATGGCTACTTGGAGATCCATCAAAGAGAATGAAGTGCTTTACCAAATTATTTGCACTTAGTGATGATGTTGGTAAAGTGATGGATGAATATGCACTATTCTCTATGAAGAGTGGACCTTTTGAGGATTTGACTTTTATTTCAAGGATGCATTCTATGGATCCTAAGAGTTGGTGTGCAATTTAGAGCACAAACTCCTCTCCTCCAATCTTTGGCATTTAAAGTGCTTGGACAACCTACTTCATCTTGTAGTGAGCAGAATTGCAGTACATATTCCTTCATTCACTCACTTAGGAGGAACAAGCTAAATCCAAGTCGTGCCCAAGATTTAGTTTTCATACACAGCAATCTTCGCCATTTATCAAGGAATTCCGAAGAATATTGGGAGTTTTATACGAAGATGTGGGATATTGGTGGAGATGCATTTGATTCCTTAGAGGATGTTGGGTTTCTAGAGTTTGCGGAACTCACACTAGATGGTCGGAGTTCGAAATGAGTTGCTTGTTGAAGATTGATGTGTTTTATCTACTTTAAGACATTAAATTTAGTAGTTGTTCTTTTTACGTATTTTGAACTTTGAAGTACTTGTGCCTGAAATTTAATTTAGTTAAATTCTTGTGTGTTTTTTTTTTTTTTGCTGAATCCATGTCGTACCCATTTTTAGAAATTTTGATTTTGCCGTTTTCCGTCCCCGTAACCATCCCCGTGCAACCTAGCTTTAAATATCTTCTTATTATCTCTTATCAAGTATTGGGTAAAAACTTGAAAACCTCTTAAGATTTTAGAGGGATTTTTAAAAGCATGGATTAGTCAACTTCATAAACCTCTGTGAAGCCCCATGTTTGACCTTGCTCGCGAACTAGAAAGTTCATGGAATCTACCCTTCATATCGACATGGATGATTCATCATACCAACATGATATCCACATGTATAAGAGATTCAGGAGCTCTCCTCTTTGATCACATCCATGGAATCTGTTCTTTATATCAACTTGGATTATTCACACATGTGACTTATTGACAAGATAGGGTCATTAACATAAAAAGTCATTTCTTGATCAAATCAACTTATTTTATTTATGGCCTTCAGCGTTATTAATACATTGAAATCACCAACCAAATTTTAAGTACTATCGAGTAATATGATACTGAACTATGCACAATTTAGCGTTATATTCTCTATGAGAGGTGTTTCAAAATTAACTTGTTGAAAAAAAATTAAGCCAACACTGACCAACTTGACAAGGATGTGCCTTGCCTCTTTCGTTATTCCTAAGCTCTAGCACAGCTATTGGCTTGTTGTAACTTGTATTCTCTAAAATTTCACTTAATAGGGTTTACTGGAAACTAAATCTTCTATATGCACTATGTTTGGGTTTAATTCCAAGTTTATAGTTGGCATGTAGTTGATAGTTTTGTTTGTTTCCCTTTCTTTCATAAAGTTCTTCCACAAAGAATGTGCTTTGAACATGATGTATAATACCACATATTGTTCCGGCATATAACCTTGCTTCATTTCTGTTCTGTTCAAAACTATCAATTTTTATCCAAATATTTAGTTAGAATTTAAGTCAAAATTTGAAATTTTAATTAATATAATATTTTGAGATACTCGTTATATTTTGACAAAGAAGAGTTTGGGTGCCTTCTATAATGAAATGGATTAAGTATTTAATTGTTATGGTTCACGATAATAGAATAGGATAGAGACATTTATGCACTAGTAATGCCACTCATGCATTGGATCAAATGCTACAATAAAATTCTAAACAATTTAGGAAAAAAATTATAAGTGGCGGTTGTGAGATTAACCCGCTATTGGCGGCATCCAAACTTTGGAAGTTGTTTGGCAACCTCATTCTATGCAAATACATAGGTGTACCATGTGAACTGTGCTCTCATCTTACATGAAGAATAAAAATTTAATTTTTACCCCAAATGACCTTTTCTTTTAAAATTTGTGAATAAAGTGAAGCTAGCAGTGAAGCATGAGGTGCTTTGATATTTTGGACTGATTCTTATCATAGACACCATAGATTTGTAAATAAGTGAAGATAATATACTCGTATGGGCTAAACATGATTAATCTAAAAGCAGCATATGCCAAAGAATACTCCAAATGAAATTTAGCAACTCATCCATTGAGTGCTACGTGTTAATGAAATTTGTGTTAGATTTATGGTACTAAACCTTCACAATTGCACAACTAGAATTTCTATGTTACTCTTGTTTGGAAAAGCATTAATTAACATGATGTTTTATATTTCCCCTACGAACCTTCCACTTAAGAGGATTAGATATTTGGATGGTCCAAAGAAAGAGACTAGAGGATTGGAAATTCATGACTACCAATTTGGGATGAAAAAAGAGAAAATTATCAAGAAAGACTTTCAAATTGAAGACCCTATCCTGAAGCTAATTCAATCTTGTGAATCATCCATGTTCATGAAAATAACATATTTATTAACTAGGATTTATTCAAAAGTCGATAGCTTTAAACATTAGTTTGTTTGCACATATCAACCTTGTAGCCTTACCAAACCAACAATTAGATGGCATCTAAAATCAAGTCATAAATGCATAACCAAAAACTAAACCACGTAATAGAGAGAAATCAACCGTCACATCTCCTTGAAAGTCGTACTAAACCCAACCTTTTTAACAAAGAACGAAAGAGCCATTTACATACAAAAACCTTAGCCACCCATAAACAATTAAATAACCTACATATAGTTCAAAATCTGAAATACTCCCTCAGTCCCTTAAAGCATTGCCCATTTATTTTGGGCACATAGTTTTAGGAATGGTAACATTGTATTGAGAAAAAGAGAGAACAAAATTTGATTAGAGATAGTGAGAACTATTTTATTTATGAGAAGTGAATTGTAATTATATATACTAAGAATTATTATATTGAAGAAAGAGTAAATTAAGATAATAAACCCCATCGTGAGACAAAAATATGAATTCTAATTAGGATAAACAAAAGTCAAACATATGGAAAATCCTTATAGGGGTAGAGACAGAAATCAAGAATCATGATCAAGTCCCATCAAAGAGTGTTAAGACATTATGGGGCTAAACATTTTAATTGAATGATCCAAAGGAAATTGCAAAAGAAGGTTCCTGGGCATCCAAAAAACTCCTTTAACAATACTATGTCGAGGCCTCATTCCCAGCCGTGAGTTAATAATCATAACTTGTGAATAATATCAACCCGTTCCACAATCTAGTATGCTTGCTCATCTTATTTAAAATAAATCTAATCAAATATTCTTATTTTTAGATAGCGAGAACAAGGCTTCAAAAGAACTAGCATTATTTAATCTCTCTACAATGTTTCACGACATAAGCATGTCGGCACAAGTAACATACCACAATACTAAACACCAATAGTACAAAGTGGGGCATAAAGTGGGGCATGGAGCTGGGTGGAAAATATCCAGGATTAAGGGTACTAAATCCAAGTGTATGCTATGCAACAATATAACATGACGTTCCAATTTGTGGATTTGAACATCCCGCTTTCTTATGGGACATGGAGCTAGATAGAAAATTTTCTCAAGCCTAAGGGCTCTGGATCCAAGTGTATGCTATGCAACAATATAACATGATGTTCTGATTTGTGGATTCGAACATCCCACTTTGTTCATAAACTCCACCATGTGCATAACTTTGATCCAATGGCAATACAATCATACAAATATCATTTAGTTTTCAAGTATAACTAATGCTTTGTTTTAGAAATCCAAAAGTTCAACATACTATTATACGAGTAAATATCAATAACATTTTGCAACGTCCAAGCTACAAATTAATTGGGAACAATGTGAAGCTTCGTTATTTTAAGAAGTTTCCCTAACACCAAATATCTTGAAGGATATAGTCAAAATCTTTAGAAAGAATCTGACTTTCAATTTCCAACAACGACACTAAGCACCCTTATCTAAATAAAATAAAAAAAGAACAAACCAAATTTTCCAATAATATGAGATTGGCTCCATTGTTTGGTTTTACCCTTCCTTTATCCTAAGAAGTTACAAGTTGCTTTATAGACAAGTAACTATCTTTTTGAAGAGCAATCACAAGAATCCAAATATATCAAAAAACACATCAAGATACTAGGTCCCAACAATACAAGACATAACAATAATATCAAATTCCCAAAGCATTCTCTTATAACCAATTCAAACAGACATCTAATAATTTAAAAAAATACTCACATTTGCTTTGTGCCAAAGAAGTAAACAAGTACTTTCTTCCAATCAGATGAATAGCCCCATTCCTCTGGCTCACTTACCTAGCACCAAATGTAAAAATTCAAGTCTTGGCAAGACAGAACTCGAAGAAATCAAGAGGGCATAAAGATTTAAAAGAACAAAATGAAGAAATGCCAAGAAAGAAAAGGAGAGTTTAAGATGAGGATAGCAAGTACAGCATGCTAGAGTACAAATACAAAACCGAAGACAAGCATGCTTTATGATAATGAGTACAGCATGTCCCAATTGAAGCTTGCAAGCACATATATGGTAAGGTGGGGTTACAGCTATTAAAAGTTAAGAGACGCTCGGGTAGCCTAAAAAGAGGGGAATCCCCTCGCCTTGTGTTCTCTTTGCCCCATTAAGACTAAATTTAACGATAGATCCACATGAGAAGTAATTCTAAAGGTTAATGCATTGAACCATGGAAATGAGTTATCCTTTATGTTTTAATTATAAGAATGTCTCCGGCCACCAAAATGAATTTATGGGGTGACCTACACATAACCTGATGTTTTGTTCATTGAACCTATCATGATAGAGGTACAATCTTTGCTAGGTGAGGGCAATGTGTGATACTCCATGCCTAGTCAGCTTTTGTGAAACTTATATGCAGCACCTTCGAGCATCTTTTGTACTAAATAATGTTGTTGTAATGATTAAGTAAGTTTAGGGATATAATATCTTATTGTGTACTCTAGTCTAAGATGTAATTTAGGTGCATAGGTAGTTGATTAAGGTGACTTAATAGCAGTTTCAAAAGATCCTTTATTAAGCTTACGCTAAGGTAAAGGTCAGCGATCAGGTTACAGTTGTCAGGATGTTTCCAGTGGTATTAGATGACAAACCTTTAGCGAAAAAATTTATGTATTTATAGAAGTTATGAATAAGTATTTCAAAAAAATATACTAAAGAAACCCATACATGATAATGATTTGTTTATACAAAATACGAATTGTTTTGGCAGCAAGAAAGAGAAAAAGAAATAAAAAAAAAAAAAACCGCATTGCTCAATAATAGGTAAAAGCAAATTCATATAAAAACAACCAAGAAACTTTCAAACAAAAAAGAATCTTTTCACTGCTAGAGCACCAAGAAATCAAGATAATGCTCTCTTTCAAGAAGAAATTAAAAAAGAAATGAGCTTCCCCTTGCACTACATACTAGAGATCTCTTATATCTATGCCTAATAATAAAAACTCCAAATTCCCTCACATGTTACAAATTATTTTTCTTCATAGTGAACAAAGCCAATCAGTCTAAAACCCTCAAACAACTCTCTTTTACTCCATTCATCTATGTGTTTGATGAATCTGTCAAAGAAATCCTCATTCATGCTATCACATTGCATGTGCAGATTTCATATTTAAAATTACAAAGTTTCCATGCAGCACAACCTATTAATTTCGTCAAATTTATTGTGTATCAATCATCATCATTTCACATTTCAATACTACTTTACATGTATGCAATGGTAGTTCATAGAATTAAAAACTACAGTCATGATCAACATAACTACCAATGCAATGCACTTTCTTCGATTCATTTCCTATAGGGAAACAATATGGATATACATTCTAGAGCAGATTATGAAATAAGCATAGTATTTTATGCTAAATTCAAGGAAATTCTACACATGTTTGATAATCACAAGTCAAAGGCTTTCACATAAATCGAGTCTTGTAAATTCCTCCTAACAAGTTTATTTGAGTCAGAGGACTAAGAAAGCATTCTCTTAAATTTAAACTATTCTTGAAAAGAAATCTGACACACTAGCAAATCTGATTCTGGAGAATACATATATGGGTATCATTTCTAAAGTCCCAAATAAAAACAACTAAAATACTGCTACTCAAAGGATACGGGAAGACAAATCTCTAATTTTTACCAATCTAAGCTAGCAAAGAGATAGTTTGTTTATGAATTATCTTATAAAACATCCAACTTCTCAATCCAAATGGATATCATAACAAATGTCATTTCAAAGCATTCATTTTATGCATTCTTGGAAGCTACAACTTTAATATTGCATAATTGACTTATAAAATCATCATCCAGATAACACCAATATCTTTTCAAAATAGGTCCTCTAAGTAGGAGCATCTACAAGCTCCTGTAGCAAGATACTAAAATCCAGCCTTCAATGATTATGATGTATGGGGCTTTTTAATACACAAAATTCAGACCCCTCTAATTCCAAATTACCTAAGATTAAAAAAAGAAAATCAATATAAAGATTACAGAGGAACAAGAATTCTGAACAATAACTTCAAAACTTAGATTCCTTTCATGTAACTCAATTGCTAGATGTGTCTACCTTGTTTCAAGACCTTCAAACGGCTTTTACCTTAAATCTTAATACTGCAACAAAATCAAGTAAAAGAGAAGCTTGACTATTTATCTTCACAAATAACCATGTTGCTCCTCTTATTCTAGGTATGAAATCATAAGGAGCAGAATGGTAAGCACCCGATCACCAATCACTTTGTCTCTCTTGATTTTAAAAATAAGAACTCCCATGAAAAGCACCACAAAAAGGATCCTAATAAGAAATGGTGTAGTTTTCTTCATAAATTTTACATAATTCATTCCAATCACGAAGGAAGGTGATCTATAGGTCTAGAATCGATCTTCACAGCCACATACTCATCATATCGCCTGTCCAATTAAAAATTCCCATGGTTTGTTTTCTAATAATTCACCCCCTACGTTTTAAAAGACGCAAGGCACACCGAGGGGCAAGGCGAAGGAGGAACAAGGCAAAGGCGCATGTATCTTGTAGGCGAGGTGGACTTTTTTCCGTTTATTTGTATTGAATTTCAGTGGATGAACCCATATGAAGTATATGTACAAACAATAACAATAATGAAATTCCTATAAAAATAGAAAAAGATAAAAAGAGCCCTTGAAAAAATCAGAAGAGGAGGGCACGTGATACTGTCAGGGTTAAGGGAGTGATGGGGTAGGTGACCTTGTTTTTGACTTCTAGAGTTTATTAACACAATAACTCTCTCCCATCTAATGACAAGCCTACTGAATATAAAAGAAAATGGAGAAAAGAAAAAAACTGAAAAATGCTCCAGAATCCGGGTCGAAGAGGAAGAGAGAAGAATAGAGGAGATGACAGAAGGGGACGATGAAGAGATAGGAAAAGCAGATCAAAAGGGAGAGGAAAGGAGATCGAAGAGAAAGAAGAGAAGAGATCAAAGAAAACATACCTGAAAACTCTTCACCGTAGAGGACCACCGGCACACCTGGTGCCAGAAGTCACCAAGGAGCTCGTCGGCTATCTCTGTCGTAATTGACAGGTTGGTTGACCTCTCAATTTAAAAAATAGATCTCAATTCGCAAATTAGGGTTTGACCACAAATTTGGGATTTTGATTTTTAGCTGAAATTGTAGTAATTTCTCACAATTGAGTGAGGGATTCTGCTCGAAATGTGTTACTAAAAGCTTAGGTAACATTTAATTTCAAAATTCTTTGCCTTCTTTGATTCAACTCAAAAAGAGCTATTTAAGCGCCTCTTGCCCAAAAGAAGGCGTCAAAACGCGTGCGCCTCAGATCGCCTGTCGTTGTGCGCTTGGATGCGTTTTGGCCCGCGCCTCCACTCGCCTAGCACCTAGGCATGCTCAAGGCACGCTTTTCAAAACTACGTATACACTATTGTTTGCTAGCCTATTCTAGTCCTCATAAAACTTCTACCTTGACAAACAGCACATATGCAAGTCGAATTTTGCAGATGGAGGCATAAAACGAAAACAACCACGACCCACAAATCCCACCATAGGTACATCAAGCCTAACCATTTCAAGCCAATAGAGAGACCACCAAGTGAGAAAGCAGTATAAACAAAAAAAAAAAATTAAGAAGCCTTAACAGAAAGCAACCCTGCTGCTAATCTAAAGCCTTTATAATCACTACCAAAGAATCATCCCTCTTAATTTAGTTTTACAAGTATAAATTACTCCTCAACCATCATCATCCATGCTCATCTAAGCACCCAAACCATATTTAAATTAGGTAAAAACCCAAAATCAGCTTCCTACAAGTTCCTTTGAATAACAGTAGCCTCACCCACAAAAGAACATCATTGCACAATAAGACACACGAAAAAACAATCCCTTTTACCCCTAAATGAAAGTAAGGAACCAAAATCTTAGGTTTCTCACAAGATCCTATCCAGCAACGAAACAAAATCATCATGGTTTTATAAAAACTGTGAATAACATACCGTAGCAGGCCACGCCGGAAAACCTTTGACCTTTGCAAGAACAAGATCACCAACTTTCCACTGGCGGCGAGCTGCCACGGCAGCAGCAGCTTTGCTAGCACTCTTCCTTCGACTCGGCGCCATAGAACAACAACTCCACTTTCTCTTATCACCCAATTAAAAGAAGATACAATAATAATAAAACAAAAACCCTATCTCAATTTATAAAGAAAATAATAAAAAAAGAATATGATGGGGGAGTTCAGGAAAAATCCCAAATGAAATTGAAATTGGTGAAGAAGAAAATAAGAAGAATCTGTAATGAGAAAGAGGAAACAACAGCAACAGCAGCGGCGCCACTCGCTTTCGCTGTGAAAGCGAAGCGAGTAGTTCCGAAGTGGCGATAATTTCCAGCAGCCAAAGAAGTTGACAAATTGGCAGGCATTGAAATTTCACAAATCCCTAATCCCTAATTGTTCTACAAATTAAGGAAAAGAGGAAATTCAGTGTTGTTGTTGTTGTTGTTGAATTGATGATGTTGCTGGTGTTGGAAGAGGAGAGAGAGAGAAAGGAGTGACTGCGGTTTGCAGATAACCCTAAACAAGGAAAAGAGAGATTTTGGGGGAAAAATTGTAGAAAGGGAAAGAGGAGGAAATTAAGGACCGTGCGCTGCTGTGGGATATTTTTAAAAATTATAATCTTCGTGCAGGTCAGGTAAACAAACTTCGTGCAGCTCAGGTAAACAAACTTCCTATCGACTACTAGTAGCCTGTGTGTACTTCCTCCCTTCTTTTTCTATTACAATAATGAGATTTTTACATTATTCACTTACCACTCTCTTTAACTATTTATTGTGATTTTTATATAAGAAAAAATATAATCATATGGGGTCTTGTTAGATTCATCTCGATCTATACTTTCAAAATATCAAATTTGTATAATTTGTACTACAAAGTAATCAAAGATATTAATAGTTCAACTTGTACATTGGCAAGCGTGAAAACTCAATTGTTGCATTAGAAAAAGAACGGAGAGAGTATTAGTTAAAACTAGTTTTAAACCTGTGCAAAAATGTACGGGAGGTCATATATGATATTGTTAATTCTTTATCAAACGAAAAGAGACACGTTATGAAAAATTGATGAAATACAAATAAATGAGAATGACTGAAATCACACAATTTTTGTTTACTGAGAATGACTGAAATCAAATTGAATAGACAAGACATTAGGGGAAAAAATCGATGACACTGTAACTAAATTGATACATAAAAATAGGCTCAATTACTATTTTATACATTGAAATACTTCCTTGTAGACCACATTCATGGTAAAAGATGAGTTGCAAGATCTTTATCACAGATTAAGATTTTGAAACCCTTTTTGCTTGTAACTCTTGAGACAGCCAATTGTTCGTGGTTGAATACTAGCCAAGGGAGATATAATTCTACTTGCGCTAACAACTATCCTTGGCTTTTATTGATCGTCAATGCAAAACAAACGACTAATGGGTATTGTCTTCTCTGAAATTTGATAGGGAACTTTGTTGCGTCTGATGAGGTAAGTTTCTTCTGCTGAATAAAAACTTTATAACCAACATTACTGCCAGATACAACAACAGCCTCAAAAATGCGATTGCCAAGGTGCTTAACGACTAATCTAGTACCGTTACAGAGCCCATAAATCTAGTCAATATCTTAGGAGCATCGACGGTGCCCCTACCTCCAATGTTATATTATGATTTGGTATTTCCCCGCATTTGATCGTATTCAGATTTCAGTAAAAGTACATCTCATGTATTCTGAAATTCCCTTCCTCCACTGAAATTGCATCTGAACTCAAGTATGTTCTTTCTTCACCTAGTACCGTGACAACACATGATCATTAATCATGTCAGCAGCTTCCTTAGTTGAAGCAAGAATAGTTCTAGCATGAGAATAACTTGCTTGATCCTCTAGTTCAGGATATGTGATGTCAACTATTGCAGAAATAGGGTCATCTCCTCAACATATTAATGTTTTATCAGGAATTTCTACATCGGCTTCACCATCATTTTGTTCACCAACTTTGCCATCTCCAATGTTCAGAATCCACTCTACTCCCTAATTTCATCCAAGTTCGAGTTACCAGATATTGTTCTCAGACGCATGTTTTGTGTTAGTCTAAGCACATGACAAAAAGGCCCATAAATAAGATCTGTTGATTGCTAAATATACAATATCTTGCCTTCTTCCTTTGGGAACAACAGGCAATATTTGTCTTAAGTCACCAACAAATAGTCGAACACGACCACCTGTACCACCAAATGGGATATGAATATTTGCAAGATTTATGGATTGCTTAACATCCTTTAAGCTTCTATTAAGAGCATCAAAGTAGTATTTATGCATCATGGGAGCTTCATCGCAAATGATCAGCTTTGTCTTTATAAGGAATGTTGTCAAGTCTGATCTGGCTTAATGTCTAGACATGTTGAGTTCTGATTGACATTTAGGGAAGTCCAAATCTAGAATGTGCAATTCTCCCATGTGGAATCAACAAAGAGGCGATTCCACTTGACGCAACTGGCAAAACAATATTCCCTTTACGCCTTAATGCAGCACATAATAATCTCCACATGTACGAATACACCTCCTTTACCTTGCAATACAGCACACATAATTTCATTATAAATTCCACGCTGCTCAATAGTCAATCATGAAAGAAGCTCTTGAAATTCCTTTTCTAACTGCTCTGTGTCATAAGAAAGCTCATCTATTATGAGCTTATTTTGACCATCTAAGACAACCAATTAATCTGGAAATGGTATTTCGCAGAGGGTGCTACCATTACTTTGTAACTTAGCTTCAATGTCAGCCAAAGCTAAGTTATGTAGTTGTTCATCACTTCGGCGTAATGCTGCAAAATAAACACATTGTGTGATAGGAAAATCTTATTATGCTTTTTGTACGCTAATTTAATTTCATTTATACCTTTAGTAGATAGAGTGATATAAATGTAAATATACCTCCATCTTGGAGAAGTCTGTGCTGCATATGTAAAATATCATCAAAAAGAAGGTGTTAATTCTTTTCCCAAATAGTCTCATGTTTTGTTAAACTGCACGACAATAATAGCATGCAGAAAATATTACTAAGATGTTGTCTAGATTTTCTGAAGTTGGCTTCTATAATAACATCAATGTAGTCCATGCCATCATCTAACAGGCCTCTAGCATAACATGCTTCTTTGAGCGTTGAATATAGTACGTACCCCATCAATAAATGTATGTCTTCATAACACATTGCACCTTTTATAAATTTTAACAATGTCCTCGAATAGTATTTTTCACCTAACTCCTGGGTTTACATGATAAATTCTTTCGATGCAAAATCCCTTTTTCCGAGGTGTCCGTTCACGTGGATTTTGTTGCCATATATATAAATTTTGTAGGGAATTCAACATAGCTCAATTCTCTGTCTTCACATATTTTTTTGATGCGCTCCATCCACGACAAAAATTTTGTTCTCTCAATATTAGGTCTTTCAAGCACCGATTCTAAATCATCATTATCAGTGTAAAGCACGGTCTACTCGTTAGGTAGGTGAAAACTCAACCTTTCGACATTTGGGATTCTATAGTGAAGAGTGAACCCAAATATCCTCCATATGGCTTCACATGAGGATATGTACCGACAAGCATAATACATTCTGATTTTATCTATTTCTTGAGGATCTTCAGAGTTTTGATGGTTCTGGTAAGCTACTGCTATGACTCTGTCGTACCCCTTATTGATATACTTGAATAAATATTTGATCGATCTAAATTGGTTGCACCATTCTATGTTTATATGGGCATGATACTTACACAACAACTTTGGATTATGCGAAACCACGAATCTATTATCAAGCGTGATGCCATTCTTTTCGATAGTTGCACCGCTATCTCTTCTCCTGTAAACAAGATAGTCATCTTCATCCACTGTTGTTCTCTCGTTGGTTTTTTTAGGGAAATGTTTCGTGCACTTCTTATCTGTCGTACATGGAGCGTCATGGTTCAAAGCACCACATGTACCATGTATCATAAACCTTGACACAACCTCATACAATTTTGGATTCTCATCCTTGTTTGGAAGCTCAGCACAAATAATATTGTTTATTGTTTCGACATTAGGAAACTTGTCATCACGATGTAAGAACAGTACAAAAGTATATGTGCATGTGGCAATCCACGTTTTTGGAACTCCACAGTGTACACAACTGTAATTGAAATTAAGATAAATGTTAAGAAAACATGTTATATTTATTTTTTAAAGCATATATGTAAAGTTTCATACATACATACTGGCAACAATGTTAAAAGCATATAAACACATTTTATTTGAACCTCAACAATTTGATTACCTTCTCTAACACGGCCAAAAATCTTTCTATCCTTTAAATCTTTGACTAGTTAGTTAAGTTTCATCTTAAACACTTGACAAATAATGTCTAGTTTATCTACAAGTCTTAGGCCTATCTTGGATACGAAACATGTGATCTCTGGCCACTTTAGATTACATCTAAAGGTTATAAATAAATTTGGGTAGCCATACCATCTCCAAATAGTCATTGCATCTTGGTAATTCTCCCTCATGTAGCTATGTCCTCTAGTGAATGAAGCTGGTATAACTACACGACTACCTGTAGATGCTCCTTCTGTATCTCCTGGATTTGTTGCGCCCCTTAGGTTCTTTACATTGTCAGCCCTAAAAATTTGTTGGTTATTCTTTACGAATGACAATCATTCAGCCTCCATCATTGTATAACCATCTACGCAAAACTGGTGGCATAATCATCGTGAAAGTAATATGGTGGCCGCCTCTTTTTTACAATCTTGCATCTGATATGCAAACCACTCCCTTATAGTAAGTCTGTCTCTTTTTTTGGAATTGCCGCTAGGTGGACTCTTATATATATACAAAACATCCCGATGTCCATCCTCACCACATGGAAAGAGAAGAGGATATTGCAAAGGCATATAAGAAGGATGAAGTTCAGAGATTTGCCTCAATTTTCCACTTTGTGTTTCGATAATTATATCTTTATTATCTGTAATATCAATATCTTTAACTATCAAGGCAGCTACCTCGGATGTTGTTGGTAGATTGTATGTCCTAGTCTCCCTCCTTCCAATTAGATTTAAGTGAACATTATGACATGAATCACTATTAAAGTGATCTCGCAATCCTAAAGTTCTTTGCATAAGGATTGTGTTCATCAATCATATCTTATAACTGAGCCAATTAGAGGATCTTCAAACTCCTTAGGATTTCCAGAACTGTGATAAAAATCAGATAAATTAAGTAAAATATGTTTAGTAGAATACATAAATTGATTGATTTTTAGTATATCAAAAAAATCTATAAAAGGTATAAATTCAATTATACCTAACATCAGACTTTCTATTGGCAATCTCATGTTCAGTGTCATATATGTAAAGTTGAAAAAACTTTGGACACGAGCCTTCATTCTGCAACAAACTCCCAATTAAATGATGATTCTGGCCACCTATTTTTTAATTATATGGTCCACGTCCTTGAGTGGAAGGTGTTTGTATCTTTCCTCCCATCGATGTAAATGAATGCATCATATTATATGGTCGGATATTGTCGATGAAGTGCTTGCTTCTTGGATGTTTTCCTTCGAGCAAGTCAGTGAGGAGTTGTGGAGGACGACTTAGTAAAGGTAGCACAACTTTGCCTTGCATACAACATAATGAGAACTTGGGATTATTTATTTTGATATGTTTTTTTGCTCTTTCCTCGAACCACCACTAGTAGAGGATTGACGATTTGCGTCAGTTCCGAGAGCATCATTTGCGTCGGTTGAAGGTGCGGCGCTACAAGTCTCGATGCAAATTGAGCAGACTCGATCTGCATCGGATGAAGATTTGACGCAATTGAACACCCTTTTACATCGAACGTTGGGGGGAGGGGAGGAGGAGGGGAGGGAAACTGATGCACATCATACCTACTAATTGGACAACATCATTTGCGTCGAACATTAAGCAAAAGCCGACGTAAATGCTAGACAATTGCGTCGGTTTCCATTCCAAATCTGATGCAAATCTTCTTCGCCTGGGCTTTTGGTTGTGTTGCTAGGCCACCTATCTGAGTCGAACCCCTGTCCACATGCGACACAAATGATCTAGGCCTACCCAGCTCTAGGCTTTTGGTTGTGCTGCTAGGCCACCCATTTGCGTCGGACCCTTGTCCACATGCAACGTAATTATAACACCCGACCCATCTGGGATCGAGTATCTTGTCACCAATTGTCCCCAATAACCAACACAAGTTCTTTCGGCGCATTTTGTCCTCACTCATGCGCACCCCGAGAAACTTCCCACGAGGTCACCCATCCCTGGACTACTCCCAGCCAAGCACGCTTAACTGTGGAGTAACAAAGGAAATAAGCTCCCTAAAAGAAAGATGCATCTTGTTGGAATGAGTAGCCTACTAAATTCCTTTAAAGCAATCATGAGGGGTATTACATACACCCACACTCAAGAATAGCAACGCCCTTGTTGCGCCTGAGGACTCCACATATTCGGCCACAACGACATGTGGGTCGCCCCAATCCGGAAACTAATCACATATTCGACCGCAGCCGGTGATATAGCCCCAGAATCCTCCCCCGCTAGGCGACTAACCTTGGATTAATTATCCACACGATCAGCACACGGTGGCAGGGTTGCTCTGATACCAATTTATAACATCCGACCCATCCGGGATCGAGTATATCGTCACCAATGCGCATCCAGGGCCAACAATTGTCCCCAATAACCAACACAAGTTATTTCGGCGCATTTTGTCCTCACTCATGCTCACCTCGAGAAACTTCCCAGGAGGTCACCCATCCATGGACTACTCCCAGCCAAGCACGCTTAACTGTGGAGTAATTAAGGAAATAAGCTCCCTAAAAGAAAGATACATCTTGTTGGAATGAGTAGCCTGCTAAATCCCTTTAAAGTAATCATGAGGGGTATTACAGTAATGATGTCTTATGCGTCAGTTCTGGTCACTACATCCGAAGCAAATCATGTTTTTGTTTTTTCCCGGCCAGCTTTTACATCTTGCAAAAGCTAAACATAACACACCGATCCAAATCTTCAAATAAAACGAAACCAACAATATATAGTAATAACTAATATACGAGTGGAAATTTCGGCAGAGTTTCCTTTGTATTTTGGCCGGATAACCCAAGAAATTGTTGGGAATAAATGTAATAATAACCCAAACATGTTCAATACATTTTAATTGAGCAACCAACATCTAACACACAAGTCACCAACCAAGGTTACATTAACAAGGTATTGTTCAAGCTATAAATATATAAACTACTAACTAGTTGTATTCAATGTTCCTACAAAGTAATCAACACAAAGATCTTTGATCTCATCAGGAGTATGGTTTCGTTGTTCTTGCAAAATCCTAAAATATATTAATTAGTTAATACTTAAAAATTCTATAAGCATCAAACTGTATTACAAATAATGAACTATTTACAATGTATACCTCAAGTAAATTATGTGAAGCATTGTGGTAGCACACTATGTCAAGCATGTATCGCATCATGAAACAGCCGCATTCAGTCCCTCTAGATTATTCAGCACACTACACCAAAGTAAAGATATATATTAGAATCTTGAATAAAAGCCTAAATATAAAATGTGCAGGTTCAAATACGAAAAATATGAGACTTTACCTGCGTAGTTTTCCAAGACAATGTAGTTCCACCATTGGATCCTTGAAGGCGTTTGAAACTTGTAAATGCACTAAGTATAATTTTTTTTGACAATTACTATAAAAACTTATAGTTTATTTAAAATATCATAAAGTGCATGTAAAACAATTAACATGTCTAACAATTATGAACTTACGTATTCATTGGTAATCAGATAGTTAAGAATCTATTTCTCTTGAGCGAATCAAATTTATGTACCTCTTTATTGAATAGAGAAAGCACAAGAAGAATCCAGTGTTCTCTGAGGCATGAAGTAAAATGTTTTGTCTATATAACCACAAGTTTATAAAGATTAAACAAAGTGATGATTAGTTTAACTTGTATACTTCTCAATATAGGGGCATAGGATGAAACGCATATGTTGTATATATGTTCTTCGTTGAATTTGACATGTAGTTGACCATGACATCTGGAGAATTGTATGTCATCGACGTCGAAATCATATATACTCGGATGCATGTAACCAATGCTACCCTCTCCATGCTCATCGGACCAATCTTACAGTTGCCTACACTCCAAATAATTATACTTAGGAAATACAATAAAGATAAATATCAATGTTAGATTAGAGCTTGAGAAATCTCACATCATGAAAACTTGCAAAATGGAAACATTAAGCCATGCTTCCTCCAGAATTTGAAAAACATCTTATTACGAGACAAGAATTTTGTGATCTCTCTCATAGTTGAAGGTAGTACCCCTCGTAACTAGTAAACCAAAAGGCATATCTGAGGGTCGTTTGCAAAATAATTTGTACATATACTTGCACTGATCAAGTTTACTTAGTATATAAATCATAATTTTTAAACATAAGTTACCTGATTATCTTAAAGTAATAATATTAAGTGTTTTGGCCATTGTATGAATGTACCGTGACCTTGACTGAGCTTCATGATGAATAGAGTAGGTATTAGAACTGGATCATCTGCGTAATCCTCAAAATAATCATCAACAATCACTTTAACGACCCTATTTGTGGATGAACGGTACCCTCAACTACAATTATTGACCTCGAGCCATCCGCTAATGCCAAACGACATTGAACAGGACTCTTGACATCAATGAAAGCACAATATCATTAATTAAGTGTTTTAAAAACACAATATCATAATTTTAGAAGATAAAAAATAAATATATACGTGCAAGTTCACAAATGGATCATCGCCCCCTGAGTGACAGCTACTAGGATCAACAAATGGAGTGGAAGGACTTCTGACCAACGCATCTTCCCTTGTTTGATTTGGTATTTGAATACTAAATTTCAATGAACTTTTCTTGAACCAAAGCATCTAACTTCAAGTTCATCTCTTCCATCGTCTCTTCTCTTACTCTTTGGGTCACTTTAGCCTCGAATTTTCACATCTCCTGATCATCGATGCCCCTACTCTTTCGAGCAGTACTACTCCGATCTAGATCTCCTCAAACAGCTGTAATACCAATGCTACTCCCAGCTGTTAACACATGCCCAATATGGTATTTCTTTTGTAGAACACATGATAGAGCATCATCCATCCGTCCTGGAAAAAAATCTCCTTCATTTTCTTTTCTTTTCTTTTCCACTCATCCTGTGTCTAATTAAAATAAGAATAGTTATTTATATACGAATAATTGAAGTGACCCTAAAATTTGAAGAATTGCTTAAAATGGATTCTTCAATCTTTTGTGTATCTTTATTAGGCACGAAAAGATTTCCTTGCTTAGCTTTTTTCGATCTTGCGAGAAGCCATGACAAAGTTCGTCCCGACAAGGAGGAAACTACTAATGATAGAGAAGCCAATATATGATGATGTAGATGAAGTGATATACCTTTTGGTACGCCAAAACTCCGTCATTTCAACATATGACTTCTGACCCATAAAATGAGGATGTTTGTTGAAAGCTTGACACTTTATTCCTCTTTCACTTTTCTAAGATGAAAATAAATAGCTAGTCAATATTCACAAAAATTAAATTGAATACTTAAGTACAAATGATTGTAGCTTAATATATACCTTAAACTCCTTAGAGCTACAACTTGTCACAAATTTACTCCATATCTCTTCAGTGATGAATGGATAGATCTCGTACGGTTGTCTTGAATTGTTAGGCTCCTTCCACATATGTGTGATCCATCGGCTCACTAATTTTCTCTTGAAATCTCTGCACCGCTTATCACAAGTAGATAAGACCTCTCGTTTCTTGGCCGCATCCTCTTGTATTCCAAACTCTCTCTTCAATATGCAAAATGTACCAATAACACAAGATTAGTGTATTCATTAAACATGATCTCAATTAAATTTAATAAATAACTTTTAAAATACATAGGATGCTTACTTTAACATCTTCCCATAAAGTTTTTTATGCCTTTTGGAACATGTTCCCAACTCTCGTATAAGATAGAGACTTTGCTTCTACTAATTTCGCCGCAATGTATCTTGTATTCTTTAACATACACTACTACAGAATTCACGATTTGCGTTTGACTATTTGCGTCGGACAAGAGAGTAACTGACGCAAATGACATATGTGCGTCGGATCCTACAGAATATCCGACGCAAATAGGCAAGCAAAATTATACAAGCCTGTTTTGCGTCGCACGAACGCCGGAAAACGACGCAAAGGGGTCACTATGTGCGTCGCATTAAGGGTACCTGTGACGCAAATAGTCTTAGCCAACCCAGCAGAGATCATCTGCGTCGCATGGGCCTGGGTGCGACGCAGATGGTGCACCATGCATGCTTGCCAGCCCAAAATGTGCGTGTGGTCATATGCGTCGCATGGTCATGGGTCCGACGCAGATAGATCATGCTTGCCAGCCCAAATGTGCGTGGTCATCTGCGTCGCATGGTGCCGGTGTCCGACGCAGATGCCTAATTAGATAGTCATCTGCGTCGGACCCTTGCCTCATGCGATGCAGATGACTCGTTTTCAGCGATTTTAATTTGTATCCCGCCCATCAGTTGGGGCAATTCACAAATTAGGAACTTCTCTCTCTCTCTCATGCGAATTCGTCGGCGCTGCTGAACTACATTCCCGCCCATCAGTCGCGCCGCCGCTGCTCCGGTAACTCCTCTCGCCAGCGCTCCTCCTCTTGCCGGCGTTCCTCCTGTTTCTCTCACTCACTCTTTGTCTTGCACTCCTCCTCTTTCTCACTCACTCACTCTCACTCACCGGTCGCCACGCTCCCCCATCGCGCCGCGTGCCCCCGTAGCGCCGTGCTCCTCCGCTGCTCGCCGGCGCTCCTCCTCCTCTTTCTCTCACTCACTCACTCTCTCTCTCTTGTACTCCTCTTTCTCACTCACTCTCACTCACCCGTCCCCCGTCGCGTCGCGCTTCCCCGTCGCGCCGCGCTCACCCGTCTCCTCCGCTGCTCGCCGTCGCTTGCCGTCGCGCCGCCGCTGCGTTCCGTCTCTCCGTCTCCGGCAATGTAAGTCTTTTTTTTATTTTTTTCAATTTTTTGTCTCAATTTATGTCTTTTTATTTTTTTACCAATTTCTGTCTTTTTTTTTTTGGAATTTTTTCTTATTTTTGTTAGATCTTAAGCAATTGTATTAGTAGAGTGATTGTAGTTATTAGTTTAAGATTGAATTTAGGATGTTTGTAGTTTAATTTGTATGTAGGATGTTTAAGATTGAATTTAGGATGATTGTAGTTTAAGATTTTAATATTATATTTAGGATGTTTGTAGTTTGTAGTGCTCATGAATTTATATAGTTTGTAGTGCTCTAAAATACTTCCTTTCTACTATATAATTATATTCACAAGTCATTCTTGTATTTTACCATTGATTTTAATAATTCTACTTTAATCTTAATGTTGTTTCTTAATTTCTAATTTGTTAATGTTTTAATATTAGATAGTTGATGTTTATGAGTTATGACTTAATCACTATTTAATTTGTGGGTTGGTTAATGCCCTAATGCAGTTGCCACATTCCATCTTCTACTTGTCGGCTGGTGCTCCAAGCTCACCTCGTTGTGCTTGTCTTCGCTGCTCCTTGAGAGCAGAGGTATATATATTATAGCTTTTGCTTTATGTTTATTTGTTTTATTTGTCCCTATAATGTTGAATTATGTGATTGGAAAAATATATGTGAATTGTTTGGTTATGTGATTGGGAAATCATATGTTGAATTATGACCAAACTTATATGGACATACCTTAATGCGGTGGGGAGGGAAATCTAAGGAATTGATTGGTTTTTGCTGTTTAATTGCAATGTGTGCATCGTTGGCCTAGATACCCGTTCGAGGCTTACTCATTAGGAGTAAGTCTTGAATAGTCCCCGGTTTGGGACTGTCTTTGGGTTTCTTATCTCACTTAGGATGTGAATGAATGTTTGGTTTTCGATTCTAAGAAAGATCTAGCTCATTTCTCTAAGTGTTCTCTGGGTACATATGTTGATAGTTTACCTACTATCTTCATCGTGTACTTGGAGAACTGTAGGGAAGTCTTTGCCGGATTTTTCTTAGAATTGAAAACCAAATGTTCATTCACTAGTGAGATGAGAAACTCAAGGATGGGTTAGGTTGGAGTGATAAGGACCCAAATGTTCATGATTGCATTTGATGAGACACTTTGAATGATGTGATCGATTGTGTTCTTGTTTGGTGTCTCTATAGTGTATAAATATGGATCGAAACTGGATGTATGGTAATCGGATTTCGGCGACATTTCTACAAGGGGTTGATGAATTTATCAGAGTTGCGTTAGAACATCAATTGCAGAATGGGTCGAATTTAGTCTTGTGTCCTTGTTGTGATTGCAATAACTCTAGGGGGTATCGTGATGTGGATCAAATTAAGGATCATTTGATTCGGCGTGGGTTTAAGAGCAACTATACGAGGTGGACATGGCGTGGAGAGTTTTATGATCCAGGTATGAGCTCCACTAGCTTGTGTGATGATTTGCATGTTGATCACATTGATGATGAGGTTGAGGTTGAGGTTGAGGTTGAGGATGAGGTTGAGGTTGATATCGAAAAAGGAGAGAATGATAATGAGAATGATAGGGTAGTTGATGAGAATGATAGAGTAGATGAGATGTTGCACAATTTGGAGGATGAAGGAACCGATCGTCCCCATATGTATGATAGTATTTTAAGTGCAGCGGACAAACCTATGTATCCGGGGTGTAAGAATTTCAAGAAACTTTCCGGCATCCTCACATTGTTCAATATGAAATCGAAGTATAGTTGGACAGATAAAAGTCTAAGTGAGTTGTTCAGTTTTTTACAAGAATTGCTACCTGAAGGGAATGAAATTCCCAACTCTACCTATGAGGCAAAGAAATTGTTGTTCATTAGGTATGGAGTATGAGAAGATACATGCATGTCCAAATGATTGTGTGCTGTATCGAAATGAGTACAAGGATTTGGGTGAGTGTCCACGGTGTGGAGAGTCTCGGTACAAGATAAGAGAGGATGATGAGGGAGTGAGAAAGAAAGAAACTCCGGTGAAGGTTCTTTGGTATCTTCCAATCTTTCCGAGATTTAGGAGTTTATTTTCGGATGAAAATAATGCTAAATTATTAAGGTGGCATGCGGACAAGAGGAAGAAAGATGGGATGCTTAGACATCCGGCTGATTCTCCGCAATGGAGAAATATCGACCGAAAGTTCGCAGGTTTTGGTAAAGAACCTCGAAATCTAAGGCTTGGACTTTGTACAGATGGGATGAGCCCTTTTGGCACACTAGGTACCCAACATAGCACTTGGCCGGTTCTACTGACCATTTATAATCTGCCCCCCTGGTTATGTATGAAGCGTAAATTTATTCTGCTATCGCTTCTTATTTCGGGTCCTAAGCAACCCGAAAACAACATAGATGTGTATCTTGACCCACTCCTTCAAGATCTGAAATTGTTGTGGGATGAAGGTGTTTCGATGTTCGATGCGTATACGAAAACTAACTTCACATTACGTGCCATGATATTTTGCACGAGTAATGATTTCCCGGCTTACGGGAATTTGTCTGGGTATACGGTCAAAGAAGCAAAGGCATGCCCTATTTGTGATGAGTATATGATTGATGAGCGGTTACATCATTGCGGGAAGAATGTATACCTCCATTATCGTACATGGCTTCCTTTAGATCATCCATTTCGTAAGAAGAAAAAGTTGTTCAACGGAAAAGTGGAGATGAGAGAAGCCCCTGTACCCTTGCGTGGTAATCAGGTTTCTAATCGGGTAAAAGATATTGAAACAGTGTTTGGCAAGCCCTTCAAAAGTGTCTCAAAGAACTTATATAAGAAAAGATCTAAGTTATGGGACCTCCCATATTGGAAATTCTTAGAAGTCATACATTGTCTTGATCTAATGCACATTGAGAAAAATGTTTGTGATGCCATTGTCGGAACATTGTTGAATATGCCCGGGAAGACAAAGGATGGAGTTAAAGCTCGAAAAGACATGGCTGAAATGGGAAGACCAGAACTAGCACCTCAGGAGCGGGGACAACGCTATTATCTGCCACCAGCTTGCTACACTTTGTCTAAGAAGGAGAAAACGAGTTTTTTGTGAGTCTCTGCATAGGTTAAAGGTCCCTGCTGGATACTCGTCAAATTTTCGAAACCTTGTCTCACTGAAGGACTTGAAACTCGTTGGTTTGAAATCTCATGATTGTCATATCTTGATGCAGCATTTATTACCTGTTGCAATACGAGGAATTTTGCCTTCCCAAGTGAGATACACGATTACAAAGTTGTGTTTCTTTTTCAGAACTATATCTAGTAAAGTGATTGATCCTAACACTCTAGATAAGTTGCAAGCTGATGTAATAGAGACGATGTGTCGATTTGAAATGTACTTCCCACCATCGTTCTTTCACATCATGCCTCATTTGATAATTCATCTTGTCCGAGAAATTAAACTTTGTGGGCCCTGTTTGTATGAGGTATATGTGGCTTTCGAAAGGCATATGGGTACTCTCAAGGGAAAAGTGATGAATCCAGCCAGACCAGAAGCAAGTATTGTCCAAAGAACAGTTGCGGAGGAAGTATCTGAATATGTAAGTCAGTATTTAGCACGTGCACAAGCAATTGGATTGCCAAAATCTAGACATGAAGGAAGGCTTGCTGGTTGTGGTACCATTGGGAGAAAAAGATTGTGCCTTGATGGAGAGTTGAAAAGAAAAGCAGAATTTTTGGTGTTAGAAAATCTAAAACAAGTTCATCCTTACTTAGATGAGCACAAGAAGATGCTTAGTGTTCAGTATTCATTGAAGAATGAACGTGAGTTGATGATTGAGCATAATCGGTCGTTCGTTGATTGGTTTAAAGAACGAGTTGTGAACCAATTATCTGACCCAAAAAATGATGTATCAGATACGTTGAGATGGTTGACATATGGGTCAAAGATGCAAGTTCTTTCCTATGAAGGATATGACATCAATGGTTATTCATTTTACACTAAACGACAAGATGACAAATCTACAATGCAAAACAGTGGTGTTACGTTAGGAGCTTTGTCATCAGAGTACAAAAGTAGAAGCGATAGAACCATTATTGAGAGAATGAAGTCTTACTACGGGTTCATTGAAGATATATTAGAATTTGACTATGTTGACTTCAAGATTCCGCTCTTTCAATGCAAGTGGTTTGATATTCGTCGTGGTGTAAAGAAGGATGAACATGACTTTTTTACATTAGTCAATTTCAGCCGGTTAGGGCATCATGAAGATTCTTTGATATTGGCATCACAAGCAAAACAAGTATTCTACATGGTTGACCCCGTTGATTCAAAATGGTCTGTTGTCATTGAAGGAAAAAGGAGAATACTTGGAATTGATGATGTACATGATGAAGAGGAATACGATAAGCAATTCAATGAAGTCATTGCTTCGTCAGTAGTAATTCCAAGTATATTAGGGGAAGATCTGGACATGAATTACATTCGTCGAGACCATAATGAGGGATTTTACGTTGTCAAAGAAAAAAGTGATTAATAGGTAACTAATGTAATATTCTACAATTATATATTTTATGCTTGGTTAAAGTAAATTTCTATTATTTCATTGATGATTCTAACATGCCTTTATGCTTTATGGTTTTAGGTGTAGTGATGGAAGATCACATAATGCATGATGCATCCGATGATGATCGGCAGCCACGTTCTGAGACCGAGATAACTGATGGAGGTAGTAGGAAGATAAGAGTGAGCAAGCCTAGAGGTCCTACAAAAGGGATACGTTCCAAACCCGGGGTCCAAAGAGTACTTCAGTGGGATGATTGGATGCGTCCAATTGGGGATCATGTTGGTGCGTACAAGACACATTGCGGCGAAATCAGTAGAAGCAAAGTGTTTATCTTGTACGATAGTTGGGATGATGTTCCATAAGGCCTAAAAGATAGTTTATGGGAAGATGCGAAAGCAAGTAAACCTATGTATTTTTAAAATCCATTCTTTTAATTTTATTTGAATCATGTTTATTATACTAATCGTGTATAATTGGTTCATTTTATATATTGAAGAAAGAGTTTGGAATACAAGAGGATGAGAGGAAGAAACGAGATGTGTTGACTACTTGTGATAAGCGGTGGAGAGATTTCAAGTCAAGATTAGTGAGTCGATGGATCACAAAAACGAGGCTGGGGCCTAACAATGATATGCAACCGTACGTGCTCTATCCTTTCATCACGAAAGGGATTTGGGACGAATTCGTGAAAAAGTGTAGCTCTAAGGAGTTTAAGGTATGTAATATGTACGTTACAACTACATAATATGTTATAATCAAATTTTTTTTTGAGAATATTAACTAGTTACTTGTTTTCATATTAGGCTAAAAGTGAAAGAGCAAGAAAGTCTCAGGCTGCCAACATTCATCCTCATTTTTTGGGTCAAAAGTCATATGCGGAGATGATTCCCGTTTGGAAAGACCAAGGGTATATCCCTAAATCCTCTACAGCATCATCTGTTGACTCATCTACATCATCAATTATTTCCTCCTTGCCGGATCGAACTTTGCCATGGCTTCTTGCTAGATCGAAAAAAGATAAGGAAGGAAATCTTTTCTTCCCTAATGAAGAAACACAAAAGATAAAAGAGTCTATTGTAAGAATTCCTCAAATTTTATAACAAATTCTTGTCTAATTACTCGTATTCTAGAATTCTACTAATCATATGATTTTTTTGAATTTGATGCAGGATGATTCGAAAAGGAAAGAAAAGGAAGGAGAGTTTGTTCCAGGTCGGATGGATGATGTTCTATCCCGTGCTCTACAGAGGAAAGACCGTCCTGGGCGTGTGTTAACAGCTGGGGGTAGCATTGGGATTACATCGGTTTGGGGAGATCATGATCGGAGTAGTACTGCTCGAAAGGGTAGGGGCATGGATGATGAGGAGATGCAGGAGTTGGAGGCGAGAGTGAGCCAAAGAGTTAGAGAACAGACGATGCAAGAGATGAACTCGAAGATTGATGCTATAGTTCAAGAAAGGTTGATGGCTTTTGCGGCGCAATTAGGTCTTCAAGCACCAAATCAAACAAATCCTCACACTCCAGTTGATCCTAGTAGCTGTCACTCGGGGGGCAATGATCCATTTGTGAACTTGCAGGTATATAGTTATTTTATATCTTCTACGATTATGATATTATGTTTGTAAAACACTTAATTAATGACATTGTGTTCTCATTGGATGTTAAGAGTCCGGTTCCATGTCGTTTGGCAATAGCGGATAACTCGGGACCGATCATTGTAGCTGAGGGTACCGTACATCCGCAAATGGAGTCATCATCACATTCTACGGCCGTGACAGTAAGTGTTGATGATTTTGTTTCAGACTACGCAGAAGCTCTAGTTCCACTACCTACTCCATACATCATCAAACTCAGTCAAGCCGAGGGTTCATTCATAGAATGGCCGAAAGAGTTGGTATTTTTAGTCTCAGATAATCAGGTAACTTATGTTTAATATTTTGATTTATATACTAAGAAATGTAAATATATATACTAAAAAATTTTGATTTATATATGCTAAATAATCTTCATTTTGTATACTAAGTAATCTTGATTTATATATGAAATAATCTATATACATATATAATATGAATTAAAAAGAAGTCAAATTGAATTAGGAACATATACCTAAAGACGGTGCGATGAAGAAGAAGAAGAAGAAGAAAATAGTTGGTAGTGATCCTTGCACCGATGAGTCTGCACATAGGCACGTAGATCCTTTTATTGACTTGACACTGGATGATACGGATGATAATATCAAGGAGATGCACCGAATATTTTGCGACAAACCCTCAGATGAGCCTTTTTAGTTGCAAGTTCAGAGGGGTACCGTCTTCAACTTTGATAGAGATTATATGATCATTCTCTCACGACAAGATGTTTTTCAACTTCTCACGGGAGCATGGATTAATGTATCAATTTTGCAAGTATTTATGATGTGAGATTTCTCAAACTCTAAACTAATTAACATTGCTATTTATAGGTATTGTTTCTCCTAACTATAAGTGTTTGGATCTTAGGTACTTGGCGGAAAGCGATCGAGGAGCATGGAGATAATAATATTGGTTTCATGTGTCCAAGTATGATTTCAGCGACCATGATACGCAATCACTTAGATGTCGTGATCAACTACATGGCAAGTTCAATGAAAGCGAATCAATATATGCGTTACATCCTATGTCCGTATATTGAAAAGTATGTTTTATTTAAACTAATCTTTACTTTGTTTTATATTTATGAACTTGTGGTTATATATATAAAACATCACATTGTGCTTCATGCCTTAGGGATCATTGGATTCTTCTTGTCATTTGTCTACTTAAGAGAACGGTATATATATTTGATTCGATGAAGAAAGATAGATCCTTAGCTATCAAGATACCGTTGAATACGTAAGTTCATAGTTGTTATACATGTTAATAAATTTACATGCATTTTATGATATTTTAAATAATTTATAAATGTTTATAGTAATTAATTGTTACAAAATCTCTATATTTAGTGCATATACAAAATACACGCGGCTTGAAGGATCAAATAAAGGAACTAAATTGTCTTGGACATATATGCGGGTAAAATTCTTATGGTTTTGTATTTGATACTTTATAATTCTATTTTTTTTCGATTCTAATATATATCTTAAATTTGGTGTAGTGTGCTCAACAATCGGGAGGAGTGGAATGCGGCTATTTCGTGATGAGATACATGTTTCTAATCATCCGCTTATACTATGAAGCAGAGAATTTGAATGAGGTATATGTATGTTGTAAATTCATTATTTAGACTTATAGAATTTTAAAGTATATTAACTAGTTTAATATATTTCTAGGCTTTTTCGTCAAGTCTTGAGCCATACTCCATATAGACCTCAAACAACTTTTTGCGGAATACTTTGTACGGGTCGTTAACGAAGCAGACTAAGTTTGATGGTTAGTGTATGTATTTCTAGGTTAGCATAATATTTTGTTACTTATTGTACTTGAACCTTGTTGGTTCATTGATTGCAACATTGGTTGCTTGAACCTTGTTGGTTCATTGATTGCAACATTGGTTGCTTGAACCTTGTTGGTTCATTGATTGCAACATTGGTTGCTTGATTGAGATGTACTGAAACAGGTTTTGGTTATATATACTAGTATCTGTTGCACGCGATGCGTGCGTGACATCGTGTGTAAGTGATTTTGTGGAAGTTTTAATTTAATCGTCATTCAAGTAATATTGTTCTATTTTTGTTTTTACTTGTGCAGATGTAAGATGTAACTGCTTTGCAATTGTAGGGATTTTTTTTTAAAAAAAATAAAATGAGAGAAAGCAATTAGTAGTTTTGTTTAGTTATTAGGGGTATTTTGGGTAAAAAGGGTGGACACCAAAAGGTGAGGAGTTCCCATATATAATAGAGATGCAAACATTTCCCAACGATTTCTTGGGTTGTCCAAATTACAAAGGAGACTCTGCCGAATTTTCTGCTCATAATTATTAACATAATGTTTGCTTAGTTTTGAAAATAAAAAAAAAATAGCTGAAAACAAAAACAAAAAAAAAGCTGAAAAAAAAACAAAAAACTACCTCATCTGCGTCGCATGCTGTGCCATATGCGACGTAGATGAAGCATCATGTGCGTCGCATATGGCCTGCATGCGACGCAGATGGGTGTGTGCGTAGCAGCCTACAGCAGCACCATCTGCGTCGCATGCAGGCCATATGCGACGCACATGATGCTTCATCTGCGTCGCATATGGCACATCATGCGACGCAGATGAGGCTGCTGTGGGCTGCTGTGGGTGCATGGGGGGATGGACATCTGCGTCACAGGCTAGTTGTGTGCGACGCAAATCTTCGATTAATTGCGTCGTTTCGCATCCGACGCAGATGGCTGTCTTTCATCTGCGACGAGGCCTGTGCCGTCGGACCAGGGTCCGACGCAAATGAGGGTCCCAGGTCCGACGCAAATTATCATTTCTCTACTAGTGATAGTCCCAAACTGGACTACCAAGAAAATACAACTGAAGTACCCTTTGGACCCCAGGTTTGGGACGTATCCCTTTTGAAGGACCTCTAGACTTGCTCACTTTTATTCCTAGTAGCTCGATCAATAACCTCGGGCTCATAACGTGGTTGCTAGCTATGGTCATGCATGTCATAATCCTTTGCATCATACATAATATTATCCTCCATCAGTCGGCCCAACGAGAGAGAACACGTACTACACCTGTAAGCAAATAATAACATCAACCAAAGACATGTTAGTTTCATAAATGAAATACTATAAAATCATCTTAAAGCATAAAACATAATTTAAGATTACAAACAATACTAGGTGTAATGATATTACACAAGTTACCTATTCATCATTCTTTTACGTAGAATCCCTCATCATGGTCTCGATGCATATAATTCGTGTCAAGATCTTCCCCTAATGTACTTGGAAAGATTATTGATGAAGCCAGGACTTCATTAAACTTTTCATCATATTCTTCTTCGTCGTGTACATCATCAATTCCAAGTATTCTCCTCTTTCCTTCAATAACAACAGACCATTTGAAATCGGTAGGGTCAACCATGTAGAAAACTTGTTTTGCTTGTGATAGGTCGTCCTCGAGCCAAACAAAGATAACCCTAACTCGGTCTCTCTAATTAAATAGAAAGGGAAAGCAAGGATTGAATCCACAGAGAGACAAGATTAAACACTAATAAGCTAATGCTAAATAAGCTAAGTTAGGACAATGGTGATTGAATTTTGGGTTTTTTATGCAATGTAATGATTAACTAAATAGACAACTAAATTAAACAACAAGCAAAGGTTTACGATAATATTAGAAAGACTAGGATATGGGATCCACCACTCAATTCAATCATGAACTTCAACAAACTAAAGGTAGGTAACAATGGCAATGGATAAAAGGGGGGTCATCTAATAGATCCCTAATTACTTTCTCAAGCTAAAAAGGGTTGCTTAGTTGAGGATTATGGCCTATTTTCATGCACCAAAACTCCAACTCAAGAACATGAATAACAAGATGCCAAAATTAAGCCCCTTAGCTAACACTACTATGTTCATGCAAGCTTAGCTAAGTGAACATATTGGGAGTCAACTCTTCAATTTCATCTTTAAATCCTTCATTGAAGTGACTAGCATTTAAGTCTCCATGGAGGCCAACCACAAAAACTAACAATAGAAACCCCAATAGCTCATTTGAAATCATTAACTAAGCTAAATCCCCAAAAAGAGTGGAAAATTCATAATATTTATGAGGGTTTCACCCCATACCCTAGAAAAGGGACTACTCATTATTCATGGGATCCACAACACAAAATAAATGCTTCCATGCCATAAATGAGATGTAAATCATCGAGATTTCAAGCCAAAACTAATAACAAGGCATAAACAACAAGTATTAAAAGCTAATAACAAAGTGAGAGAGAGAGAAGAGAAGAAAAGTGAGATAAAGAATTATACTAGAGATTTCCAATCTTCATGAGTATCCAATTTTCAAACTTCAAATTCCCAAAAATTCCCTTCCAAAAGCTTCCAAATCCCTAGATGAGAGTAAAATAATCCCTAAGCTTAAACAAAGTGGCTAGGTTTTAAAAAGTCCCCCCTAAAACGGCTCAAAAAAGGATATTTATACCCTTTACATTTCCGCAAGAAAAACTGGAAATCGCGGAAAAAATAAATACGGAGCTCCCGCTCCATACAAAAATCCCGCCAGAGCTGATGCAGAGTACATGAACAGAGCGCCCGCTCCGTGTATCTTGGAGCGCCCGCTCCATATGAAAATTGCTGCTTCTAAAGTTACTACCTCGATGAAAATGAGTGGAGAGCCCGCTCCAATATGTACGGAGCGCCCGCTCCAATATGTACGGAGCGCCAGCTGCATACAAAATCCGGACTATCCCCTTTGGCTCTCAAAAGACTCCTCCAAAGGGGCTAGGGACGTAAGCCCCTCATTGAATCTAGCTTTCCATGATCTTTACAAGAAAGAGGAAACCAAAACAAGGAGCTAAATAGGGCCCAAATAGAGAGCAAAATGCCCAAAACCCGAAACTCGTCACAGAATAGGCCCCATGTAGAATTGTTAGCAAAATGGAGGTAAAAATAATGAAAATAAAGAAATATACACAAAATATGGTGGGAAAAAGGAGGCTAAAGCGAGATAGAAACTCACTTATCAAACTCCCCCAAGCTGATCACTTGCTTGTCCTCAAGCAAGGAGGCCATCATACCACATTAAACTATAGACTACAAGATCAAGAATCCGAGGGAGAATATACACAACCAACAAATCAAACCTCGAAACAAGTTTTCAAAGCCAATATCGCAAGCCGGTTTTCATGAGCAAGGAAGGGGGCTATAACATGTTCTAAACTAAGGTGCGGCCTCAACAATTGTTTGAACTCTTCTAAAAGCATTAAGAGCTTCTTTAAAATCCACACAATCCAAAGGCTCTCCTAATAGAATGAAAGTGATCATTCAAAACACCTTACTACCCTATTGCTCACAAAGAGGTTCCCCCAAGCTAAGTATTTTTATTGAGAGAACAATATTTTTTTTCTCTTTTTTGTTTGTTAGTTTGTTTTGGCTAACGGAACAAGAGATAGCGGGTTGAGCCCTTGCTCTATTCATGCGGTCCGGCTACTGACGAGATAGTCATGTATATGAGGCACGGTACCAAGTACACATTATGAGACGCATTAAGAGTTGGTACATTCATACCTAAGCCGCGGTGGTCCTAATCGCTACTAGGGAGCTCAACTTCTATTTTCAAGCTTCCACTTAGGCATAGGAATGCGCTAGGACTCGCGGTTACTAACCATCCTTATTTGCACATCTTAATTCATTTTTTTTGAAAGGCTACTAGCCCTTTTTTCTTTTGTAAGTTTATATGAAGATTATAGAAGATTGTTAACAAAAATGCTTAACTTGGTAAGAAAAAGATTGTGCGAATAAGGAAAAATGAACAGGTGATTAAAACGATCTAAAGACTTTCTACTAGGAGGGTAAAAATACTATTAGGCTTGTTCAAAAGAATTTTTTTTCGTTAGAAGAGTTACTCAAATTAGAGAGTTTTGCAACAAAGTCAAAACATGTTAAAGCCTCCTAACTTGCTCATAAAAGGTGATGCACAAAGGTTTTACTAGCTTGTTTGAGTAATTTGAGGCCCTCAAATGAAGAATATCTACCCTTCTTGTTTGGATTTTTAAGGATTTGGATTTTTCAAGGATTTGGATTTTTCAAAACGGGAGCGACACAAATTATCATCTTTCATCACCAAGTTATCACAAGAACATCATTCACATCCAATAGGCATCAAAATAGGTAAATCAAAGTCGCTTGCTTTAAAAGATGGTGCCTTGGCCTACACGAGTCATAGAGTGGTAATCACAACCAAAATCCTAATGTAGACACGTTTTAGCTTAAGCAACAACTTAATTCATTTTTTTCGCAAAGCTAAAGTCAACCTCAATCACATTTTTTTGTAAGTATGCATAAAGGATATGAGTAATGATATAATCAAACCCCAAAAGATGGGCTCCATAAAGGCATTCAACAAACCACACAACACCAGCAACACTAGAGCACTACAACAACAAGAGCCTTGCCCTAATATACCCCATAGGCTCCTAGCAATCCCCCTCTCAAGCTAAACATCCGCCCCACAATAATAAAGTACGCTAAGATCATCCCCCAAGCTAAGTGAAGCAATGTCCTCCGTGCAAAAACATAGGGAAAAGGAGTAACAGATGTGCACATGGTGAAAATTAGCAACCATCGGACCCATCCTCATGGGGGGATAGGAGCCGTAGTGGCCATAAGGAGGAGGGGAGCCGATCCCCATGTGGTGTCAACCACGCCCGTGGAGGCATAATAACCATCCAAGAAAGGGGGGAGAACGGTGGTGGGCGGGATGTTAGGGTCATAGTGAGGATCAGTACCTCAGGGGTACCTATAATCATAGCTGTAGGCGTGTTTTTATTTCACCTACGCAGTGTGAGCGCGTATTAGATTTGACTACCCCACTGTTAAGGTTTTATTGAAAATTGTTTTGTATTGAAAGAAGTCGCCAACAATTCTTTAAAGGAAGAATCATAAACCTAATTGGATATGGGAAAACCATAGGGACAAATTATCCAATGTAGATTTCCCCATCCTGACTCCATAGATGGTCAAAATGAACCAAAGATTGAGTTCGGGGGTAAGGGTACGAATATAGTCATAATGAACCACATTCGCCCAAAGTTAGGCTCTACTAAATATCGATTCATTGCAGAATTTATGCCAAAGAATAACCAAATAATATTTTAAACACTTTAAAAATATTTAGTCTAAATTGGTTCAGGAAACACATAAAAATACTAATTTTAGTGATATGTTATTTTGGCAATCAATATTACAGGGAACCTAACAGGTTGTCCAAATTAATCTGATTAATGTTAGAACATTTATTTAGGTCTTTGATTATCAAAAATAACATGTGGGTGATAAAAGCATTAAAACAGGACATTCATATAATAGGCATATAATGATCAGGCAAGCATGATAATATACAAAGGCAAGAATAATAATAATGAATAAAGAAAAGAGATTAGAATGTACAGTAGAACGATTATTACTTAAAGATCTACATCATGAAATAAATTGTTAGTAACTTCAAAGCAATAAAAATAGAGAATTTATTCAAGGATCCTCAGGTATTATACCTATGTGGCTTAGATTGAGGAGCGCAACGATCTTTAGGTGAAGCAATCGTGGAAATTAGAAGCAAGAGTTGATTTAAAAGTATTGAAAGTATTTGATATTTGAAGTACTCTAAGTGTATTTCGGAGTATTCAGAAGTTTTTGTATTCGTGAAATAATAATATGAAAAGCCGTCCGTGATTCGGAAAATTACGGGTATTTATAGAGAAAAGAAAACTTGCGCCTCACGCAAGTCCTGCACCAGGCGCATGCCTACGTGGCAGACGCAATGCCACGCGTCAGGCGCACATTGGTGTGCCTGACGCAGCCAGCCCAATCAAATTTAGGCACGTGTAAACGTGTTTTTGAAAAGATAGACAAGAAAGTTGCGTCTCACACAGACTTGCGTCAAACGCAGGACTCTGAGTGAGTCACGAAATCTACGTGTCAGGCGCTCATTGGCTCGCCTGACGCGTTCTAGCCTATGCGCTGGACGCACGTGACGCGCTGAGCGTAGCCCCCACGTCCGGCGCATATTCGGGAATATTCGAGCATATTCCTTTGCGCGCCTTTCAAAGATACCTTTTCTATCCCTAAAATTCCGGAGATTATCTCATGGATGGTCATGTTAGGTAAAGTTAAGACAAGAGATAGGTTATTTGCTGCTGGGATCAGTCCTGATAACACTTGTCTTATGTGTGGTATTGCTGAGGAATCTTGCTCTCATGTTTTCTTCAGATGTCCAGTGAGTCATAAAATTTGCAAAGGTATAATGCAATGGATTGACATCAAGATGCATCATCAGGAGCTGTTGTATACCTCTTGGAAAAAATGGGGAAAGAAGTTTAGAAGGAAAATCAGGCAAAAAGTCTCTTATGTAATACTCACTGCTATGATCTACCATATATGGAAGGTTAGAAATCATACTGTCTGGCATGCTGCTGTTCAGATTCCTGATAAAATCATTAAAGATATTCAAATTGATGCTGTAAGCAGAATTAGAAGCTGTGTGGATATTAAATGGTCTAGTGAAGATCAAAGGTGGATGCAACAACTTGCTTGTAATATTGGGGTGACTTTCACTGTGTAATTCTGGTCTGGTTTTGTTTTGGTTCTTGTGCTGTTTAATTCTGGTATTTAGTTTGTAGGAAGCTTATTGTTTTTCTTTAGCTGTCCTGTTGTTTGTATGGTTTTGTGGGGTTCTTTCACGCCTTTTGGTATTAATATAGCTTTACATTTTTACCAAAATAAATAAAAATAAAAAAAATAAAAAATTCCGGAGATTGAATTTTACGGATTAAAAATCTGATTTATTTATAAAAGATAATAAAAATGTTTATGAAGAATATCTATTAAAATAATAAATATTTGATTGGGCTTTTAAACTGGACTTTAAACATTTTATGGGCATAAAATACAATTAATCATCATGGACAATTAATTGGGCTTTAGAATATCATTTCAAAACACATTTTGGATTAGTTCTTTAAATTGCTCTTCCGATTGGTAACTAATGCCGCGGTATGTTTCATCATTGGATCCTTAAATAGGGAGACACGATTATGTGTCTACAGAAGCCCCCACTTTGACTGAGGTTCAGGAAACCAATAGTCAAAGTGTACGGTGTCGGGACAGAGAACGATTCTAAACGCTCTGCAGTTTATAACCGATCTATAACCGCCGGTCTCTGCAAAACAAAGTTAGTATGCAGGACAATAACTACAAGCAATCTGATTACCTAAAGGGAAAGATGTTAGCAGATAGGTGCAAACAACTCACATAAGCACATAGTGATGCAATAATGCAAACTTAGACTCTCTAAGGATGCATGAGACGCTATGCAAGGATTAAGGTTATGCAAAGCTAAGGGATAAAACGTCATGCCAGATCAGGGTTATGCAAGATAGAATGTATGAAATGCAATGCAAGGTCAGGGTTTTGCAAAGCTGCAATGCAAGGTCAGGATTTTGCAAGGCTAGAAGATGTGTAGAATGATTAGAAATAGATATAATGATTTTTGAAAATCGTTTTTCGTAAATAATTGGGGTCCGTAAACAAGGTCCGCGGATTACAACTCTTCGAGAGTTTGATTCGACTTGGAGGAACCACCACATAAAGAAAGCCCCCACTTTGGGTAAGCTTGCCTTGAGTTAGGCATTATGAGCCTTGATTGAAATGTACTTGATCTGATATTGCAATGTAGTTGATCAGTAATTGAATCGTTGAAAGATGTCACTGGGGATTGTTTATTGGGAAGTTAATATAGGCAAAGTCAAATATTGCCAGAAACCATGGAATTGTCGGAGAGTCCTTCAGGGACAAGGATAGCTTGGATTGAAAAATAAAAAGGTTCAAATTTGTGACTTAAATGAATGTAGGCGGGAAAAGGCTTTAACGAGGCTAGGTGCAGACTCGAGGCTATGTCGGGATCTAGAAAGAGTATGCTCCTAAATTCTAGAAAGTCAAATCATTAGACCTTGACTAAATTGTTTTATTGAAGCGGTCGGACGTCGAGATGAGGATTTCTATGTATTCTTGCGGAATCAGACCATTCGTAGTTCTGGATCTGATGTTTTTTTTTTTTGCCTAACTTTTGCCTAGGCCACCCTTTCGGGTTTTCAACCTAGCGGGCTTGGACATACCTTGAAAAAGGAGTTATAGAAGGGTTGATGGAAGGTTGAAAGGTTTGAGGATTGAAGCTTTGATGACTGTTTAATTGGTTTGGCAAATGTAAGGATCATGGATTTGAATTATATAGGCTAAGCTTTTGATGGGTTGAATGATTTGACTAAAGGGGTAGAACTTGTGTGCAAGCCCCCTAGCTTGACTCTTTATTTCTTTGCCTTTAGCTCTTTCTTTCTTTTTCATTTTTTTTTTTTGCATTTTGAATTTCTTCACTTTTTGTTTTTGCCTGGCATTGATACTTTTTGTAATGTAGTGAGGCTTGCACACGAGTTTAGTTTAGGGTATTGGAAGGCTTGAAGGATATTTGTGGAGCTTTGGTTAATGGAGGGATTATTTGGCTAAGTATCATGGAGATGATGGTTTAAAGAATTTTTTTTTTCCTTAGTTGTATGAGGATGGCTTATGAAAGGTAATGGAAGGGAGAGGGGAATAACTCCTGATCCAAAATATGTCCTCTTTTTGTATTATTCTCTTTTTTTTGTTTCAGATCATTTTTATTATTATTAGTCAAGTTCATTTAGGTGATTTGAGTTTCATCATTGAGTTAGAAGCATATATAAAATGATGGAAGGCCAATGAAAATGAAAATGAAAATGCAATTATTTTATTAATCAGAAATAAATAGAACAAGGCTTATTAGAAATAAAGTCCTAAATGACATAGACTCGACAAGAAAGGAAATGGAAAAGCTAGGGGAGGGACTCTCCGACTCAACCTAGAAAACTAGCGTTAAATGACTAAGCCCCGGCGTTATTTAGGTGCTGCCCAAGGGGTTGCTGCTATTGCTGACTTTTACTGCAGGCGGAATTTGCAATCCACCGTCTTCAACCATATCCTGCAGGTGATTCTTGAAGGTCCAACACACAGATGTTGGGTGTCCATTTCCTTGGTGGTATTTTGCAGTAGGCATTAGGATCCCACCTCTTGGATTTATTTTCGGGAGCAGGATCTAGAGTAGGACCAATAGGCTGAAGTGCTCCCTTTGCATGAAGTCTAGTGAAGGCTTCTTCTAAGGACATCCCTAATGGTGCGAATTTTCTTTGAGGCTTTTGATAACTTCTCTTTTCAGCAGCTATGGCATTGACCTCGTTGCTTTTGGAGCTCAAAGGTTATTGTTACTCTTCTTGAAAGAGTTGTTGTTGTTGTTGGAACCCTTATTTTTGTTGGCATGTACCTCTTCTTCAATCAGCAGGCCTACCTTATAGAGCTTCGTGAAAGACTCTATGGGTTGGAACTTGATATGATCCCATATTTCGGCTGCAGGTTACGGATCACCAGTCGGACCTGGTCCTCCAGAGATGGCCTGTTAATCATTGATGCAGCTTTATCCCTCCATCTGTTGAGGAAGGTGACGAAGTCTTCGTTGGAGTTTTGCTTAGTTAACTCCAACTCACGAAGGCCAATGGGAAGCTGAGTATTGTAGATGTATTGTTTATGAAACTCTTCTCTGATGTATTCCCAGTCATTCAGCTTGGCCTTATTCAGTGACCTGAACCACTTAGATGGATGTGCATCCAAGGTTAAAGGAAAGACATAAGCAAACAGGTCCTTGCTCATGCCCTTGAGAGCCATAGAGATGGAAAATGCTCTCAAGTGGTCATCTGGGTCTTCGACCCCCTTGAATTTTGGGAGGTCACCAAATGTTACCTTTTTAGGGAGTTTCTCCCTTAGTTCAAGATCAATGATGTCATGGCCATGAGCCTGACTCTCGAGTGCAAGAATTGACTGGATCAATTGCTCGAGTTTTTCAAACCTCAGTTTTGTGTTCGTTTTGATCGGTGGTGGAGTGTCGCCTTGCTCGTCCTCTTTAGTTAGCTTCTCCCTCAGTGCTTTAATCTCGTTGTCTTGTTCCGCAAGATGTGAGTTCATCAGTGTGAGTTGAGCCATAATGGCATTGAGCTGTTCATTAGTGTCTCCCATTTCAGATGACGATTCGGAAGAGTCGGAGGATTCGTATGAAAAAGTGAGGATGCGCTTGACGAGTCTAGGAGTAGGCCGGCCTTGTTGCCTCGCTGTTGGACGTTCCCAAGTTATAATCTCACGATCCGTCCTAAACAGAAATCAAATGGACGTTCCCAAGTTGCCTCGCTGTTGGACGTTCCCAAGTTATAAATTTTGAAATGAGAAATGGAGACGAGAAATGAGAAGTGGGAATGGAAATAGGGAATGAAAATGGAAAATGATTTTGAAATAGAAATGGAAATGGTTATAGGTTTTGGACTAGTATAGACTTTACCATGTTGGAGACATGGGCCTAACTATATGTAGATGCAGATATGGAGTAGACTGGAATGCAAGCAGGTTGGACTCTTACGATTGGGTTTAGGAGAGACTAGACTTTGAACTTACGGGTGAGCAAGTAGACTAGATCACTTTAAGGAAGACTGGACAATAAGGGAGATTAGACTCTTAACTTAAGGCAAGCAGGCTAGGCAACTAGACTTTGAACTTATGGGTGAGCAAGCAGGCTAGACAACTAGACTTCGGAACTTACATTAGACTAAGCAGGCTAGACTCAAAAATTGCCTATGGACTTATGGAATGCTAGACTTTGAACTTACGGGTGAGCAAGCAAGCTAGACAACTAGGAGGGCTGGACAATGACAGAGACCAAACTCTTAACTTAAGGCAAGCATGCTAGGCAACTAGGCTTTTAACTTACGGGTGAGCAAGCAAGCTAGACAACTAGACTTCGAAACTTACATTAAACTAAGCAGGGTAGACTCAAAAATTGCCTATGGACTTAAGGAATGCTAGACCTTGAACTTACGGGTGAGCAAGCAGGCTAGACGCAACAATTGCCTATAGGCTTAAGGAATGCTAGACCTTGAACTTACTGGTGAGCAAGTAGGCTGGACTGGGATGTACTTTTATAGTCATAAGACTGAATTTTTATAGTCCGAAGACTGACTAGGGCTTACATGAAGATGCAAACTAGACCTAGGACATGAATTGACATATAGGCTTGACTTGGACTAGGATTGGATTTAGAATGGAATAGAATGGGATTAGACTTGGACTGGGCTTGACATAGACTGGGGTTCACATAGAGATGCAAATGGGCCTATCTTTGACTTGAACTAGACTTATTTGGGCCTCAGATGGATTCTAATGCTAGTGAATGTATGGACTGAAATGCACATGGGCCTAAATGAATGCAAAATGGATTCTAATGCATATGGGCCTAGAATGAATGCAAATGAATTGGATTGAATTTGGTTGATTGAATTGAATTGGATTGGATTGAAGGTGTTTAGACTGGGCTTAGAATTTTCGAAACTCATTTTTGAAAGGAACCCCTTGTTTAATCTTTTGTTAAGAAAAGATGATGGATTAATTTTGAAAAATATATTTTTTGAAATGTCGTGGTTTTATGATGATTAGTAAATATTTTCGAACAAGGTAGGATAGAATATGGTGTAGGATTGATTTTGAAAAATGTAAGTTTTTGAAATTGATTGAATGTGGTAGAATTGATAGGGAAGATTAGTTGAACAGCAGGGAGAAAATGGGAAGAGGTAGACATGCATGAAAACTCTAACTCTAATGACACTTTAGATGCATTTTTTTTATGACAGACTCGACCTTGCATGAAAAGACCTTTTTTTTTAATATTATACAGATGCAAACTTATTATCTTAGACTCGAACAAAGGTCAAAAGACCAATAAGCATGGGACGAATAGACTGCGTGCCACGCATATGATGCGCGCTGCACACAGTCTATGCGTCTGGCGCATGAACGTTGCACTAGGCGCAACTCAATGCGTCTGGCGCAATGCTCTGCGCCACGCTTATTGATAAATTGACGAAGGTTCGGGCGAAAATGACAATTTGTTTAGACGCGACTCGCAAGATTTTCAAGCACAAAGCATATTAGCAGGCAAAAATCGCAATCACACATAAATGTCAGGTAAAATGGATGCAAAAGTTCTCAACCTAAAGTCCAGTTTTACATTCAACTATTGGTCAGGTTTAGGTTAAGGCTGAAAATGGTCCATGACTAAGAGATTGATCCCATGCTTCGTACCCCTGCTTAAAGAGGTGGCCACGTGTAAGACGCACTCCAGTCTCAAGTCAGGACAGAGAACAATGCCATGGTTGGGTAGATTTGCTTATCACTAAGATGCAACACTATCGCTCAGGAAGCTTTTTGGAAGGACAAAGCGAAAACCCCCGGGGGTGACCTCACACATAGAACATGCGCTAATGAGGCAAGGTAGATTGTCCTTATGGTGGCTGAACAATAGCCATGCATATGCAAAACTGTATATTATTCAAAGGCATAAAAGGAGAATGAATCGTATTTATCAAGTTTCATCCACTTATTATATTTTTTTTTAAATCTTCCCCAGTGAAGTCGCCAAATTGTAGGCGTGTTTTTATTTTGCCTACGCGGTGAGAGCGCGTATTAGATTTGACTACCCCACTGTAAAGGTTTTATTGAAAATTGTTTGTATTGAAAGAAGTCGCCATCAATTCTTTAAAGGAAGAATCATAAGCCTAATTGGATATGGGAAAACCATTGGGACAAATTATTCAATGTAGATTTCCCCATTCTGACTCCATAGATGGTCAAAATGAACCAAAGATTGAGTCGGGGGGTGAGGGTACGAGTATAGTCATAATGAACCACATTCGCCCAAAGTTGGCCTCTACTAAATATTAATTCATTGCAGAATTTATGCCAAAGTATAACCAAATAATGTTTTAAACACCCTAAAAATATTTAGTCTAGAGTGTTTCAGGAAACACATAAAAAGACTAATTTTAGTGATATGTTATTTAGGCAATCAATATTACAGGGAACCTAACAGGTTGTCCAAATTAATCTGAATGTTAGAACATTTATTTAGGTCTTTGATTAGCAAAAATAACATGTGGGTGATAAAAGCATTAAAGCAGGACAATCATATAATAGGCATATAATGATCAGGCAAGCATGATAATATACAAAGGCAAGAATAATAATAATGAATAAAGAAAAGAGATTAGAATGTACTGTAGAACGATTATTACTTAAAGATCTACATCATGAAATAAAGTGTTAGTAACTTCAAAGCAATAAAAATCGAGAATTTATTCAAGGATCCTCAGGTATTATACCTATGTGGCTGAGATTGAGGAGCGCAACGATCTTTAGGCGAAGCAATCATGGAACCAAGAACGCAGTGATTAGAAGCAAAAGTTGATTTGAAAGTATTGAAAGTATTTGAGTTTTGAAGTATTCGAAGTGTATTTCGGATTATTCACAAGTTTTTGTATTCGTGAAATAATAATATAAAAAGCCGTCCGTAACTAGGAAAATTATGGGTATTTCACTAGTGGAATAAAGTCCAACCGCTGCGGTCAAAACCGGGCTTGCCGCTGCGGTTTTGGCCCGCAATGGGTGGACTAGCAGCAGTTTTCATAAAGAAACTGCTGCGGTTGTGAACAGCAGCGGCAAAGAACAAACCGCTGCGGTTCCTAGGCAAAACCGCAGCGGTTAATGGGAAAAACCGCTGCGGTTTTGCCTTGGAACCGCAGACGTTTGTTCTTTGCCGCCAACCTCTTTGTATGCATTGGAACATTAACTGATGCGGTTTTCTTTGTAAACCGCATCAGTTAATGTTATATAATATATATATATATATATATATATATATATATATATATATATATATATATATATATATATTTGTATATATATAATATTTTATTATATCTAACATGCTATAGTTGACACAAATCCCAGAAGCGCGTCGTATACAAGTCAAATTAATATATATATGTATATAAATATAAAATTTGGAGAATGTACTACAAATGAAGTTGTATTAAGTACTAAAATCCAAAATAAACATCAATTATATTGTTGTACCTAAATAACTAGCAAGTAGAACAATAAGAACAAATAAACTCAAAGTCGCGGCATCATCTTCACATGCAAACTGCGGTAAGGTAGTGTGCTAGCAAATCCCGAACCTCGTTTATCTCGGTTGTGGTGAAAGAACTCTCCCTTTGGTTGAATACCTTAAACAAAAGGAAACACACATGATATCAGTTTTAGTTTGAGTAAGACCTTAGATACTTGACTCTTATAGTTATATATGTACCTATTGGAACTATATATGACCTAACATGTGGCTAAATGCGGGAAATTAAGTGAAGTGAGCTTCGAAGGCTAAAATCGGCCTGAAACGGCATTCATTTACCCAAAATGGGTTTCAAAGCATATGCATATGAGTGAACTATAATTGACTCTTATAGTTATATATGTACCTATTGGAACTATATATGACCTAACATGTGGCTAAATGCCGGAAACTAAGTGAAATAAGCTTCGAAGGCCAAAATCGGCCCGAAACGGCCTTCATTTACCCAAAATGGGTTTCAAAGCATATGAGTGAACTATAATTGACTCTTATAGTTATATATGTACCTATTGGAACTATATACGACCTAACATGTGGCTAAATGCGGGAAACTAAGTGAAATGAGCTTCGAAGGCCAAAATCGGCCCGAAACAACCTTCATTTACCCAAAATGGGTTTCAAAGCATATGAGTGAACTATAATTGACTCTTATTGTTATATATGTACCTATTGGAACTATATATGACCTAACATGTGGCTAAATGCGGGAAACTAAGTGAAATGACCTTCGAATTCCACAATCGGCCCGAAATGGCCTTCATTTACCCAAAATGGGTTTCAAAGCATATGAGTGAACTTTAATTGACTCTTATAGTTATATATGTACCTATTGGAACTATATATGACCTAACATGTGGCTAAATGCGGGAAACTAAGTGAAATGAGCTTCGAAGGCTAAAATCGACCCGAAACGGCCTTCATTTACCCAAAATGGGTTTCAAAGCATATGAGTGAACTATAATTGACTCTTATTGTTATATATGTACCTATTGGGACTATATATGACCTAACATGTGGCTAAATGCCGGAAACTAAGTGAAATGAGCTTCGAAGGCCAAATCGGCCCGAAACGGCCTTCATTTACCCAAAATGGGTTTCAAAGCATATGAGTGAACTATAATTGACTCTTATAGTTATATATGTACCTATTGGAACTATATATGACCTAACATGTGGCTAAATGTAGGAAACTAAGTGAAATGAGTCCCGAAGGCTAAAATCGGCCCGAAACGGCCTTCATTTACCCAAAATGGGTTTCAAAGCATATGAGTGAACTTTAATTGACTCTTATAGTTATATATGTACCTATTGGAACTATATATGACCTAACATGTGGCTAAATGCGGGAAACTAAGTGAAATGAGCTTCAAATTCCAAAATCGGCCCGAAATGGCCTTCATTTACCCAAAATGGGTTTCAAAGCATATGAGTGAACTTTAATTGACTCTTATAGTTATATATGTACCTATTGGAACTATATATGACCTATCATGTGGCTAAATGCGGGAAACTAACTGAAATGAGCTTCGAATTCCAAAATCGACTCGAAATGACCTTCATTTATCCAAAATGGGTTTCAAAGCATATGAGTAAACTTTAATTGACTCTTATAGTTATATATGTACCTATTGGAACTATATATGACTTAACATGCGGCTAAAGGCGGAAACAAAACAAAACTAAGTGCATTGAGCTTAAGAGGCCAAAATCTACTTTAAATTAAGCTACGTATATTAGTTTTATATGTATATATATATATATACACCTTCTCAATATCCCCAACTTCCTTGCAACTTGAGGCTATATCGAACATGAACCTCAACACATAGTAGCCACACTCGGTTCCCCTCGGTTGCTGAGCACACTAATCATAGAATTACATAAAAAAATCATGTAATTAACATACATGGTTGTTTTTTGCTAAAAGAAAGAAGTACGTAGCTTAACTAATATGTATTACCTTCATTGCTTTCCATTCAGGTATTTTTCCCGTGCTCTTAAATTTCTTCAAAGAACTGTAGTTAAGTTAATTTCATGTGAAAAGTGGCCAAAGAATGGAATTAGTAAAAAGTGTAATGCTTATTAGCATTTTAAATAACAAATATACCTATTTATGCATGATTTGAGGAATAAGTGTCGTGGTGGATCTTGAGCTATAGAATCAAAATGATATACTGTGTTGTTTGAAGGCAAATCACAACGAGCGACCAATGAAGACTAAAATGCCAAAAAAGTTAAGAAGCAATCATGTGAGTACTTCTATTGTATATATAATGATAATTAAAGTGGTAAAAATAGATGCAAGGTTAAGAACTATACTCTTCAAAACAAGGGGCAAGTATGAACTTATGTTGTGCACGTAGAGATGTTGTGATACATAGCCAAATATACTCCTTGACCTCATTTGTGTTTTGCAAACAATTGTCGGCTCGGGTGAAATTTGGACATAACCACCCAAATTGCTCTTGTATGATCTTGTGTCCACAATCATCTTGGAGTAATCTTTAAAGCACAACCAACTTCGTAACATTAATATATTATTGTATATTGCAAATCATTTTTATTTACTTCAAAAGTACAAATGTTTTACCTCATGAAGACTTGAATCAAGGAAACATTCAGCATCTCTCCGCAAAGGAACTCTTTCAAATCACCCTTAGACACCCATGTCGATGTATCCTCAAAGTAGTTGAATTGCGTGGTACCCAAATTCACCTCGAGAGGTGCATCATCCGACATATCACGCGCATTTGCATGTAGCCATATGCATGCCTTAGTGAGACACTCGATCTTTGGTTTCTCGATCCAAGTATATGTAGTTGGTTTTTCTTTGTGACTTGAATCTTGCATTCCTTTGCCCGAAATGGCCTTCTTTAGCCCGCTTGAACCCTTCTTCGCCTTCTCTAGAGGAGGTGAGTCCGCCTTGCTTTCCTTGGGCTTGTTTATTCTCTCCAAAACCTAATAATTTAACGGTAAAAACATTCAACTTAGTTAGTAGGTAGGTATGAAACAAATCATTATGAATATGGATTTAAGTTGCTTCAATTTACCTCGTCTGAAAACCTCACCCATGCCGATGGCCACAACACATAACCACCACGAGCGTAGGTCAAGACATTTATATCAATTGACGGTTTAGGCAGCGGAAGAGCAAAGTCTTCGTAACCAGGAGTAATGGTCACTACACTAACCGCCAAGTGCTCATTGTCCACAGGCTCATGATGGACTATTGCTCGTTCACTTCGTGGTTGTGCATTTCCTACAGCCACCACAATCAAACCCTCATCTTTTACATCTAGTAAAAGCTGGCAAGGCATTTCTTCCTTCAAAAAGTAAATGAAATTAAGGTTACGAACATGCAATTACATAATATAACATGTTACTTAGTTTTAAAAAATTATAAGGATAATAGTTACCTCTAACTCAAGTATAGACGGTGGGGATTTTTGTGTGTTAGGATGGCTAGCTTTGTCCTCCAAAAGACGATCCAGTTTAGGTTGATGTATCGCCGGTAAACCAAACTGTGAGAGGACCGCGTTGAAACTCTCCGTGACTTTCTCCGTCACTTTCTCCGTGACTTTCTCCGTAATTTCATCGGTAAGCTTCTCCCGAATAGCTTGTGTCATAGCTTCCATATCATGTGGTTGAGAGCGTGATTTTGTACCCACGGAGTAATCTTTAGGATACGCTTTTGTCACACCTAGACGAATACCACCTAAACCCCTCAAACGTCCACTATGATCCTTTCCCAAAGTCACATAAAGGGCATCTTTATTGCCTCGGGGGGTGAACTCGCCGCTAACCTCTTTTTGCTTGAGCCCCATCTATAGAGAAAGTAACAACGGTAAGTTTAAAAAAAAAATCAACATCATAAGCGGCGGCAAGGGGGTGGGGCAAAGACTGTGTGGGGGCGGAGCGAGGGTGGGGGCGTGTGCGGTGTGCATGGGGGGGCGGTGTGCGGCGGGGAGCAGGGGAGTGGGGGATGTGTGCAGGGGAGTGGGGGGATGTGTGCGGGGGGGGGGGGGTGTGCGGGGGTGGGGGCGGTGTGCGGGGGTGGGGGCGGTGTGCGGGGGGTGGGGGGGCGGTGTGCGAGGGGTGGGGGCGGTGTGCGAGGGAGTGGGGGGATGTGTGCGGGGTGGGGGGACTGTGTGCGCGGGGGTAGGGGCAGGCGGTGTGCGGGGGGTGGGGGGGTGTGCGGGGAGTGGGGGGTAGTGTGCGGGGTTGGGGGCAGTGTGCAGGGGAGCAGGGCCGTTCCTGACATTTTATAGGCCCGGGGCGAAACTAAAGCTTGGGCCCTCTTACATGTGGTGGCAGAGCTAGATTTTTCGCCACTAAGTAGTACTTTATTTGACACTTACACAACAAAATAAGTACATTATGTTTTTTCTTAAGTGTACATCAAAATAGATAGTCAAAGTCATGTATATATATTCATAGTATTAAAGTCAAAGTAGGCAATTAAAAATACGGAGGAAGTATTAGGGTAAGTATACTATTTTTATATAAAAAAAATACTATTTGTATATAAAAAAATATTATTTTTAAGACTACACCTATCAAGATACATAACTTTAGAGGATAAATATCAATTGTTATTTTGTTAAAAAAGGTAGATCTGATACGAGGTAGTGAAGTGGTTATTTTATTTAGAGGAGAGAGAGTGGTGGATTATGTCTGTTGAGGAAAAAAAAATTGAAATAGCAAATAGCAATGGATTGTATCAAAAAATGAAATTGCAAAGACTAATGTAGGACAAATAAAAATAAAGTGTAAAAAGTATTGTGAAAAAGACAATGTGAAAAGAAAAATGTAAAAAGAAAAAAACAAACAAACTTTGTATCCTAAAGGGATTTGAACCCGTGCCATCACTGCCTTGTGCACTAATAAATACAGGTGCAAACCAGCAAGCCAAACATGATTTGTGTTTAATGTAGTTGTTGTTAATGCTATTTATTTAAAGCTTCTTGGAAAATTGGGCCCCTTATATTTATGGGCCCTGGGCGGTTGCCCCTCAAAACAACCCCCAGGGCCGGGCCTGCAGGGAGTGGGGGGGGATGTGTGCGAGAGGGTGGGGGCGGTGTGCGGGGGTGGGGGCGGTGTGCGGGGGTGGGGGCGGTGTGCGGGGTGGGGGCGGTGTGCGGGGAGTGGGGGGATGTGTGCGGGGGTGGGGGACTGTGTGCGGGGGGTGGGGGCGGTGTGCGGGGGAGTGGGGAGGCGGTGTGCGAGAGGGTGGGGGACTGTGTGCGGGGGGGGGGGGCGGTGTGCGGGGGTGGGGGCGGTGTGCGGGGAGTAGGGGGATGTGTGCGGGGGGTGGAGGGACGTGTGCGGGGAGGTGGGGGGCGTGTGCGGGGAGTGGGGGGATGTGTGCAGGGGGTGGGGGATTGGTAGTGCATGTACTTACAACGGCATTGGCTATCTTCAAGTTTCCCGGATCTGAAATGGTCATTTGATTGTTGATATCACGCCTATGCAAGGAGCACCACCAATCAGCGACACGATCAACTTTGACAAACGGCGCGGCCTTAGAGCTAGAAGACGGCGTTGTGGTTGTATCAGTAGAAGGGTAAAATTTCTCGTCAATCCACAACTTTCTCGCGCTCGCATAAGTATGGGAACCCATATGATGGTAGTGCTTCCTCTGTCTTGCACTGAGTGAATGTTTCTCACGCTTAGCCTATAAATTCACATGGGCAATTAGAAAACACATGTAATTGTATTGAAAGTGAACATGCTAAGTCGAATATATATAGTTTAAAGTGCAATACTTACCACCATCTCCGGCGTAGTATTTTGGGCAACAAATGCCTCCCAATCTTCTGGTTTTATATGTCCCCAAATCTGATGAGGCAAAGAATCCGGTTGAAATGTATCTTCCTGCTCTCCCCCTTCCTTTTCTGTTTCTTTTTCGGCCTCCTTGTCCGTCTCACCCTCATTTTGCTTTGATTTTTAAATTTTCCTCCTCTTTATAGTCCTCTTTCTCCGTTTCGTGATCCACCCACTCACTAGTTTGCTTTTGAAAGCTCTAAATCTTTCTGCCACCGCGGATAGGAACGCCGCCTTTTTTTCCTCATTATGAGTAATATGGAACGTATTCTAAAAAAACAAGAAACAAACAAAAAGTTACCGAAAATGTGTTTCAAAGCATATAAGTGGAGTTTGATTGACTCTTATAGTTATATATGTACGTATTAGGACTATATATGACCTAACATGCGGCTAAATGAAAAAAACTAAGTGAATTGGAGTGTAAAGGCCAAAATCGGCCCGAAATGGCCTTCATTTACCCAAAATGTGTTTCAAAGCATATAAGTGGAGTTTAATTGACTCTTATAGTTATATATGTACCTGTTGGGACTATATATGACCTAACATGCGGCTAAATGCAAAAAACTAAGTGAATTGGAGCGTAAAGGCCAAAATCGGCCCGAAATCGCCTTCATTTACCCAAAATGTGTTTCAAAGCATATAAGTGGAGTTTAATTGACTCTTATAGTTATATATGTACCTATTAGGACTATATATGACCTAACATGCGGCTAAATGAAAAAAACTAAGTGAATTGGAGTGTAAAGGCCAAAATCGGCCCGAAATGGCCTTCATTTACCCAAAATGTGTTTCAAAGCATATAAGTGGAGTTTAATTGACTCTTATAGTTATATATGTACCTATTGGGACTATATATGACCTAACATGCGGCTAAATGCAAAAAACTAAGTGAATTGGAGTGTAAAGGCCAAAATCGGCCCGAAATCGCCTTCATTTACCCAAAATGTGTTTCAAAGCATATAAGTGGAGTTTAATTGACTCTTATAGTTATATATGTACCTATTAGGACTATATATGACCTAACATGCGGCTAAATGAAAAAAACTAAGTGAATTGGAGTGTAAAGGCCAAAATCGGCCCGAAATGGCCTTCATTTACCCAAAATGTGTTTCAAAGCATATAAGTGGAATTTAATTGACTCTTATAGTTATATATGTACCTATTGGGACTATATATGACCTAACATGCGGCTAAATGCAAAAAACTAAGTGAATTGGAGTGTAAAGGCCAAAATCGGCCCGAAATGGCCTTCATTTACCCAAAATGTGTTTCAAAGCATATAAGTGGAATTTAATTGACTCTTATAGTTATATATGTACCTATTGGGACTATATATGACCTAACATGCCCCTAAATGCAAAAAATAAAAGTAATTCAGTTACGAAATAAACTTACACAAGTGTCTTCCCATAATGATTTCTTCATTGCATCGGGCACATCTTTCCACCCCACCAAAATGCTCAGTTTGCGCACACATAACCCTAAATGCTGCCCATACTTTTTACGCCATTGACCACAAGTTTGACCCATATCATCATACTCGAGGGTCATAGGGGTGTTATAATTCAATCCCTTGGTCGCACCCCTTCCTTTCCGCTTCTTTGTTGCAACTTTACTTGGAGTTTTGGTACTGAGAACCTCTTTCCCCGCATATTTTTGTGGCACAATGACGGATGAAGTACAAGGATAATCTTCCCTAGCATTGTTGTCAATGGGGGGAGCCTTATCGGCTAGCTCCTCATTTATTTCAGCCAAGTCAAGTTCCCTTTTACGCAAGCGCGCCTCCTCATCATGCGCTAAGTCTTCCGGGTCACCTTTATCGTTCTCCTTCTCCGCATCATACTCATCATCATCATCCAATGACTTATCATAATCATCATCGGTTTCTTCCTCCACAATCACATCATCTCGGACCATGTTTAAACTCCTGAAATTTTAAAAAACGATATTAGAAACGCGTAAGATTAAACAAACATATGATTAGAAACCCCCCGCACAGTCCCACCCCTCCCCCCCCCCCCCTTGGCCGCCCCCCTTCACTGCCCCCATGATCGCCCCACCCCTCACCGCACACTCCCCCGTCACACGCCCCCCCCTTGCACAGCCCCCTCACCGCCCCCTGCCACGCCCCCTTCTCCCCCCATTGATTGCCCCCCCTCACTTGCACACTCCCCAAACATGACCCCTTCTTCGCCCCCTTCTTCGCCCCACCCTCACTGCACACTCCCCCCCTGCCCCGCCCCCTTGCACGGCCCCCTCACTGCCCCACACCCCCCCCACTCCCCCTGCCCCCCCCCTTCATTGCCCCCCTTCACTGCCCCTCACCTCACCGCACACTCCCCTCCGCCCCCCCTTGCACGACCCCCCTCACTGCCCCCCTGCACGCCCCTTCACTCCCCCATTGGTCGCCCTCTCCTCGCACGCCCCCCTGCACACTCCCCGCCCTGCACACTCCCCATGAACCGCATGACCCCCTTCACTGTCCCACCCCCTTCACACCCCCTCTTCATCCCCCGCATGCCCCCCTTCACCCCCCCCGCACACGGCCACCCTCACCGCACACTCCCCCTGCACCTGCCCCCTGCACCCGGCCCCCTTCACTCCCCCATTGATTGCCCCCCCTCGCACACCCCCACATACACTCCCCTCCCCGCCCCCGCACACTCCCCCTCTGAACTACACGCCCCCGAACTGTCCCCCCCCCTTCACGGCCCCCCTTCACTGTCCCACCCAGCTTGCACATCACCCCTTGCACAGTCCCTCTCCCCCCCCCAAAACAATCCATAATTACACCCTAAACGACATTCATCTACCCAATTCGGTTTTCAAATCATGTGACCCGAATTTAAGTGACTCTAATAGGCCCGAAATGACATTCACTTACCCAAAATGGGTTTGAATGCATGTGAAGCGAGTTTAGTTGATTGTAATGCATATATATATATATATATATATATATATATATATATATATATATATATATATATATATATATATATATATATATATATACACACTAATAAGAACTATACATGACCTAACATGCCGCTAAAAGCGAGAAATTAATTTAATTGAGGTTGAAAAGCCGAAATTGGCCCGAAATGACATTCACTTACCCAAAATGGGTTTCAATACATGTGAAGCGAGTTTAGTTGATTGTAATACATATATATATATATACTAATAAGAACTATACATGACCTAACATGCCGCTAAAAGCGAGAAATTAATTTAATTGAGGTTGAAAAGCCGAAATTGGCCCGAAATGACATTCACTTACCCAAAATGGGTTTCAATACATGTGAAGCGAGTTTAGTTAATTGTAATACATATATATATATATACTAATAAGCACTATACATGACCTAACATGCGGCTAAAAGCGAGAAATTAAGTTAATTGAGGTTGAAAAGCCGAAATTGGCCCGAAATGACATTCACTTACCCAAAATGGGTTTCAATACATGTGAAGCGAGTTTAGTTGATTGTAATACATATATATATACTAATAAGAACTATACATGACCTAACATGCGGCTAAAAGCGAGAAATTAAGTTAATTTACATTGCAAAGCCGAAATTGGCCCGAAATGACATTCACTTACCCAAAATGGGTTTCAATACATGTGAAGCGAGTTTAGTTGATTGTAATACATATATATATACTAATAAGGACTATACATGACCTAACATGCGGCTAAAAGCGAGAAATTAAGTTAATTTACATTGCAAAGCCGAAATTGGCCCGAAATGACATTCACTTACCCAAAATGGGTTTCAGTACATGTGAAGCGAGTTTAGTTGATTGTAATACATATATATATACTAATAAGAACTATACATGACCTAACATGCGGCTAAAAGTGAGAAATTAAGTTAATCAGCAATCCGTCCCTAGCTAGCTTCAATAATCAACAACAATCCGTCCCTAGCTAGCTTCAATAATCAACAACAAAGTTTAAAAGTTAACATTAGTATAAATTAGCAATTCAAACAAAACTAAACTAAACTAAGCTAAACTAAACTAAATATCTAAACCAATAATCAACAACAACTTTTAAAGTTCAAACCTAACTAGTTAGTAAGTACTACTACTACTACAACAACAACAACAACAACAACAACAACAACAACAACAACAACAACAACAACAACATCAACAACAACATCAACAACAACATCAACAGCAACAACAACAGCAGCTACTACCAACAACAACCACAAAAATTGCAACCACAAAAAACCCTAGTTTTTTGTACCTAAAAATCAAACTAACTACTTTAAATAAAATAATTAACTCAAATCAATCAAATTTACAACCTTTAACTATTATACAACCTAATTTAATTAACAATTATTCATAAAAGAACAATTAATTATAAACTTGAAGCTTCAAATGTGAGAAGGAATGGTGGATGTAGAGGTAGAGAAGGAATGTAGGTACCTAAGAAGAGGTAGAGAAGGAATGTAGGTGTTTAGGTACGGTGGAGTTGTGGCGGTGGTGGTGCAGCCACGGAGGAGGACGCAGGTGGGGTTTGTGGTTGAAACCCACCGAATTAGAGAGGAGGACACAGCAGCTGGTGGTCGTCAGGGTTGGGGGAAGGTGGAACCCAGTGGTGGCAGTGGTGGTGGAACCTAGTGGTGGCAGTGGTGGTGGAACCTAGTGGTGGCAGTGGGGTCGGGGTTGCGTGAATTGGAGGGACTGAGGGAGTCTTTTTTTGAAAGGAATTAGGACGAATTGAAGGAGGGAGTTAACAATGTAAGAGAGGGAATTTGACGCGAAAAAAAAAAAACAAAATAAACCGCTGCGGTTCATAAAACCGCAACGGTTAATAAAGAACCGCATCGGTTAACTGTTAACCGTTGCGGTTTTATGATAACCGTAGCGGTTTGTTAGGCCAAATTTCCCACCCAAATTTTCGACAATTTGCCGCTGCGGTTCTCTTATGGACCGCAACGGTTTTGTTGTGACATATAGCGTTTTTTCCACTAGTATTTATAGAGAAAAGAAAACTTGCGCCTCACGCAAGCCCTGCGCCAAGCGCAGGCCTGCGTGCCAGGCACAATGCCACGCGTTAGGCGCAATCAAATTTAGGCACGTGTAAACACATTTTTGAAAAGATAGAATAGAAAGTTGCGTCTCACACAGGACTTGCGTCAGATGCAGGACTCTGTGTGAGTCACGAAATCTACGTGTCGGGTGCTCATTGGCTCACATGACGCGTTCTGGCCTATGCGCTGGACGCACGTGGCGCGGTGTGCGCTGCCCCCGCGTCCGGCGCATATTCGGGAATATTCGAGCATATTCCTTTGCGCGTTTTTCGAAGATACCTTTTCTATCCCTAAAATTCCGGAGATTGAATTTTACAGATTAAAAATCTGATTTATTTATCAAAGATAATAAAAATGTTTATGAGGAATATCTATTAAAATAATAAATAATTGATTGAGCTTTTAAAATGGACTTAAAACATTTTATGGGCTTAAAATACAATTAATCATCATGGACAATTAATTAAGCTTTAGAATATCATTTCAAAACACATTTTGGATTGTTTCTTTAAGTTGCTCTTCTGTTGGGTCGCGCCAACTAATGCTGCGGTGTGTTTCATCATTAGATACTTAAATGGGGAGACACGATTATGTGTCTAAAATAGCCTACGGGGCGGGGAGGCCAATAAGGAAAGTGGCTTGCCCATTGTGCCATCCGAGTGCGGGGCCTTGTTGAGGTGGGTGGAATGGGTAGTTTAGGTGAGGTTCAAAGTTATTTTGAGAAATGTGCCAATCATAGACACGCCTTTAGTATAACCCATAACTTTCCATCTCTTCCTGATGACTCCGAACTGTATAGATTGGAAGTCAAAGAGGAAGAAGGATAGGAGGAACTACTTTCCCCCGGGGTACTAGTGAGAGGAGTATGCCGAGGACGTGGAGGGAGAGGAGGGACAACTTGTGGTGGTTGGTCTATGAACTGGTCATCTTCTAAGAGGGGCTCGGATCCAATGTCAGGATCGGATCGCCTCTAAGTCAAGGAAGGGGTTGTGGTGGATGGGTTCACAAGTATTAACGAGGTGGCCTAACTCAAGTGCATAGGCAAGGATAGTGATCATGCCACCCAATTGGATCTCCTAAGTCATAGCTAGATCCTCTTAGATCTCAAAATAACAACGAATGAGCAAGAAACCAAAATTGATCTTACCCACATTAGATCCCGACTCGGCAAGAAAGTACAGAGTTTTAAGGAATTATGAGTTTAGCTTGCCTAGGTCTTGCCGAGAAAATAATGCATAACCTAGCATACGGTGGATGTACCAAAGGACAGGGCTAATGATGTGAGATGCATGAGAGCTACTCGGGGTAAATGGTTGGTATTGGGCGATTTCCATCCACCATTGGTTTTCATTGTATGTGGGGTGGGGATAGTGTTGGGGCCATCGAATTGGATGTGAAAAATTTTGTGGGACATATTTTTCTCTCACTTAAGGTCGCGTACCGCTCTTTATGAGAAGGATTGAATAGTTTAAAGGGTGGCACATTTATCGAAGGTGGTGGTGGGGGGTGCGGGTGTAAATGTGGAGGCTCAAACCTTTTGTTTTTTGGATTCCCTACCCATTTTCTTCGAGTCTCACACCGAACTTAATTCAATAAGGCACCTAAATATAACAAGAGCACAATGCATGGCCAAAAACACAAGGAAACATATTAAGGAAAAATTTATTCTAATAATCCAACCTTTGGGCGCGCTGTTCGCTCAAAATAATCCCATACACGTGTCTTTTTCTAATTCGTTCTAATTTAATTAATCAATTTTAATTTTAATTAACCTAACTAAAACTAATCTAACCACCAACCATACCACCACCACAAACAAAAACACGACCATGGCTAACACCACCACCCCACTGTCAACAACACCACCAGTCCACTATCTTCAAAGTAATAATAATCAAACATCACATCTTCTCAAAACCTTCAATAGTTTTAGAACTTATCTTAAGCTCAAAAAATAGCAACTCCAAAATCTTCTTTTCACACTCGTTCAGTCAGTTTACCATCTTCTTTTCCAAAATCCTCTTTTCACACTCCAAAACCTTCACCCACTCGATGCGAGCATTAAGAATCACTTTTGCAGGCTAAGGGCCTCACAAGTAGGATAATCATCTTCATTATCCCAAAATTTGCGCAATCTGAAGGAATTACACGAGCAAATGAACGATTTGATTCATTTGCCACACAACCAACAATTTCTTTGCAATGATGACCAAATTCAAGGCCCAGCAACAATAGTCTCTATAAGGTGCTCTCTCCTCTAGTCCTATCTCTCAAGAAGATAAGTAAGAGAGAGAATTAAATTGCAGGTGAAAGAAAGATAAAAATGGCGATGTTTTCAATGGTGTAATGTCTCTCAACTAGAGCTATAATTAACCGTAGTTCTTCAGTTTCAAGAAAACCCACTAAAAGCGTCACCTTTAATGGCGCTTTAACTCGTTCTGGGTCTCTACATTGCTCTTTTTTTGCTCTGGGTGGTAGGGGTGTTGGTGATTACAGAGGGGCGGTGAGGAGGAGGAAGAGAGAAAGGGAGGGAGAGGTTAGAGAAGGGAAGAGAAATATGAAAAAAAAGTATATTAAATTTTACAACTTCGACAGGTTACCGGTTTTATGGTTCAATATGAGCAAATACAGCTAAAAGGTTGGATTATTAAAAAATAATCAAAAGTTGGGATTATTTTGAGCGAACGGTCCAAAGGTTGGATTAATCTAACCAACCTAAGTGTCTAGACCAACACACAAACCACCACAACTACTCCTAACAAAATCTATCAAAGAGAGGATCACATGTTTAGGTACCAATTAACCATTAGTCATCAAAGTTTCATCACTTTTCAACAAAACCACAAAGACTACAAGACTAAACTACCAACACAAATTACAAAGCACACCACAACAATTCATCTAAAAGTTCCTAAAATCTTCACAATTTCACATACCAACCGCAAATTCATCACACATTGTTCAAATTATTGACAATTATCTAAAAAAAAGGAAGAACAATACAGGAGACAAAAGGAGGGAGAAAAAAGAGAAGTTACCACTTAGAGTATGAAGATATAAAATTTCACCAAATATGCTTGAATCCCTTGCCTTTAGTTGCTTGTTTTTTTTGTTCACTTTTTCTAATTTTTTTTCTTTTTTTACGAATTTTTTCAATTTTTTGCTTCAAAAACCCTAACTTGACAACAATGGTGGATTTGTTTGTGTGAGGTTTTTGTGAGATGAATGTGGTGACAAGATGATGAAAGGGAGAGTGGGGGTTGAAATTTGAGGATATTTGATGGTGGTTTGAGTAGAGATGTGGGTGAAAAGTTAGGATGGTGACTGTTTGATGAGAGGAAAAAAATGGTGAGAGGAAGAAAATTGTAAGAGGGGTTTGAGTAAGTGAAGAGAGTGAAAGAGTGTATGAAAGGGGGAAAAGGAAGAAAAATTGGTCAGTTTTTTTTTTGTTTGGGTTCTTGCGAATTTTTTTTCTCTTTTTTTTCATAGGTAAAATAGAGAAGAGCTGGTCGCCAAAACGGAGCGCCCGCTCCGGTGTCCCTAGCGCGTCCGCGCCATTCAAAACCGAGGGATGCCTCAACCTTCTGCCTAAAGATAAAAAGTCAGAGCGCCTGTGAGCAAAACCATGGAGCGTCCGCTCCAGTATTCTACTGAGAAGTTAATTTTTTGTGCGGAGCGCCCGAGCTAAATACATTGGAGCTCCCGCTTTGGTCACTTTTTACATGGGGTTTCTAGGTTTTGTACAGCGCGCCCGCTCCGGTGTGATTTTTGAAGGAGTTGAACCTTTTAAGTCCATGAAAAAGGCCGGAGCGCCCGCTCCATATGTTTTCTTCTAAACTCAAACCCAACCTTGTTTTGGCCGGAGCGCCACGGTCGGTTATATGGAGCGGCCGCACCTTTCTGTTTCTGCCGTCACCTCTTCTCATCTTTGAACTTCTCTACAACAAACAAGAAAACAAACTATGAAACATGGTCTTAACATTTACGGTTTTTTCACCATATATCCCTGACAAATTTTTTATCCACCAGATACCCCTATTTAATTCATCTAAAGCTAACCCTAGACCTAATACTAAACCTAACCCTAACCCCTAATCTAATACCCTAACCTTCACTACCCAACCACCACCCTAACCCTTCCCCCACCCCCGTAGGCCCACCCCCTTCCCCCGCATCCCCGCAACCCCGCAATTCCGCAACCCTCTCCCCCGCAGCCCCTTTTGGCGTCTCTTTGAGCGTTTCTTGCAACTCAAGCTTGACCCAAAGGCTTACTGAAGACTAGAGAATATCATAATGTGTCCTTTTGGTACTTCAGATCAATGAGTTGGTGCCATCCAATGCATTACAAATTTTCAAGAATTGGGGCTGCGGGGGAGAGGGGACTGCGGGGAGGGGGTACCGCGGGGATTCGGGGGGAGGGGATGGAGGCTGCGGGAGAGGGGGAGGAGGGGGGGCTGGTGGGGAGGGGGGGAGGGGGGGGGCTGCGGGGGAGGGGGCTGGTGGGGCTGGCGGTCAGGTGGTGGTGGCTGAATGTTGGTGGGTTAGAGAGAGAGAATATGTAACATCTACCCATACGGAGCCGAGTATATCGTCACCAATGCGCATCCAGGGCCAACAACTTTCCTCAGTAACCAACACAAGTTCTTCCGGCGCATTTTGTCCTCACTCATACGCACCCTGAGAAACTTCCCAGGAGGTCATCCATCCCAAGACTACTCCCAGCCAAGCACGCTTAACTGTAGAGTAACTAAGGAATTAAGCTCCCTAAAAGAAAGATGCATCTTGTTGGAATGAGTAGCCTACTAAATCCCTTTAAAGCAATCATGAGGGGTATTACATACACTCCCACTTGAGAACAGCAACGCCCTCGTTGCGCCTGAGGACTCCACATATTCGGCATACGGCCTGTAGGTCGCCCCAGCCTAAAGACTGATCGCCGGAGACTCCAGATATTCGGTCTGATGACCTCTGGGTCACTCCTTATGACAATGCAGCCCCAGAATCCTCCCCCACTAGGCGACTGAGGACTCTAATATTCGGCCTGACGGCCTTAGGGTCGCCCCAACACGCGGTCGCAGGGTTGCTCTGATACCATTTGTGACACGCCGACCCATACGGAGCCTAGTATATCGTCACCAATGCGCATCCAGGGCCAAAAACTGTCCTCAGTAACCAACACAAGTTCTTCCGGCGCATTTTGTCCTCACTCATACGTACCCTGAGAAACTTCCCAGGAGGTCACCTATCCCAAGACAACTCCCAGCCAAGCACGCTTAACTGTAGAGTAACTAAGGAATTAAGCTCCCTAAAAGAAAGATGCATCTTGTTGGAATGTGTAGCCTGCTAAATCCCTTTAAAGCAATCATGAGGGGTATTACAGAATTAGGGTTAATTGGGGTTACTTAGGGTTTTCTAGGGTTAGTTAGGGTTAATGACTAACGGAGTTAACCTTCATTAGTCACTATGGGCATTCTAATGTATTTTCAAGAAACTCAAGGGTAAATGGTGAATTCTGAAAAAAGTACGGGTATGTGGTGAATAAAATATTTTTTCAGGGGTAATATTTAAAAGATCCAAAGTCACACAATTCAAAGAAAGGATTAAGAAAAAGGAAGTTAGAGCAAAGAGAAGAGAGAAAAATAAAAAGTGTCTGGGTTGCCTCCAGATAAGCGCCTCTTTTTAGGGTCGTGGCTCGACCGTGTTACCAAGTCGTCACTCATGGGCGGTGATGGAGTCGAATTCTTCAAGGTAGACGGAATGAGTCTCCTCCAAGGAGGCACCTTCATAGTTAAGGCTACTAATCGAGCTGAGCAGGTCGCGAGCAACTCGAGCTCGACTCGGTCAACACTCGGTCAAAACTAGACTCGAGTTAGCTTGGCTTGAGCTCGACTCGACTCAGAACCTAAACGAGCACGAGTTGAGCATGACCTTGCTCGACTCGTTAAGCTCGCGAGCAGCTCGATAATTTATTTTAAATATTATTTTTCTAAAAATTTATTTTATTTAATAAAAAAGTTTATTAAAAACTTGAGATATATGGACCAACTTATCAAGCCCAATGAAATTTTACTTATGGTCCATAATCATAATTCATAAACTAGTAGTACTAGTATAAGTTTAAAAGGAAAAAAAAAATCGAAAAAAGAAAAGCTTTTTGAAAATTGAAAGGAAAACCCTAGGTCATTTTTCCCCATTCCCCAGCCGAGTCGTCTTCATTGACTACTCCTCTGTCCTCTCACTGCTAAAAGGTCGAAGCCTCGAAGGCTTGAAGCTCAACGCTGCAGCCTGCAAGACTCATTCTCTCTCTCACTTCGTTCTTCGCTCATCACCGGCACATAAGCTCATCACCGGCGCACAAGCTCATCAATGGCACACAAGCTCATCACCGGCGCAATTTTTAGTGTTTTCCAGCAACTTTTGTGGTGTTTTTCGACACATAAATGACAGGTAACACAAGTTCTTTTCTTTTGCGGTTGTTTTTTTATTTTGCGCACAAGTTCTCCATTTTCTATTTCGTTTCCTAATTTCAGTTTATTATTTCGTTTTTCAATTTAGTTACGATTGTGTGTTGTTGTTGGGAATGTAATACTTGTTTCATTTGATATGAATTCGATTATAATTTCGTTTGTTATGTTCTATAATTTCGTTTGTTATGTTAGTTTGGTTTTGAGTGTGTTGTATGTTGTGTGTTGTGTTGTGTTGTGTTATGTTGTGTTGTGTGATGGATGTTTTGGCTGATCTAAAAAATTATAACATTGAGGATGAGCCAAAAGAGATCATTCTAACTTATTTTATGTCATGTAGAATAACATTAAAGATGAGCCAAAAGAAATCATTCTTCCAATTCCTTAAAGTTGGTAATAGATTTTATTAGTAATTCTATAATGTGTGCTTTTAAAAAACAATGGAGTTCCTTACTAATTTTTGGTACATGAATGTTTGTAGGTTCTTTCGACTTTTGGAGAAGATTGAAGCATCAAACTTGTAATGGAGTATTTTATGAAGAAATATTTGGAATTTTGAATGTTTTAGATTGGTTTGTAATAGGTTGTTGTTATGTTAGAGACTAAGAGTTGTGTAATTGTATCTTTTGATCACATTATTGTTTTAGAGATAATTTCTATTATTTTCTTGTTTAAAACAATCAAATGGAGGCATGGAAGAACTTGATTATTTTTTAAATGTTTTTTTTCTAATTGTAGTAATTCTAATGATTTAAAAAAAATAATCAAGGTAAAACTAATTGTACATTATTCACTCTTAGCGAGCGATCGAGCCGAGCTCGAGCTTATCGACCTCGAACCGAGCTTCTCGAGCCTATCGACCTCGAGCCGAGCTTCTCGAGCTTATCGAGCTCGAGTCGAGTTTCGAGCCGAGTTTGAAAAAAATTAACGAGCACGAGTTGAGCAATGGCTTAACGAGTTTTCTAGTCGAGTCGAGCGGGGTTTGCGAGTTTTATAGTCGAGTGGAGCAGGGCCTTGCTCGCGATCGACTCGCTCGATTAGCACCCCTATTCATAGTAGATCTTCAAACGTTGACCATTTATCTTAAATGATGTTGTGTCTTCCCCTCCAATCTCAACCGCTCCATAGGGAAAGACTTGCTTTACCACAAAAGGTCCGCCCCATCTTGATTTGAGCTTACTCGGGAACAACTTCAACCGGGAATTGTAGAGCAAGACCTTATCTCCAAATTTGAATCCTCTCTTGATGATATGGCAAGCTTTTGTTCTCTCCTTGTAGATCTTTGCATTCTCATATGCATCCCTTCTCAATTCATCTAGAGCATTGATGTCAAGAAGCCTCTTCTCCCCGGAAGCTTGGAGGTCAAAGTTTAAGAATTTGATTCCCCAATGTGCTCGGTGCTTAAGTTCCACCTGTAAATGACATGACTTACCATAAACAAGCTTATAAGGCGTGGTGCCTATGGGGGTCTTGAAGGCGGATCAGTAAGCCCAAATAACATCATCCAACTTGAGAGGCAAATCTTTCCGAGATTTATCCACCGTCTTCTCGAGAATCATCTTTACCTCCTTGTTTGGGGGTGGTAAGCTAGTGCAATCTTGTGCCTTACACCATAGTTTGCAAGAAAGGCTTGGAAAGATTTCTTTGCAAAATGAGAGCCCACATCACTTATCACGGCTCAGGGAACACTAAAACGGAGGAAGATGACCTTCTTGAATAACTTGACTACTACCTTGGAGTCATTTGCGGGTGATGCGAGTGCTTCCACCCACTTTGACACGTAGTCAATGGAAACCAAGATGAACTTTGTTTCCACATGAAGAGGGGAAAGGGCCCATGAAGTCAATTCCCCACACTTCAAAGATTTTAAGCTCCAATATGTTGTTCAAAGGCGTCTCGTGCGTCCTTGGAATATTCCCCACTCATTAACACGGTCACAAGCCTTGATTACTCCCTACACATCTTTAAACATGGAAGGCCAAAAGAAACCACATTGGAGAATCTTGGCCACCGTTTTGTTAGCACTCATATGTCCTCCACAAGGTGAGGAGTGACACATGGTGATACCATTCTCAATCTCATCGTCAGAATCACACCTCCTAAATATCCCATCGGGCCCCTCTTGAATAGTAGTGGTCATCCCAAACATAGTGGCGAACATCATGGAGAAACTTCTTCTTTTGTTGATTAGAAAGTTGGGGAGGTAGAATTTCACATGAGAGAAAGTTTGCTATATCCGCATACCATGGAGCCGGTGTTGCAAGGATAGCAAAGAGTTTGTCATCCGAGATTCAGGAATGAGTCATCTATAGGCAATGACTCATCTTTGTCCTCATGAAGGGAGAGCAGAGAGAGGTGATCGGCGACTACATTCTCGCTATCTTTTTTTATCCCTTCTCTCTATGTCAAACTCTTGTAAGAGCAATATCCATCTTATCAACAGGGGTTTTCCATCCTTTTTCGCTAAAAGATACTTCAAAGAGGAGTGGTCGGTGAAGATAATGACTTTTGACCCGACTAAGTAGGAGCGAAATTTCGCCATAGTATGAAAAATAGCCAAAAGCTCTTTCTCTGTAGCAGCATAATTCTTTTGAGCATCATCCAACATTTTGCTTGTGTAGTAGATAGCATGGAGCTTCCCATCTCTCCTTTGCCCAAGTACGGTTCCATTGGAGAAATCTGAGGCATCACACATCAACTCAAAAGGAGACTCCCAACTTGGAGGTTGAATTATGGGAGCCGAAATCAAAGCTTCCTTCAATATATCAAAAGCTAGCAACCAATCATTAGTAAACACAAAGGGGGCATCCTTTACCAACAATTGTGTGATCGGCTTTGCGATTTTTCAAAAATCCTTTATGAATCGGCGGTAGCAGCCCGTGTGTCCAAGAAATCTCCTCAGCCCTTTCACATTAGTCGGGGGTGGAAGGCGCTCAATCACCTCAATTTTGGCACTATCTACTTCAATGCCCCTATTAGAAATCATATGCCGAAGGACTATCCCTTCTTCAACCATGAAGCGACATTTTTTCCAATTTAGAACTAGGGTCACCTCTTGACACCTTTTTAACACATTGACAAGATTTGAAAGGCAGTGTCAAAAGATGAACCATAAACGGAAAAGTCATCCATAGCAACTTCAATTGAGGATTCAAGCATATCTGAGAAAATAGAGATCATGCATCCTTGAAATGTGGAGGGAGCATTACAAAGCCCAAATGGCATCCTTTTATAGGCAAAGGTACCAAAAGGACATGTAAAGGTAGTATTTTCTTGATCTTTTGGTAGAATCAGGATTTGATAGAATCTCAAATATCCCTCCAAAAAACAAAAGTGATTATGAGTGGCTAATCTCTCTAGCATTTGGTCGATGAAGGGAAGAGGGAAATGGTCTTTCCGGGTGGCTTTGCTCAACTTCCTATAATCAATACACATCCTCCACCCTGTAACCGATCTTGTAGAAATGTTTTCACCCTTTTCATTCTTAATGACGGTCATGCCACCCTTTTTAGGGACGACTTGAACTAGGCTTACCCACATACTATCGGAAATAGGGTAGATAATGCCCGCTTCAAGAAGTTTTAACACTTCCTTTCTCACAACTTCCTTCATATTGGAATTGAGCCGCCTTTGGGGCTCAATTGAGGAAGAATGATCGTCATCAAACAAGATCCTATGCATTCACAAGAAGGACTTACTCACTTGATATCGTCAATTGTATACCCAATGACACTTCAGATTTTCTCAAAACTTCAAGTAATTTAACAACAAAAGTGTCATCAAGTTTAGAGTTGACTATCACAGGGTAAGTTTCATCTTTATCTAGAAAAGCATATTTAAGAGAGGTAGGAAGGGGTTTTCGTTCGACCTTAGGAGGAGGCGTTGGTCTCTCCTCTTTTGATGTCACCTCAAGCACCTCAAACTTGCCTCCTTGAGGTTGGTAGATTGGCGCTTCATTTAAACTTTGTTCATAAGCAATAGCCTCTTCATCTTGCTCAACAATTCCTCCCATCATCACCTTTTGCAAAGGATTATTCAATTCCACCATAGTATTGAATTCATCCAAGTCTCTCTCAAGAGTATCAATTCTATAAAACTCACCAAGCATTAGTGCTTTCATCACTTAAGGATACGTGAACTCAATTTTCCCATTTCCACATTCAAGATTAATCTCTCATTTTTCACATCTATGACGACTCCGGTCGTCTTCAAGAAGGGACTCCCAAGAACAAGACGCATGACATGATCATCTTCCATTTCCATAATCAAGAAATCACAAGGAACAAACACTCTTCCCACTTGAGCAAGAACATCCTTCAACATACCCAAAGGAATCCTAATGGAATAATCTGCCAATTAGATTGACATCCTTGTAGACTTTACCTTACCATCTTCAACCTTTTTGCTAAGGAAAGAGGTATAAGACTAACACTTTCCCCAAGATCGCATAGATCATTCTTAGCATTTAGATCACCAATTTTCACTGGAATAAAGAAACTACCCGGATCTCCTTGTTTCTTGGGGAGTTTGTTTTGAAGAATGGCACTCACTTCCATAGGTAAAGAAATCGTTGCACTAAGTCTTTCTTTGCTAGAGAGAAATTCCTTCAAGAACTTGGCATATGCCAGCATTTGTGACATGGCATGAAGAAAAGGGGTGTTCACTTGAAGGCCCTTCACGACCTCCAAGAACTTATATTGAATTCAACTTCTTTTCAATTATCCGGTGTGGAAAGCGGATTGAAGGTTTGAAGGGTTTCATTGGTGCTTTCTCATAGACTTTTCCATCTTTTTCAATTTCTTTATCAAATTCTTTCTCACTCAATCTCTCCTCACTTTGATATGGCTCTCCTTCAACTACCTCACTCTCCAACTCAATATTCATTTCATTTTTCTCAACTCCCTCATCTCTCCTTGTGTGATCTTCTTCTCTTATCTCCGGCCCTTCATATTCCTTTCCCGATCTCAAAGTTATAGCCCCTATGAAGGCCTTGGGATTTACCTCGAGTTGGTCGGGTAATGGAGTTTTGGAGTTTGAAGAAGGACCACCCACTTGTTGTGCTAGTTGAGATAATTGAGTTTCAATCATCTTGTTGTGGGCTTGGACTTGTTGAGTTGAGGAGGGGAGCTCATTGTGTCTTCGATTGTTTTCTGTATTGGCCTTGGTTTGTTGAATCATGAAAGTTTCCAATATTCACTCATGGTTGGATTTGGAATTCTAGTTGAATGAAGGCCTTTGTTGTTGGATTTGATGGAAACCCGGAGGCCTATATGAAGCTTGTTGGGCTCGTGGAGGAGGATAGTAGGAGTTTGAGGAGGTTGGTAGGAGCTTTGAGGAGTGGTTTGATTGTTTTGGTTTTGTTTCCATCTAAAGTTGGGATGATTTCGCCAACCCAGAATGAAATTTGACAATAAGGGTTGTTTCTTTGCCCCAACATTGCCACTTGTTCCATGATGGAGATACAAAGAGTTATGGTCAACCCCTCCAAAAGTCTCACATGATAGAACTTGTGTTGGAGTCGAACTAGATGATGCAAAACTAACTTTCTCCAATTTTCGGGTCAACAAATCAACCTTGGATGCTAGATGATCAATGCTTTCCAACTCATGCTTAACCGCTTTCCTTGATTGATTTTACCTGCTTTGTCCATCCCATGCATAGTTTTTCACAACCTCTTCAATCATAGCTTGGACTTGGTCCACCGAAAGCTTCTTGATTTGACCCCCATATCCTGTAATATCCCAAAAACTTAATCCTGCTTAGTTAACTTATAAACTTTAATAAGAAACTAAATTTATTTTATTTGTTTGTCATTGAGCAACACATTATTATTATACTAATACTAAGACACAAAGTGTGAATTGTAATTTTTGGTTTAAAATAATAATAATAAAAATAGAAGAAAAAGAAAATAAGAAAATGAAAAGGAGGAAGAAGTAGTAAAGATAACCTTAAACTTTGGCCTTCTCCTATCTTCCTCCATTCTCTTTCCTACCTCCATAGCAAACCAATTTACTTCAAAATTTTCTTCCTGTACCACTAAATGGCTGCCACAAACAAGAGAACAATTCAAACTTAAATTCTCTTCAACCTCCATGGTTATCTTCAAGTTGTGGTTTTCACGTTGTATGGAAACTCCTCAAGTTATAAATAGCCATGTTACTCACCTTAGAGCATCAACCTCACTACTCTCTACCTCCCTTGATAGCTCGCCGGAATCACCCTGTTCTCATCGGCGATCGCCGCCCCAAGAGCACCCTGCTCGCACGTTCTCTTTATCTCCATCCTATGTTTTCAGGCATCACAATTACCGCATCCCCACCAACGCCTGCCACCCTTTAAACCACCACACCACCACTAACGATCGACCACGAACGCGCCACCCACACACACCACCGCACCCAACTCCCCTTTTTTCTTCTCTCGCCCAACCCCCCCGTTGGAGGCATATTTCATAAATCTGGGGTAGCCGGAGGCAAGTACAAAAATCCAATAGTTCCATTGAGAAACCGCTTTTCCTAACTCGTCCATGAAGAGATACCCAAGTTCACGGGCTACTTTTGAAAGGGCAAGACCCCCCAATATATGTATTTCTTCTCTCTTCTGTTTTGCTGCAACGCAGCCGCGTCCTGCGTCGCCGACCGCCATCCCTCGGTCACCGGTGCCCCATCGTGGCACCATCATTCCTGCTGTTGTTCGGCCCTCGTGCGTGCACACCTCCCCTGCTCTCCTCCCTATTCTTCTCTTGCTCTTTACATCAGATGTAACAATGTACCCGTTCTATTTATTTGGGCTTTGTATAGTAATGGGTTAATGAATGATGTATGGGCTAACTATCCTAATTATGAATTTAGTTAGATTTAGTTAACACTAGCACTAGAATTTAGTTGTTATTGTGGGCCTAAATGAGTGTTATCAACAGTTGTTTGGCTAAGAACTAATCATGGTTTTAATATATTTGCTAATTGATAATATTGGGTTAATGAAATAACACTAAGTATTTGGCTCATACCTGATAGTGTTTAATGTTGGGCTTAGTTATTCATGGTCTTAATATGTTGGTTAAAAAGAATAAGTTAAGTATAAGTTAATGACTACACTTGTGAATATGAATATGAAGGTTGACTAATCTATTTCTAATTCTTCAACTCAAATTTTAATTTTAGAAATTTAATATGATTACATGGACTAATTAATTAAAGGCCTATTATACGAATATTTATGTTCTCCACTTAATACTATTCACCATACTTCACTAATGTACGTGAGAATCTCTAATGCCTGAATAAAGTTGCTATAAAAACATAATAATAAAATAAAGAAACTAATGTGGAGTAACTTTGTTTGAATAATAATAAGTCACTTTAATAAGTAATTTATAACTTAAGTAATGCTAGACCTTTTATGACTTAAAGTACTTGTTTAAGGACCAAGTATGACCCGATCAAAGACGGGATGAACAGGGACAGCTTGAACATTGTATAGCTACAACTTATAGTTCACATGGCACTGATGAAACTACTTATATTTAGTTAGAAATCAATTTAATTATTATAACTGAAGGTCTAAAAAAAGAGTAAATAAATGAATCCTTATTTAATTTCTTGATTAGATCAAAAAGGAAAAATGGATATTACGAGCCTTTCCCCCGGCTACCAAAATCACTACACAGGAAATCAGGTAATGTCTACTGCTAACACCCGCATTCCCCTTCTAAATATGTTTTATGATAATACTTATGTTAATATTATTCTTTTGTATATGGATTACGGGATATGAAATGTTTTGTGATAAATGTGATGATATGAAATAATGTTATAAAGTAATGACATTATGAAAGTATGATGATGTTATGTTATGGATGCAAGATGTTATGTTATGGATGCAATGAATAGAATATGGTATATTGGTGGGACGCGGTCGTACGCGCTACCAAAGATAAAAGTTTATTTTCCTTCTTTCCAATACAAATAAATGTAAGTGGCAAGTAGGGTCGAATCCACAGAGACTTGGGGACTAACTCGTGCTTATAATAGATTAAATGGGGATTTTGAGATTAAAGAATTGAATAACTAAATACGAAGAACTAAAGTATAATAAAGAAGTGATGTAATCAAGAAGAGAAGAATCTTGAGTTCGGTTAATGGCCACTTCGATTCAAACTATTGATCATTGGTTTCTCAAACATGTAACTTACTCTTAATTACTCAAAGCTGGAAATCAAATTCCTTTCCCTCAAAAGTATCGTTAAACAATCACAATCAGATGATCATAAAACTTGAACTAATGATTAATCTAATCTAATCAGAGATTAAATTCAAATCACAAGAACATCAACGAACTAGGAAACAATGAGCCAATTAACAAATTGCTAGCACAACATATTCAAATTGGAACTTGTGACTTCTCTAGTGATTAATCAAGAATAATCAGATTCATTAATCAAACCCTAGATTGCTACTCATGAAAGAAGAACAGATGAATCGGCATCAATTCTAAATCCTAGCAAATGATAAATCGAATGTATAAACTAGTAGTACTCCTAGCAATACATACCACAATCATAGATTTAAATCAAGAAATCACAATTATAATTAAGAACAAGTTAACAAAGAGAAACCTCACAATAGTAGACCGAAGCTTGATTAACCGTTCTCAAAACTAGATTTAGGCTACAATCGACATAGCATCCATCAAGCAAATCTTCAAACTCATGATTAGAAACTCAAAAAGGGAGAAAAAGGGATTAGGGTTCTTCTCTCTATCCTCTCTAATTTAGTCTGAAATTACAAGATATCCAAAACAAAGCGTTTTTCCTCTTAATAAAACCTAAGGAAAGCTGAAAATTGTCGAAGAATCGCAGCCGCGTCGAAGTGCGCGAGTCGGGCATGTCTTGCGCGCGACTCGGGCTTAAGCTGCTGCCAAACAATACTTCTCGCTCGATGTGCACGGGTCGCGCAAGTCATGCGCGCGAGTCGGGCATCGTCTGCTGCCTAGCATCCGTTCTTCACTCGCAGTGCGCGACTCGGGCAGTAAGGGCGCGCGGCTCGGGCCTTCGAGACTGTCCAGCATGCTCTTCAGCTACATATGCGCGAGTCGTGCATTAATGGCGCGCGGCTCGGGCATGCGACGCTGCCAACATCGTACTACTCCTCGATATGCTCGAGTGCGTGTTTGGTGCCCAGCTCCAACCTTCTCCACAAATGCTCTAAGTGGGCTCTTCAACGTCCATGGTGGACACACAATGCCGTAGAGCTACAAAATGAACTTGGATGCCTCCACCATATAACATTATAACGCTAAACTCCAATGACTTTTGTGGTCTTCTTATGTTGAATGGATCGCAACCACGAGATGGGAATCCACCTGTAAATGATCATAAACACATAACCACAAAATATCCTTAAATCTCCTCTAATATCACAAATTCATCATAACTCCCGCTTCTCCACACTAAGGTACAAATGAGTAAAACTCTCCTTCTTAAAGCTTAAACCTTAATAAAATGGACTTCTCAACACCCTATAATCGCACATAACTTGGTCCCATCATATATCATGATGATTATGAATATACTTAAAAGTTATGAAGCATGATAAATTCTAGTGAAAGATGGTTCTTAGCATTATTATGTTATCCTGGGTCGTGCACGTACCTTCCGACGGCAATGCCACCTTCTGATGGGGGACAACATCCTCGGTGGCACCCGCAATATGGCATTATATGCCACCTTCTGATGGGGGACAATGTCCTCGGTGGCTCTGCCTTCTGTTACTACTGGCATTATATGCCACCTTCTAATGGGGGACTCACATCCTTGGTGGCTTTGCCTTCTGTTACGATTTATGGCATTATATGCCTCCTTCTGATGCGGAGCTTCTATCCTCGGTGGCTTTGCCTTCCGTTGTGCTCGGCAAGTTACCAAATGAAAGAACTATGCTTACAAATATGATAAAGGATTATGATTCGTTAGGTCAATCCCTTGAGAGAAGGGTGTCCTAAGTTCTTCTCAAGTACCAAAAAAATTGTTTTATTCATTTTTTTGCTTATATAAATAATCTGAACTCATCTATACTTATTTTTACTAATTAAAATATAGTATAAGAATTTTGTAAAACAACTCTTAAATCACCTTGTTGGTTCTTCTATTAAGTGTCCTAGAAGCATTTATTAAAAATGTTTTACGTTTACTTCTTCCTATTGTTTGCATTGATCCTTCACCTTCCATTTTCAACCTTTGAACTTCTATATCCATCAACCACCCCAAATCCATTCTATCCAATTCCCTCTAAAAATAATATCATGCGATTCAAATTTAAAACGATTATCTAAAATATTGGAATTTGTCTTCAAAAGAATCAGATTACATAATGTCAAACATAGGAAACAATGCCCATATAAAACCCCAAAAACAATTCTTTCTTCATTGCGTTCCTCTGGCGAACATTCAATGTTAAGAGTCATATAAGGGACGCAAATTTTGAAAAGCCAGTCGAATTGAGTACCTATAAGTTATATTTTAAAGTCCATCACAAAGTTTCATGAGCTACTCCCTCTGTCTCAGAATAGTGTGAACATTTTCCCTTTTTTGTCTCATATTTGTTTGAACACTTCCATTTTTAACATGATCCTACAATATAAATTAGTTTTTATACCTTTCGACCCACACTCTAACTTTATCAATAAAAAATTACTCGATTTTCTCTTTCTTTCAATTTGAAAATCCCACCAACTCCTATCTACTTTTTAATAAAATAATATTTTAGTAATTACACTATTAATTATCACTTGAAATTACACGTGCCACGCCAAGTGTTCATATTTTTGTGTGACGGAGAGAGTATAACAGTAAATCAGTAAATGTTGATGCATAAATAATAAAAATATTTTATAGGCCAAACGCTAACCAAATAGATGATATATTTATGTATGTACCCCATATCAAACCAAAAAAAAGATGATATCGTACTCCTCATATAAAAAAGATGATATCAAAACTCAATTTCATCAATTCATAAAAAAAAAAACTCAATTTCACCTAGAAAGTATCGCACTTGTTCTTCACCTTCTCCCTCTGTTTTTTCAACCAAACTTCATTATGAACTCAACATCAAAATGTGAAATAGTACCTCCTTTTTTATTTTCTTCTCTGATTGATTTTCTTCCTTTCAAGAAAATGATTGCATTTTCGCATATTTTACTATCTTTAAGCAAACCAACCAATCTTCAAAATTGATATTTGAAGACTCAATTATTATGATGAAGAAGTTAATTTTCAAGAAAATGGAGTTAAAGAGATTAATCAAGTTTAAAGTTCCAACATTATATAGGCGTTGATAGAGTTGGGAAGAGAGAGGCACAAATACAATGATGAGAATGGACAAGCGAGAATGTGTGTCATTAGGGGCCAAATGCAATTTAGCTATAAATAGCGTCTCCATTTCTCATATTAAGTTATATAAATCAGTATATTGAAGGTTTCACATTTTATTTTTGGTTTATCATTCACATTAATTGATTTTTTTCTCTCATCTTCTCTTGAAGTTTACGGCCACCACTTTTACATCCGGCAACGTTGACGGCATTGGCGTTGGCCTTAGCCGCTATCACTAACGCGTCTGCCGATGTTGTTGTGTTGACTTGATTGGTTGTTGAAGGATCTCAAGCGAGATGTCATTATTGTTCCTATTCAATTGTTGCTCCTCCTTCGGTTCATTTATACAATAAAATAAAATGCATTTTAAAAATGTTCTGATTTTAACAATTTTAGCAAGGAGTTGATTTCATTCTAATTATATCAAATATATGTGTACTGAACTATAGATTGAGAATTTGAGGCCCGTTAATTGTGGAGTTGATTAAGGCATCATATAATCTGATTATTTTCTCTGCGTGTTTTTGGAATTGATTTATGAGTTTTGTAGCAAGTTACCATGTGAGGATAAATTGGAGAGTGATTTTCGAAAATTTAGCTGGTGTGGCACACGCATACATTATATCTAGAACCGACACATCAGCAAATGTGGACATTGATATTACACGTGGCGGTTAACATGCGACATTCAATTAGGCAACGACATTTGGCAGAATGTGTAAGATATAAACAAATCTGTACCAGATTCATATGAATATCTCCCATAGATATATATTTTTTAATAATTATTAATAGTTCTTACCTGTGGGACTTTTGTCATGTGCATCAACTTACGCAAAATATGCGCCTCATAAGAGGATCCTCTACTTCAGACTTGGAGGACGTTATAAATTTTTTAGAATGGATATTAAATATTGGAGATGGTAAAGAGGGAGAACTAAATGGTGGGGAGGCCATTGTAAAAATTCCAGATGAAACATTGGTAGACGACGTTGATGACCCTATTGCTGCTATTGTTGATAGCACATATCCTGACCTTGAGAATCACCTATGGGAAGCTACTTATTTCCAGGAAATAGTTATTCTTGCTCCAACTAATGATAATGTTGAGATGCTTAATGACCATGTACTGTCGCAATTGCTAGTGAGGAAATAACATACTTGAGTTCAAATGCAATTTCAAATGAGGAAGGGAAATCCATGAGATCTACTCTACTGAATTTTTAAATACTATTAGATGCTCTTGATTACAAAACAATAGTATAAAAAAAGCTTATGATTCAGTAGAATGGAGGTTTATGGAAAGTGTGTTGGTGGAGCTAGGGTTCCCTACAAACTTTGTCAATTGGATTATGGCTTGTGTGCAGGGTGTTTCTTATACTATTATGCTGAATGGCATTCCTTCTCCCCCTTTTCAAGCAAAGAAAGGTTTAAGACAGGGTTTTCACCCTTTCTTTTTGCCATTTGTATGGAATACTTAAGTAGATGTCTTGGTGAGCTGAAGGATAACGCAGCTTTTAATTTTCATCCTAAATGTGAGAGGTTGTTTCTTACACACCTCATGTTTGCAGATGATTTATTCTCTAGAGTTGATGTTAGTTCTGTCACCAAGTTAATGGCAGCTTTTAACAAGTTCTCCTAAGCTTCAGGCATGGAGGCAAGTTTAGAAAAAAGCAATATTTACATTACTGGGGTAAGTGTTCATGAGGCAGCCCACCTAGCTGAAACTGTGCAGCTTCCTCTTGGGGTTTTACCTTTCAAGTATTTGGGGATCCTCTCTCTTCTAAGTAGTTGAACTTCTCTCATTGCAAGATTCTGATTAATAAAATCACTGAGAGTGCATAAGGTTGGATAGCTAAGTCTCTCTCCTATGCAGGTAGACTACACCTTGTGAGGAGTATATTGAGCACTATGCAAAACTATTAGGCTCAAATCTTTCCTCTCTCAAAGAAAATTATAAGAGCTGTGGAATCTGTGTGTAGAAAGTTTCTGTGGACTGGGAAGACTTTGGACTCAAAGAAAGCTCCAATAGCTTGGAGTAACTTCTACAATCCAAGAGTTGTTGGGGGTTGGAAAATGATAAATATGGTAATTTGGAACAAAGCTGCTGTGCTTAAGCTTCTTTGGGCTCTTGCTTTGAAAACTGATAAGCTTTGGGTCCAATGGATCAATGCCTACTACTTGAGAAGAACTGATGTGTATAATGTTGCTATTAGTAGCAACATGTCTTGGCAACTAAAGAAAATTATAGAGTCCAGAGATAAGCTTCAGGACATTGGAGGGTGGAATGCAGTTATGCACAATGGAAAATATAACATTAAAAAGGCTTATACCCTGATGCTGGGTAATTTTCAAAAGGTACAATGGAGAAGATTGGTTTGCAACAACAAAGCCAGTCCAAAAAGCAAATTTTTGTTGTGGATGGTGCTGCAGAACAGGTTGGCCACTGTTGATAGGATTAGCAAGTGGAACATAGCTTGCTCTTTAACTTGTAAGCTATGTGATACTGAGGATGAATCAGTGCAGCAATTGTTTTTCAAGTGTTCTTATGCTGCTGCAGTTTGGCAGGAGATTCATGATAAGCTCAATTTGAGTTATCAGTCAAGGCCCTTTTGTGACGAAGTGAGGAAAGCTAACATTAAAGCTCATGGTAGAGGCAGACAAGCTAAGATCTATGTTATGATTTTCACTGAGACAATCTATTCAATTTGGTTGCAAAGGAACAATAAAGTATTCAATGACATGCTTGTTCCTCCTCAGGTGTTGGTGAAAGAAATCATTTTCAGAGTTTCTTAATTGTAACTGTAGTGATGAAGAGAGGACACTTTTAGTGTACTACTCTTGGTTGTTTTAGCTTGTTTTGCCATCTTGTTTTTGCTTTGGTGCTGTGTTGGCTAGCCTCTGCGTAGGCGTTTGCTTGGGTTGTGTCCCTTGTAAACTAATTTTTTGGTTCTCAATAATGATTTTGAATTGCCAAAAAAAAAGGTATAAGTTTAAAGGTAGGTGTACCGATTATGCTTCTAAGGAATATTGACCAAACCTGTGGTTTGTGCAATGGTACGAGGTTGGATGTTAAGCACCTTGGCAATCACATCATTGAAGTTGTGGTCGTATCTGGGAGTAATGTGGGCGATAAGGTTTTTATTCCACGAATGACACTCACGCCATCGGATTCAACAAGGTTTCTTATAAAATTCCAAAGAAGGCAGTTCCCTTTGGTTGTGCTCTTTGCAACGATGATACATAAAAACCAAGGACAATATCTCTCTCTCTCTCTCATGTAAGTTTACATATGCCTTGACCAGTTTATCCATGTACAGTTTTATGTGGCAATATTAAGAGTTACAAGTAAAAAGGACTTAAAAATATTAATTTGTGAAAAAGACAGAGCAAGCTCAAATACCACCACTAATGTCATGTACAAGGAAGTGTTTTAGAACGTGTAACCATTTTCCATAATGTGATGTACGTCTTGAGTTTTACTTTATTCTAATGTATTCGTTAATGTTTATGTTGGATAGACTTATATTGCATCTATATTAATATTTCGGTTATATGCATTAGCGTATTTGAAACATTTGGAATTTTATAATTTGATATGTTTATTAAATGTTCTAAATAAGGAAACATAAAAATTTCGGTGCATCGTGCAGAAGTCCAAAAACTAGTAAATGAAAATAAACTAAAAGCTATCCCTAAATGACATAAATGTCACTTATCATCGACATACTTAACAAGGACACAATTCAAATTATAACACAAATTATTTACATAATGAAGTAAATTTCAAAAGAATCTAATATCATATAAGTAATATATAAAGTAGAGTCCATAAGTCAGTTCACGAGGTCTCGACATTTGGCGTTCTTATTATACACCATTTGTCGCGCTTGTTAAGTGACATGTCATTATTTTAAAAATAAATATAGTTTCAAATTAACAAAAATACATATATACAGTTTAGGATAAGAATAAATAGAGTTTGGTTTACAATTAAAACTTTAGTAGAGTAAATAGATTATAAATTTTTAAAATATATTTCGAAAAAATGTATTACTGGACAGTATTTAAAAAATACTTTAAAACAAGATCCATTTATAATATTTTTCAACTCTATACTAAAGTGACGTATAAGAAGAAATATTTACTATACTAACTTACTAAAGTAACCTACTGTAATTAGAATTAGGTATGTGTTTTAAATTCCAACTTTACTACAAATCTTATTCATGTTAGAATTAGAATATGTATAAGAAGTTTTCCCAAAAAAAGATGTATAAGAAGAAATGTTTACTATAGTAACATATTAAATTAACAAATGGCAATTAGAATTAGGAATGTATTTTCAACTCCAACTTTTCTATAAATCCTATTCATGTTAGAATTAGAAGATCCAAAATTTTATGCTGCCTCGGTTCTCTTTTGTTCTTCATAATTTTGACTTTTGCATTTGTCATTGCACTTCTTTGACATAAATATCTTTCATTGCATATTAGTAAAAATTATAATGAATAAATATATTTCTAAAGACTTCATTGAGAAAGATCATATTATACCCCTACGTGACTATATTTATAATAGTATAATTAAGATAGCACTCATCTTATATGAAATTATAGAATTATTTTCACAGATCTCAGTATTACTATAAACTAGGGGATTGAATTTAAATTCAGTTCATAAGAAAAAAGATTACCTTATCTGCTTCCATAGTTGATAGTTGATAATGAAATATCTTGAACAAGCTTATTTCCTTAGACTAGCTCTGACACCAAGCTAAGGATCTTATGCGGAATTTAAAATTATTTGTAGAAGAGAACAAGAGAGAGAAAGTGGTAGTGAAAGATGAGATGCTGATGCCTTTAGCAGCATCAGAACTCTTCTATTTATAGGCGAACATTTTTAGTGTTCGTACAAAATTACATTACTATTTAACTTACTATTTGCTACAGTAAAAAGTAAAATTACTGTTCACATACTTTCTAGCTGTCTGCTGTTTTCTGCTAATGCTTATCTTACAGCTGATACACGTTGTAACTGTTACAATTAGTGCTAATTTTTCTAATCTTATCTAGATTTTTACTCTATCACATCCTGCAGGCTTCCAGATGACGCTGCCTTATCTTCACCATCCATATCTTCTATTATTGGCACAGTTATACGTCGATTTTGCATACTTGGCATTTATGATTATTCTCCTGCTGTATCCAGCTACAATATTTCTTTAATGTTTCTGGAGTCAGAAAGCCTTTTTGAAGATATCTTGTAACTGGTTCCTCATCTGGATGAAGTAGACTCCATATCCAGGATTTTATTGTTTCCACAGCTTCATAACCATAATCTCTGCTTTGAGAAGTAACTAGAGTATTTATCTCTTTGTGGTTTAGTCAGACAGGGGTTTTAACTATATTAACTAGAGCTTCATAAATTGCTTTGATCTTTACAGCTCTCTTTTCCCTGAGAATATCTGGTACCTCATTAAGATGTATTTCTGGCTGTGCCATAATTTTTTCTGGGATAATATAGTTTGTTGTACATCCCATTTTAATAACTCGAATACATTGTTTTATTTCTAAAAACGTAACTTCGCCTGGGGCCGTATAGCATCTTACAAAGATCATGGGTGATTTTGTAATATGCAAATAATTCTTAGCTACTTTGTATAAGCTAGGAATTGATAATAGCTCTTCTCCAGTCATGGTGTATACTGAATTAAGAAGGCCATAATCATATGCTGCTTCTATTAAATTTGTATTGCAACCAGGCAACGCTATTAACTCATTTATTTTCTTCAAGGGGTTAGTAACATAACCTCTTTCTATCTCCTCTTGTCTATCTTTAACAGTGACCTCAGGGACTGTATTTAATTTATTAGCAATAATAAAAAAATTTGTAATATGCTGACGAACCAAAGGGTTCATAGTTTGCTTGTTTCCAAGAGTTAGCTTTTCTTTAAAAGAAGTGGTATCTGGCACAAGGGTAGGAAATTCAACCTCGTTTATAATAGCTTTAGGGCTTACTGGGTTTGGAGAATATCTTTGTAAAGACATATTGCGTTTAGGAGTATTAACTCTTTTTGTAATAACTCTGCTTTTATAGCTTTGGCTACTGCCAATATCTGCTTGCTCCTTACCTGGATTGGAAGCTGCCTCTCTTTTCATAAGAGTGATCTCTTCCAGTAACTGTTTTATTTGTATCTTTTGCTTTCAATTCTCTTGAATCAATTGTTGAACTAGTTCTGGAGAGGAAGTCTGCATAACTATTCTCATTAGTTTTTAGTAACTCGACAGAAAATTTATATTGATTAATGTCTGCTATAATTCGGTTTATCTCTTTTCTTGTAATAGACTCCTGCAACTTCTGAGTTAACCAACTTTTAACAGTTCTATTATCTGTGCGTATTATAAATTTTTTATAAACTATATAGGATTCAAATTTCTTAATTCCATATTTTACTGCTTTTAATTCCTTTTTATTTATATCTCAATTAATTTCATTTGCTTTAAATGTTCCTGAATGATATCTACATATATATTCTCTTTTGTCATTCTTATATCTATATTTTAATACTGCTCCATAGCCATTATTTGTTTCACTAGCATTTGTTTCTACTATCCATATAAATTCTTTATCTTCATCAGGGAAACTTAGTTTTGGTAATTTTCTAATTAATTCCTTGATTTTTTCTAAAATCTTTGTATCAGTATCTTCCCATCTAAAATTATTGTCTTTCTTTAATTTTGTAGTCAGTGGTTCAGTATATTGTGATAATTTAGGTATAAACTCTCTAACTTGATTTACTATACCTAGGAATTTTTGTAATTCTTTCTTAGTGTTAATTTCTTTCTGAAATTCTATAATTTTTGGGCTATATGATCTTGCATTTTTATTCCAGTTTTATCTATTTCAAATCCTAAGAATTCAATTTGTGTTTTAAATAGTTCCATTTTCTTTTTACTTAAGACAATTCCACTTGTTTTTATAATTTCTATAAACTGTTCTAATAACTTATAGTGTTCTTCTTGCGTCTTGGAATATATTAGTATATCATCAATATAAACTACACAATTTGATAATTGATTTAAGTATTTATCCATAAATGCTTGAAATCTGCCAAGGGAATTTTTTATATCCAAAGGGTAAAACATTCCATTCATAAAATCCATTAGGGACTTTGAATGCTGTTAATTGTTTAGATTCTTCAGTTAATTTTAATTGGTGAAAACCGCTCTTACAATTGAATTTTGAAAAATAATTATAACCTTGTATTTGTCTCATTTTGAGTATCTTATTAGGTATGGGATAATTATAAGTAATTGTTTTCTCATTTAATATTCAATAATCTATAACCATTCTCGTTTTTCCTCTTTTTTGTTCAGAATGATTATTAACTATAAATGCACTGCTACTATATTTTGAATTACTTGGTCTAATTAGTTTTCCAGCTAATAATTCTGTTATATGCATCTTAAATTCTTTTTCATCTCGTTGTGTATTATTAAAGGGTTTTTGGGATATTATGCTATTTTGGTCTTATAACGTTATTTTTATTTCAGTTTTATGCTTATGCCAATTTGCTAAAGGATTATCATTGCATAATTCTTCTAACTTAATTTTTAAAGGAGTAAGCTTATCTAAATGTAATATACCAATTTCTATAATTTCTAAATTATTGATATTTTCCTTTTTTATTGTCATTTTTTGTACTGATTTTGCTTCTTCTCCTATTTTACATTTTTCTCATTCGATCGGTAATTGTTCTCTATTTTTAACTACTTTAGCTTTTAATTTATGCCGACAAGGGGTAAATAATGTAAGAAATTCTTTATCTATACTCAATGGTTTATATTGGTTTAAGAATTTAGTTCCTAATATAATATCTTTTCCTACTAATTCAAAGCAATATACTTTAGGTATAATAAGTATTTTATTCCAAATTTGCGTACATTCTTTTGATAAAGAGTAATTTTACTACTATTGTTATTAAAGTCGTTTATCTTAAATGGTGTATTTAACCTTTTCCACTTTGGTAAACAGTTTTCTTTCATAATTGTCGTTTGTGCTCCTGTATCTACCATTGGTGTATAATATCTACTCTTATATCCTTCAAAGATTATTTTTATTAGAATATAAATTAAATTACTCATTTTTATTAAGGATTGCTAATTCATTTTTCATTTTGCGTATTTGTTGTTCTATATTTCTATGTCTCTTATTTTCTTTTGTTCTTTGTCAGATAATACTCTTATATTATCCCTATGACATCCTGCACATATTATGTATTGCAGTCTTTGACTTATATAGGCTTTTTCTTCTTTAACTATTTCTATTTGTTTTTGTATTTTTATTAATTCGTCTAAACTAGGTATTATATTACTCATTGATTATTCTAGTTTTAGATTGGGTTTGATTATAAGTAAATTCAAAATAATATTGTTCTATTTTCCATGGTTTCACTTTTTCTAAAAATTCTTTTCCTAATACTATCCTATTGTTCAGGGTTATAACATATTTAATATTTATTTCTTATGTTGCAATTTTTGTTGTAAGAATTATTGATCCATTGAAATTTTCATTAATGTTCACTATTTGGTTTGACAATTTTTCTAATGGAATAGAATTGCTTTCGGCATTAATATATAGTTTTGCTGTTAGATTTTTTTGTACCTATTTGTATGATTATATAATACTCTTGTGATTTTATTTGAATGGGTAAATTCTCATTTTGCTCTTTCCTAGATTTAGAAACACTTAATCGTCTTTTTACTATATCTAAGTCTTCATAACTTGGTTTAGAATATAATTTTAATCCTTTATCTATAGTTAATATAAGATCAGTGAAAGGGGTATCTATAGTAATTGGTCGTAATTTGTTTTTAATATAAACTTGATGTTGATTGGTTAATATATAAGCATTTTTGCATTGTACTGTCATAACTTTTGATCCATTTGTCATGTTTATTCCATCTAATTTCCAATATAGGACTAATGCCTTTTCTATGTTCTCATCAGTTAGACTTATTGAATAATTGGTTTAATTATGAATCTTACCTTTTGATAAATAAGATTTCCTTTAAGTTGTGCGATAATAGCTTTTTCTATAGGTTCTTTAATTATGTCATCAGCTAATTCTAATTCTAAGGGAGTATCTATTCCTTCCTTAAAACAGGCTTTTATTATTATTTTTACAGCTGCTAATTCTACAAATCTAAATGTGATTGGTTTTATTTCTTAATACGCTGTTAATTTTGGTCATTTCTTCATTTAATACTTCTTGTGTAATTAATGGTACTTTTGTATTTCCTTGTACTTGTGTTATGTCTGTTACATGTTCTCTATCAGCTATGACTAAATATTCTTCCTTTTTCTTTCTAAAAACTTTAGTTAAATCAAATTTCTTTTCAATTATTTTATTGGGTGATAAAGTAAATCCTTCATACTTCAATTCATTATATGTTTGTAAATCAAAAATAGCTCTTTGATTTTTATGTTGTACAGTAATATCTTCATCATAATCGACTTCCTATAACTCTTTATCCATTACTGTCAGTTTCAGGATGATTTTCTTCTTTACTACTTATTATTTCATTAATTTCTTTACTATCTATTTCATATTCTAAAACTTATATTTCTTCATCTGGCGGTATATTAGTTTTTCCTATTTCATATTCAGCTATATGTAATTCAATAAAAAAAATTATATTTTTTATATTTTTATTATGTTTTTATTTGTTTTAATTTTACATTCTTTTGCTATACGTACTATCTGACCACAATTATAACATCTACATCTTTTTGGGTTATTTGCATACTTATAAACTTTTCTTTTAACAAAGTAATTCCTATTTAATTTTTGTTTGTTTCGATATTTTCCATAAGGTTTGAATATTTTATATCGCCTTTTCTTTAGTTTGGGTTTCTTATTTTTATATCTTTTATTTAATTTATAACATCCAAATTTCAGTATTTCATATTTTTCACAGCAATTACTTAATTTAGCTTGTTTTCTAAATGCTTTTTGGTTATTAACTTCGATACAATAATTTCTATACCATGCTTGTAAGAATGCAATTTGTTCTCCTAGGATTCCTGATTTAGGTTCTTTAGCATATGCTTCTTGTACCATAGTATTTATGCGTATTGGTAATTTTTCAAAATATAATTTTCGAAATACAACCATTTGTTCAGGTGTTTCGGTTCCTATTTAAGTTTCCAAATTCTCTTCTAATTACACTTTCATATTTCTTCAACATTTGTGTTGATTATGTCATTTCTTGTCCTTCTATTTTAGTACTTCGTATTTCTGTTAGATCTTTTATTCCTATATTAGCTAAATAATTTTTAGCTATTCCTGTAATTGTTCCTTCAATATACTTAGACGCCATACTAACTGGTATTTTAGCTTCTATTAATTTTGCATTTATTCTAGCTACCCAATTTTGTATATCTAATTCAACATTTGTCGAGCAATCTAAATGTAAGGTTTCTCCTGTTTGATTATCTTTTTGTATGTAGTCATTTTCTATTTTTCTTCGATATTTCCATATATATTCATTATTTCTATAGTTGTGATCATATTTTTTCTTTCTAAATGTAGGTTTATAGTTTCTACTAGTTTTCATATAATAGTATTCGTCGTCATTTGTAAGTATATTAATTTCTTTATCGTTTTCTGATCAAAGTTTAATTCTAAATACTTTGAATATCTGAATTCTTGACTGGATTGTTCAGAATTAAAATCTTCATTATGTTCCTCTATATTATTTATTGCTATATTATTTACCTCAAGTCTTTCTATTTCAGTATTTAAAGCTTCTATTGTAGTATGATGTTCTTCATCTGATTCATGTATTTCTGATATTTCAGTATTAAAATAAAAAAGGAAAAAAGAAAAATAAAAAAGGATGCAACCAACTTCTTTTTTTTAAAAAAAAAAAAACCTAGTAGATCATACAATTTACAATAACTCAGTAACCAGATTATCAACTCAATTTTAAAAAATAAAAAAAGGAAAAAATGAAAAATAAAGAAGTATGTGTAATCTCCCGTAATTTTATGAATTTTATAAATATATTTTAATATATAGTTATTTATATTTAAATATATTTTAGCATTTTAATGATTTATTTCTGCAAAGGTTGACTATTTGCAAAGAAATTATTTTAATGATTTATTCAAGTCAAATATTTTATTAAAGTCATGCTTTGAAAGTATTTGAAATGTTTGAAATACTTATTGGATTTGGAAAAAGATTTTTAAGTGGGTGTGAGGAGCCCAAACACTCTTAGATTAGGAAAATGACTTCTAGTTGGGTATGGAGACCCAAACACCAATTTTACTCATCATTAAACTCTATTTTTAAGCCCAATTACCTTTTTCTAATCCCACAAGGAAAACATATATAAATTCATTAAACCCCTATTTTTCCCCACACAATATTTTCTCTCTCCTCACTTAAAGAAGTCGGCGCCCTCTCTCCTCTTTTTCTCTCTCACGGGTTTCCTTTCTTCTTTCCCAAGCAACGATTTCTTATTCAACAAGTAATCTCCCCTCATCATCAAACCACCGTGCCAACCACCGTGTTGCTGCCACCCTTGACCGGCGCCCTTTGCTCTCTTTTCTTGCTTTGGTTTGTTTCTTTTCTTCCTCCTCAACTTTTATTCCAAGATTGTATTTTTAGGTTTTGTTTTAATTAGTTTATGCTTAAAGGTTATTAGTTGACGATTTATTATTGAATCTAAGTTATATAATGTATGTGTTGAAAGAATAAAAATTCAGATTTGATTATTATATTTAAAGTAGGGCTTTAAAATATCAAAGCATGGATTTTTAGGGTTTTAAAGGTTGGAAAATCATAGTAGTATATTATAGTTTATGAAATTGATTATTCTTATGATTTTAAATATGTTTAACCATGTTTAAAAAGAGTTTTAATACGTTATATGTTGCTGGAAATTTAAAAAGAGTATTGATGTTGGAGGTTATGATTTTAAACCATGAGTTTTGAGAGTTTTTGACAACTAGTATAATAGTACTATACTAGGAGGCTTTAATACTTAAGTTTTATTGATGGGAAAGGTTTTTAAACACTTTTAATAAGGGTTTAAAGTATTTTATTATTGCTGTAAATTCATAAGGGATTGATCTTGGATTTATATTGGTTGTTTTAGGCGGAGTATATTCTTTAGGCGACTTTTAAGCTTGTTAAAGTAGCCTCGAATTTTGTCTACACAAGGTACGTACATACCTATGTGTTGATTGAGATAGCATCATGATTTAAGGAAGGAAAATTATGTAGTATCATGTATAGGAACTATGTTGAGTTCATATATGATATTTATTATGTTGGATTTTGCATGTTTTATGTTGTGGTGTAAACATGTTTGATTATGAGATTTATATCATGTTTGTATGGAAAATTGATGCAAGCATGTTGGTTGGGAACTTTAATTTATTAATTCACATGGGGGAATTAATATATTAATTAGTATTGGATAGAGGTGATAATGGGACGAGCCGGGTTCGGGCCGGGCCGAGCCAAAAAAAATTTGCCCATTGACCGGGCCTGGAAGAGCCAAAAAAAATTTGCCCATTAACCGGGCCTGGCCCAAATCCGGGCCAAAAAATTGTGCCCAAAGCCCGTTATTTCGGGCCGGGCCGAGCGGGCTTTTTCGGGTCAAAACGAGCCGGGCCAAAAAAATAGACAAAATTGTCTTTTTTGGCTTGTCCAAAGCCTGCCCAAAAAAAAAAAAATCAGGTCGGGCCCGGCCTGGCCCGCCTGCGGGCCAAAAAAACTGCCCAAGCCCGCCCAAAAATCGGGTCGGGCTGAAGTTGATCAGCTCTAGTATTGGATCATATTGATCATTGTTCCCTTTTTAGTATTTCACTACTTTATAAGGACCGAGGGCCTTATTTGGTAAGTTGATATTTTCTACCTCTGAAAGGTAATTTGGTTGTTGGCTAGGTTCAACAAATAAAAAAGATTGGATTAAAGTTGAAACTAATCTTGGAATGTAAGTTGTGTGATCACTTATCTAATCCTAAGATAAAAAGAGAATTGTGATTGTTCTATTATTTGTGTTGCTTGTGAGTCATAACAAGTAATAACTGGTAAATCATGTAAACTGAAACTGGATAGCAATAACTTTAGACTGGTGCACGTCTGAAGTATTGGACAATTAGGAGTTGGAGTACATGGTGGTAGTCCATGGCTTTTTCTGGGTTTCGGGTTGATCACCGTTCCTATTTTATTAAAAGGTTCCTCGATATCGTAGGTCATTTTGGAATACGGAGTCGCGCCCGTATTTCGTTTCCTAGGGGAAGGCTGTTTTAGATGAGACAACTCGGTCCATTGACTATTCCATTTAAAGTAATAAGAATGTTGTTTAAGTTTAGTTCAGTAAAAGTTATCTGCAAGCTATTATGTTATTAGTTATTCCTGCCTACTATTTATTCATGTTAGGATTGTTTACTTGTTTAGTATGTAGTACTTAGCTTTGCTGATTACGTGCTTTTGTAGTGTATGTTGTTCATGGCTTTGCCTTCTTGATCCTGTGATGGCCCATTTTGGTGAGCAGTCTCTAGGGATCAATAGTGCATATTCCATCTAACAGGTTCGAAGATGATGCATCATTGGGATCGGGCTTTTGGAGAGCTTGTGTAGTCTATTTACAGTACTTTTGAGTTTACTTTTCATAGTTGGTTTAATTTAGTTTAAAGGTTGACTTTGGTTTTGTTGGTTGGTTTGGGCGTTGACTTTATCGTTGACTAAGTTTATTTATAAAGTTTATTATTATTGTTTTCCGCTGCAAAATTCTGAATAAGCCGATACGTTTTCACACGGGCGATAATACTTTGATAATTCTCTATGTTTTATATTAAAAAGGTAATTTAGAAAAAAGAGAATTGTCATGGTGTTACAGTATGCAACCAACTTCTGAATTTAGAAAAATGAAAAAGGATGCAACCAACTTCTTTTTTTTTTAAATAAAACCTAGTATATCATACAATTTACAATAACTCAGGAACCAGATTATCAACTCAATTTTAAAAAATAAACAAAATAAAAATAAAGAAGTATGCAATCAACTTCTGAATTTTTTTGTTTTCAAAAAAACCTAATAAACCATACAATTTACAATTACTTTTGTAACCAGATTATCAACTCAATTTTTTTAAAAAATAAAATCCCTAAAGTAGTGGGAGAAACTCCCATGACTAACTGATCAAATCTAATATCAATTTTCAACTCCCAAAAACACTAAAACGCTCCAAAATTGTTGAAAGTTTTTCATCTTCTCTTCTCCACTATCTGCAATCAAAACACAACACTGTCAACTGCAATTCTCAACAGAAAAAACAAGTCAAAAGGTAATTCTTACTTCTTGTTATGCTTTGTTGTTCAAACGATACTTTTTTTTTCATAATTTGATGCATTTATTGTTATGCTTGATATTCAGTGCGTAATCAAACCAAATTAAGAGGAAAAAAAACAAAACCAAGAGGAATAAGAGTGGAAATCACGGGAAAAGGTAATTCCTTACATTTTACTTTTTCTTTATGTTTTTAATGTGAAGATGATAAAACTACATATATGTACTCAATAGACAAGAATTCGGTTAATTAAGAAGCATAATTTAGTAAGGAAATCATAATTCATTTTTTAAAAGACTTTAATCTTTGTGGGGAATTAAAATTCATCCAATACCGTCTCCATTTCAAAAAAAAATCTATTACCATTTTGCTCAACATCAAACTTATCTCTTGCTATTACACATCAAATTAAATCAAACCAACCCATACAAATTGAACAAAAACGCTCGTCCCTGTTTTAACATATTAGTTTTTTATTGGACGACCTTGTTTTCTATGGCTCGTCCCTGTTTTAACATGGCCCGTCCTTTTGGCTTCTATCATCCCCCCCTTATTGGGCTTAGCTCAACCGTGCATGGAGGGAGAGCCAAAGTCCAAGAAGGAGAGCAGCGCCCGCCGTGGGCGAGCCTCGCTGAAGGTGATGGACGAGCTTGAGATATCTGTTCAAAGCGTGTTTTAGCCGGTTTCCTTGAGGGGGCAACACTCGTCATTAAGTAGCGATCCCTTACTAGGGTCTAGACTACTTAGCTGTCCGTGATTTTGAAAGTAAGTATCCTTTACTAAGGTCTTATTTCGAGCCGCCTTTCTCTCGAGAGACTTTGACGTTACTCTTACTAGAGTTTTTGTCAATTTCACGGCCATATATGCATTATATTTTTGGCCGGTCTCTTTGAGGGAGTGATGTTCGGCGTAAATGCGAGTGATAATGACGTTCTGCTTTTGTTTGTATTTTTTCCAAGTTATTGTCACTTTTTTAGACGAGTAACTGATTTAATGCCCCAAAGTGAAGTAACTTGGTGAAAAGATACAAAGTAAGAATTGTATTATATGGATTTTGCTTGGCTGAATGCCAAGATACATGTATACAATTCTTTTCTTACTAATAAACTTTATAAATAAACTTAGTCAACGATAAAGTCAACGCAAGAGATAAGTTTTGTTAAGAGATTCAACCTAGAAGCACTTCAGATCCAAGATCTTAATGCTGGGGTAGCCTTTGACGCCTTCATCAGGGGCCTAAGGCCAGGAAGTTTCAAATTTGACCTTGTTAAGAAGAAAATCTCCACTCTTGCTGAGGCTTTGAGGGAAGCCGAAGCATTTATTCATGCCACCGAAGTATGTGCTGAGGCAAAGCATCCCGAGTCTAAGAAGCCTGAAGAGGGTACTCAGCCAAAAAAGAGCAACCCCAAGAAGGCCGAGACTTGGGCGATAACCTCCAACACCACTCCGGCTAGAAAGAACAAGAGAAAGGAGGCCGAGCCATCCTCATCCAATCTTGTTGAGTTTAACAAAGACCAATACTCCATCCTCATGGAGATTAAGGATCAGTATGAGTTGAAGGCCCCCGCTGAAATGAAAACTCCTTATAGAAATAGGGATAAGAGCAAGTATTGCCACTTCCACAAAGATTGTGGTCATGAGACCAATGAATGTAAGCACCTCAAGAGAGCTTTGGAAGAGTTAGCCCGAAAAGGAAAGATGAATTCCTATATGGCTCAAGGGGGAAGGAAGTTTCCAAGGAAAGATGATTGGCATAACAAGAAGAAGGAGAGTGTGAGCACAGACGAAGATGTGGTTCTTGTAATCTCAGGTGGGTTTGCTGCTGGGGAACCAACCAATAGAGGGCACAAAAACTACCTTAGGGAACTCGGCCAAGTTTTATTAGCTGATCAGACAAAGGCTGAGCCCTTCCCAAGGGTGGTAGTTAGTGAGCAAGATCGGGGCAGGTTGAGGACTCCCCATGATGATCCCTTGGTCATAGAAATGAAAATAGCAAACTTGAGAGTAAGAAGGATCCTGATCGACACCGGAAGTTCGACGGACATCATTTCTGCTGATTGCCTGTCCAGACTAAAGTTTGAGGAGAAGAACTTAGTTCCTGTTCACCATCCCATCATAGGGTTTGGGGGAGGAGTCATCCATCCCATGGGAACTGTGACTTTGCCCGTTCGAGTAGGAGAGAAGGAAGCCTCAAGAACTCTGTTTATCAAGTTTTTGGTGGTCCGAGACTTGACAGCCTACAATGTCATTCTTGGACGACCAACTCTGAATCATGTAAAAGCGGTAGTAGTAACTCATCTGATGTTGATGAAGTATGAGTGTGATGACGGCAAGATTGGCTCCTTGTATGGAGACCAGCAGGCGGCTAGGGAATGTTACTTAACTACTCTGAAACCGTCATCATGGAAGGCAGATAAGAAAGATCAGACGAAGGTTGCCAGCGAAAGGAGAACGTCTGGAATAGAGAAAGATCAGACGAGGATGGCTAGCGACAGGAAAACGTCTGGATTTGTCAAAGACCCAGTCGCCTCGTTAAAGCCGACCATGGAGAGCCCTCAGACGCCTCTTGCACCCTCAAGGAAAGCGTCCGAGCACCTCCCCAAAGAAGAAGAGGAAATATGAGGTCATCAAGGAAGAACCCTCCTCGTCCGAAGAGGTCATGGCCATCATGGGACTAACGAGAGAACGTCCGAGCCGGTAGAAGCCCCCCGAAGAGGTACGTCCGGATGAAGCTCGTCCGAAAAGGACCCTTAAAATCGGATCTTCACTCGATCCTGGTTTGAAGGGTCATCTAGTCCACTTGCTGAAAGAGTTTCAAGATGTGTTTGCCTATTGCGTTGAGGAAATGCCTGGAATTGATCTGGAAGTAGCCGTCCACCGGTTGAATGTTGATCCAAATTTGAAACCGGTTCGTCAGAAGAAGAGGCATTTGGGACCGGCTAGAAACCAGGCGATCGACCAAGAAGTTCAGAAGTTGTTGGAATCCAAGTTCATCAAAGAAACCTATTATCCCGACTTGGATAGCAAATGTAGTTATGGTGCCAAAGCCCAATGGCACTGGAGAATGTGTGTGGACTACACCGACCTCAACAAGGCTTGTCCCTAAGGACAGTTTCCCTTTGCCTAAGTTGGATCGTCTGGTAGACTCCACGGTGGCCATGCTTTCTTGAGCTTCATGGACGCTTATTCGGGTTTTCATCAAATCCCAATGTGGCCAGAGGATCAGGACAAAACGTCCTTCATTACTGAAAAAGGGTTGTATGGTTGGGTGAGGATGTCATTCGGCCTGCGCAATGCCCCGTCCACTTTTCAAAGATTGATCAATAACGTTTTTCAGCCGCAGTTAGGACGAAATATGGAGGCATATATTGACGATATGATAGTCAAAAGCCGTCAAGAAGAAAGTCATGTTGGTGATTTGAGAGAAACTTTTGAAACTCTCGGGAAATACAAGTTGAAGCCTGAATCCCAAAAAATGTGTCTTTGGGGTTTTGTCGGGGAAGTTTTTAGGCTTCTTGGTGGATCGAGAGGGAATAGAAGCCAACCCCGAAAAGATTCAAGCTATTTTAGACATGAAGTCTCCTTCGAAGGTAAAAGAGGTACGGCGGTTGACGGGTTGCTTGGCTGCCCTTGGACGATTTTTGTCTAAGTCAGGCGACAAGTGCCATCACTTCTTTGCCACGATCAAGAAAAAAGCCAAGTTCGAATGGACAGCAGAGGCGGAGCAAGCCCTTCAACTTGTCAAAGATCATCTTCAGCAGCTGCCTAGGTTGGTTAGTCCCACCGAAGGGGAAAAGTTGTTTGTATACTTGGCCGTATCCACTCAAGCCGTGAGTGTCGTCCCGTTGGCCGAACGAGAGTCCGTCCAAGTTCCCATATACTTTGTGAGTCACGTGCTCAAAGATGCGGAAAACGGTATACTCCGGTCGAGAAGTTTGGATTGGCCCTAGTCATGGCCAGCGAAAAGTTGAGGCCATATTTCTTGGCGCACGTATAATTGTCTACACCGACCGCCCTTGAAGCAAGTTCTACGGGAAGATGGAAGGCTGGCTGGACGAATGCTAAAATGGGCGGTTGAGCTTAACATGTTTGACATATCTTTTGAACCAAGGAAAGCCATTAAAGGGCAAGCCTTGGCGATTTTATAGTTGAGCTTACTCGGCCAACCATAGAACCAATATCTCGATCCAACTAGAGGAAGGAAGCATTGGACGCTCATGGTTGATGGATCGTCCACGATCAATGGATGTGGGGCGGGAATCATTTGTCAATATCCTGAAGGAGATAAGTTTGAATATGCATTGAGATTCCGGTTCGAGCGTCCAATAATGAAGCTGAATATGAAGCACTCTTAGCCGGAATCAAAATGTGCAAGGCGGCTTGAGCCGTTGAGATCGAGGCCAAATCGGACTCCCTCTTAGTTGTCAGTCAGGTTAATGGAGATTTTGAATGCAAAGAAGCATCAATGAGCAAATACATGCGACTGATCAAAGATGAGATAGAGCCATTAAAACAATTTGTCCTCGACCAAGTACCAAGGTCAGAAAATCATCAAGCCGATGCTCTCTCAAAATTAGCCAGCTCGGCTGAAGGTGATGTGCCAAGAACAGTTTTTTGGGAAGTCAAACCCAAAAAGAGCATCGACCAAGAACAGATTATGTTTCTCAGTCGAGGGACTGTCTGGATGGAGCCGATCATAGAATATAAGAAGACGGGACGATTGCCTTCAGATCCTGTAGAAGCTAAGTATGTAAAGGCTAGAGACAAGTGGTTTGAATTATGGGACGAGACACTTTACAAGAAGTCATTCAACCGGCCCCTGCTCAAGTGCGTCACCAGAGAAGATGGTCTGGAAGTCCTGAAAGAACTCCATGAAGGAGCTTGTGCTTCTCACTTTGGGGGAAGAGCTTTAGGGGAAAAGGCTTTAAGGACGGGGTACTACTGGCCTACCTTAAAGGAGGATGCCTTAGTCTATGCAAAGGATTGTGACAGTTGTCAGAAGCATGGAAATGTGCATCAGAAGCCGTCCAACTATTTAACCCCCATCTTGTTCCCTCTGCCTTTTGCCAAATGGGGCATGGATATCCTAGGACCTTTCCCTGTGGCCGCTGGGCAAAAGAAGTTTGTGATAGTGGCAGTTGACTACTTCACTAAATGGATAGAGGCAGAGGCCATGAGAGGAATAACAACGAACGACGTCAAGGGCTTCATACTCGGAAAAACATTATAACTCGATTTGGCATGCCCCGGTCAATCGTCTTTGATAATGGTCCACGATTCGAAACGCCTAAGCTGAAAGAGTGGTCGTCGAAAAGAGAAATCAAAGCTCACTTTGCGGCATCGCCCACCCACAAGCCAATGGGCAAGTTGAGTCCTTCAACAAGATTCTATCAAATGGAATCAAGAAGAAGGCTGGATAACGCCGGAGGACAATGGGTTGAAGAACCGTAATTGGTGTTGTGGTCCATTAGAACAACCGCTAAGAATTCCACGGGCGAGACGCCTTTCATGTTAGTCTATGGCACCGGAAGCCGTCTTGCCCATTGAGGTTGAAGAGCCCACCCTACGAGTCATGTTATACACAGAAGATGCCAATTGGGCCGCATTGCGCACGGCTTTGGACTAAGTCCCAGAAGTCAGGGGCAATGCCTTGCTAAGAATGCAATTGTACAAACTGCGAATGGCTCGGGAGTTTAACAAAAGAGTTGTTAGACGACCACTCAGGGTGGGGGATCTCGTCCTAAGAAAGATGGAAGCGGTTGGACGCGCTAAAGAGTTGGGGAAGCTAACACCAAACTGGGAAGGCCCTTATCTGATTGTCCAGGAGGTACGCAGTGGGACTTTTCGTCTACAACATTTAGATGGACGACCTATTCAGCGTACTTGGAATTCGGACAACTTAAAGAAGTACCACGTCTAACTCAGATCTTCGTCAGATACCTGTAGGATAATTTGTAGTTATTCCAAAGTGCCACGGCACATGTTAGTAAGAAAAGAATTGTATACATGTATCTTGGCATTCAGCCAAGCAAAATCCATATAATACAATTCTTACTTTGTATCTTTTCACCAAGTTAATTCACTTTGGGGCATTAAATCAGTTACTCGTCTAAAAAAGTGACAATAACTTGGACAAAATACAAACAAAAGCAGAACGTCATTATCACTCGCATTTACGCCGAACATCACTCCCTCAAAGAGACCGGCCAAAAATATAATGCATATATGGCCGTGAAATTGACAAAAACTCTAGTAAGAGTAACGTCAAAGTCTCTGAGAGAAAGCTGGCCTGAAATAAGACCTTAGTAAAGGATACTTACTTTCAAAATCACGGACAGCTAAGTAGTCTAGACCCTAGTAAGGGATCGCTACTTAATGACGAGTGTTGCCCCCTCAAGGAAACCGGCTAAAACACGCTTTGAACAGATATCTCAAGCTCGTCCATCACCTTCAGCAGGCTCAGCCACGGCTGGCTGCTCTCCTTCTTGGACTTTGGCTCTCCCTCCATGCACGGTTGAGCTAAGCCCAATAAGGGGGGGATGATAGAAGCCAAAAGGACGGGCCATGTTAAAACAGGGACGAGCCATAGAAAACAAGGTCGTCTAATAAAAAACTAATACGTAGGCAATAGATGCCTTTCTAATGGTTTGAAACCGTCCCAGACGATCATGACCCCAAAGAGGTGACCGTCCAAGTATGGACGTTCTCCTTCTTTGGGTGACTCTCCCAATTCTTGGACGAGCATGGCCCCAAGGAGGTGACCGTCCAAGTCTGGACGATCTCCTCCTGTGGGTGACCTTCGTCCAAAAATTGGACACCAATACTTGGACGAGCATGGCCCCTGGCTCTCTGGACGAGTATGGTCTAAAGAAGGTGACCCTCGTCCAAAAAAGTTGGTAGCTTGAGTCAAACAGGTCTTGGCCGCAACCTCTCAGTGGGCGAGACTCGTCTGAATAAGCAAACCGTCCAACAATCTAGGGAATATCAATGAAAATGCTTGGGCATTTAATAAAGATTGGAAATCGGCCAATGCCAAGAATGATCGTCCAAGAAGTTCAAGACGAGTCAACTCTTGTACTTGGATATTTCATAAAATAACAAAAAATCGTCCAAGGGCAAGGGGGACAATCTTCTAGTATGGGCACTTTGCAAACAGTCTCAGACGAGTCCTTTTTGGTTAAACGATCATGACGAAGTTAAAGTTACACTTAGCCAAATTGCAATTGTAAAATAAAAAATAAAAAGAAGACTAGCAATTGGCAAAAAAGTTCTCCATATATATCAACAAAGAAAATTTTACGACTTAAGGCTACCGAAGAGCTAAGACTACAACGGCGGACAAGCCAAGAAACTTAGAAAAATAAACCTAAAGCTAGGCTTCATCTCCGGTAGCGCGATTCTTGGTTGTCCTCAGGCTTCTCATCCTCGCCCTCTTCTTCAGGCCCCTCACCATCGGCTGCAGCCTCGTCGTCAGACTCTAAGAATTCCGGAGGTTCCTCGGCACATACCATGGACACTCTGTTGGTACTCTAGACGACGCACAAAGCTGGGAACCTCGTCAGCCTCAGCCAGCATTTCGAAGGCCTTGACGGCCCAGCCTTTAGACGTTTCGATTACATGCTCCAACCCTTCCTTGGCATCATCGAAGGCCTTGGCCGCCTGGCTCTCTAGACGGGCAGTTCTCGCCCTCAGAAGAATATTCTCCTTCCTTAGGCTGCGGCGGCGAGAAGGGCGGCATTTCTTTCATCCCTCGAGATCGGTGGAGACAAGCATCAATGACCATCTTCAGACGGTCCTGTTCCTTGAACATGTCATTAATAGTAACAAGATAATTCTTGTTTTCTGACTCCAGAAGGGCTGATCTTTTCTCCAAAGCCTCCAGAGATTGACGATGGAGTGTATTAGCCATCTCAATATCATGGATGGCCTTGTCACCTGCCGTAGTCGCCATATGGACGAGCTGTTTATTCTCTTTTCTCGGCTCCTTCGCCCATTCTTCGGTTAGCATGCTTGCGAGCCGAAAGTCGGAACAATGAAAACAAATCAAGTTATTAGACGGATTAAAGAGTCAAAATTTGTACAAGTATAAAACAAAACCGGCATAAAATAATACCTCGGCAGCAAGCTGAGACATGTAGCCCACATGCCCGGCAGAAGCTCCCCTTAATCCTTTGATATAGGATTTAGGGTAGCACTTGAAGAGCTCCTGCTTCAGACGCTCTTTCTCCAGCCTTGACATTTTGGCGAAAGCAGGAGAAGACTCCTCGTCCGAATCAGCAAGGGGAGGAGTTGGGGGAATAGCAGGGCCTTTGCCCTTATCTGAAAGAGGGGGAGAGTCAGTAATCTTGATAGGAAAGACGACGGCTTGTCTATTGGACGGACTCATGGACCGTCCACCGACCCGCATCGTCCTAACTATATTGGGGTAATACGACTCACCGGACGAAAGCGATGTTGTCCTAACAGCTAAAGGCATCCGTGGCACCGCTTAGCCACCGAGCCGCCGAACCCCGGATAGTTCTCGCAGCAGCGGCCCCGATTCCCGGTGCAACCAAAGCCAAGGCGGACTCTAGGTTGACCTCAGCAGAGTCGGCCGGCAAAACTCTGATTGGAACAGCTGCATGGGCATCCTTTCCCTCCTCGGCCGGGCCAACCGTCGAAGGCTCTCTTTTAAGAGCCATGGCTTGTGGGGGAGGCATGCTTTTCTCCCCGCTCTCGACAGCAGGAGCCGCCTTATCCACCTTCTTCCTTGTAAAGCCCTTAGATTTCTTTCTTTGAAAAGGCCGGTCACCGCAAAGAGTTGGCCTCTTCTTTGATGAGGATGACTTCCCAGGTGGGAGTTTGTTTGTAGGAGCATTTTTCTGCAAAAAGTAAAGGCATCAGATCGATCGTCCAAAAAACAAAAATAACTACTAATGCAAAAATCCAGACGAGTATGGCCCCAAGAAGGTGACCGTCCAAGTATGGACGTTCTTCTATGGTTGACCCTCGCCCATAAATTGGATGCAAAAATCCAGACGAGTATGGCCCCAAGAAGGTGACCGTCCAAGTATGGACGTTCTTCTATGGTTGACCCTCGCCCATAAGATTGGATGTAAAAATCCAGACGATCATGGCCCCAAAGAGGTGACCGTCCAAGTCTGGACGTTCTCCTTCTTTGGGTTACTCTCGTCCAAGAATTGGACACCAATTCTTGGACGAGCGTGGCCCCAAGGAGGTGACCGTCCAAGTCTGGACGATCTCCTTCTTTGGGTGACCTTCGTCCAAGAATTGGACACCAATTCTTGGACGAGCATGGCCCCAAGGAGGTGACCGTCCAAGACTGGACGTTCTCCTTCTTTGGGTGACCTTCGTCCAGGAATTGGACACCAATTCTTGGACGAGCGTGGCCCCAAGGAGGTGATCGTCCAAGTCTGGACGTTCTCCTTCTTTGGGTGACCTTCGTCCAGGAATTGGACACCAATTCTTGGACGAGCATGGCCCCAAGGAGGTGACCATCCAAGTCTGGACGATCTACTTCTTTAGGTGACCTTCGTCCAGGAATTGGACACCAATTCTTGGACGAGCATGGCCCCAAGGAGGTGACCTTCGTCCAGGAATCAAGATGCCAATTCCAGACGAGCTCATATGGTTCTCGGCAAAAAAAAAAAAAAAAAAAAAAAAAAAATATTTATACCAATGTTTCTGCCCTCTTCTCGGCACTGCTCTTTGCATACTCCTTCCACAAGTTGTCGGTAAATTGGGACATACTGATTTCCCCCGTCCAAGATGCTTTGAGGCGTTGTCTGGCCGAGTCTGCAAGGAACAAAAATGTGTTCGTCAAATGAATTATAGACGAAGGGTTTTACTTGGGTGATTTCAAAGATATACCTTTATCATCGGCCAAACGCAAGTTTGCAAAAGAACCAAGAAGTCGTCTTGGTAAAACATTTCCTTAAAGGGTATCCAGTTAGATGGCCCCTTAAAAGATTTTTGGCCGGGCCTGGAGTACTCCTTCACTCTGAAGTACTCCACCACCTCCTCGTCAAAGTCGTCCTCCAACTCCAGCCAAGACCGCTTCCGTCCAGTATTAGTAACGGATCTATTATAATATCTGTAGCTCTCTGTGACATAGTCGCTGGACGCTCGTAAAAAGATGAAATCGGCCTTCCACTCGTGCATCTTTGACGATTTCCCCCAAGCTGTCATGAAGCCTGGACGGTTGCAGATGCTGAGCCATGCTCCGTCCACGGCCCAGTACCTTAGACGCATAATGGATATGGGTAAAGGCTTGAAGGGAAAGGGCTAGGCCGCGTAGCTCGCAGGCGGCAATAAAAGTCGGGATGTTGTGCCAAGCGTTTGGTGCCACCTGGTTATGGCCGATGTGGTAGTGCTTGCAAAGACTTGTTCTACGAAGTCGTGAAGAGGAAACCTCAATCCAAAGATCTAAGGCCGCTTTATGGACGGCGAAATGGCTTCGGGAGCACTCAAGATCGTCGCGTCGTTATTAGGAATGACAAAGGAGAAGCCCGGCATGGGCATGAAAGACGACAAGAAATTAGGGTCTGGGTCCTAGTTTCTCTAACCACTTACGGTTAACTAAAATGCAACCGGATCGAAAAGGGGACCTAAACGTCTTCTAATCTCCGACGAGGTGGTAGAAGCCTCGTCCGATTCTTCGGCGGCCTCGGGATCGCTACCATTATTACCTTCGCCGATCTCCGCCGTATCGGCGTCCCGGCCTGAAGTACCGGGTCTCGCTTTTTATTTCGGAAGTTTCGCATCATGGTCGAAAGGAGGCCTCGTCCAAAGACCGAGCACTTTGGACCTCTCTTGCCTCATCCGGCACTCGTCCGATTGATTCCTCCATATCCGAGCTATTTGATGGGATTATTGCTTTTCGTCTTAGACGGGCCGTTTGCTTGACGCGCGCAAGATTACCCTGCACAGGTAAAGACTGGGTCGTCCGACTTTCTCGGCCAAAACTATGAAAAAATATGTACTCGGCCAGAAGAGGCCCAACTCTAGAATGTGCCGAAGAAGAAGTATCGGTTCTAGGGTCAAGACAAGCTCTTGGTCGGCTTGGATTATTTGATGAAGATGATTCCATTTTATTGATTTTCTAAGAAAAAATAAAGAATAAAGAAGAATGAAAGGATCAAAGAAACGATACCTGCTAAGAACGTCTGGGAAATTCGGTGAAGGATGCTGAAGGCTGGACGATCTCTCTCTCTCTCCTAGAAAATTGCGAGCTTCTCTCTCTAGAAAAATTTGTTCGAGGTGTTAAATGATTGAATGTTTTCACACCAAGGTTATTTATAGAGGGATAAGAAACTCGCGAGCCTGGCCAAGAATGACCGAAAAGAGGATACAACGGTCTAATATGACCGGTATAACACGAGGAGAAGGCGCGCCACTTCATTTCAAATTAAAACTGCCTTGAGTGTAAAAGGGCCTTAACCGTCAGATGGGCCAACAGTAAAAGCCCTTTTAGGGGCAAATGTTGTAGTCTAACATCGATGGCTCTCTTTAAGACAATTGGGCTCATCAGAGCCGTACACGTGTCACCTTAGTAAAAGAGGAGAAAAGCCTTGAATCTCTGGGCTACACTCAGCTGAGTTAAAAGGATCAAATTCTAGCCCAACAATCGAGCCCAACGAGTGCCAAATGGCTGAAGGAGAGTGGTTAATAGACATCCCCCGGTCATGATCCGCCACGTGTCATGATCTCGATTCCTCGCCCAATCAAAGGCCACTATTGTAGGTCGGTTTTTAAGGTTAGTCAGTCAACTTGCTATCACTATAAATACCCCTGAAATCAGGAGAAAACACATTCAATGCAAACAGTGCAAAGTTACTCTGATAAAATTCTCTCTCACTTTCTCTTTCTATCTCTACTTTCTCTCACTACTCCTGATAACTGACTTAAGCATCGGAGGGGGAACCACCACCCAAACCTCCAGGGTGGGTCCCTTTGTGCAGGTTCGGGAGCAGAGCCAAGACCAAAGACAAAGAGGACTCAGACATCGTTGCACAAGTCTCCAACTGAAGAACACTCAAGATACTACTTTACTTGCTCGACAAGGAAGCTAAGCCTACAACTTACTTGTTGGACAAGTAGATAAAACAAGTGGTTCAGTATATTGTTATAATTTAGGTATAAACTCTCTAACTTGATTTACTATACCTAGGAATTTTTGTAATTCTTTCTTAGTGTTAATTTCTTTCTGAAATTCTATAATTTTTGGGCTATATGATCTTGCATTTTTATTCCAGTTTTATCTATTTCAAATCCCAAGAATTCAATTTGTGTTTTAAATAGTTCCATTTTCTTTTTACTTAAGACAATTCCACTTGTTTTTATAATTTCTATAAACTGTTCTAATAACTTATAGTGTTCTTCTTGCGTCTTGGAATATATTAGTATATCATCAATATAAACTACACAATTTGATAATTGATTTAAGTATTTATCCATAAATGCTTGAAATCTGCCAAGGGAATTTTTATATCCAAAGGGTAAAACATTCCATTCATAAAATCCATTAGGGACTTTGAATGCTGTTAATTGTTTAGATTCTTCAGTTAATTTTAATTGGTGAAAACCGCTCTTACAATTGAATTTTGAAAAATAATTATAACCTTGTATTTGTCTCATTTTGAGTATCTTATTAGGTATGGGATAATTATAAGTAATTGTTTTCTCATTTAATATTCTATAATCTATAACCATTCTCGTTTTTCCTCTTTTTTGTTCAGAATGATTATTAACTATAAATGCACTACTACTATATTTTGAATTACTTGGTCTAATTAGTTTTCCAGCTAATAATTCTGTTATATGCATCTTAAATTCTTTTTCATCTCGTTGTGTATTATTAAAGGGTTTTTGGGATATTATGCTATTTTGGTCTTATAACGTTATTTTTATTTCAGTTTTATGCTTATGCCAATTTGCTAAAGGATTATCATTGCATAATTCTTCTAACTTGATTTTTAAAGGAGTAAGCTTATCTAAATGTAATATACCAATTTCTATAATTTCTAAATTATTGATATTTTCCTTTTTTATTGTCATTTTTTGTACTGATTTTGCTTCTTCTCCTATTTTACATTTTTCTCATTCGATCGGTAATTGTTCTCTATTTTTAACTACTTTAGCTTTTAATTTATGCCGACAAGGGGTAAATAATGTAAGAAATTCTTTATCTATACTCAATGGTTTATATTGGTTTAAGAATTTAGTTCCTAATATAATATCTTTTCCTACTAATTCAAAGCAATATACTTTAGGTATAATAAGTATTTTATTCCAAATTTGCGTACATTCTTTTGATAAAGAGTAATTTTACTACTATTGTTATTAAAGTCGTTTATCTTAAATGGTGTATTTAACCTTTTCCACTCTGGTAAACAGTTTTCTTTCATAATTGTCGTTTGTGCTCCTGTATCTACCATTGGTGTATAATATCTACTCTTATATCCTTCAAAGATTATTTTTATTAGAATATAAATTAAATTACTCATTTTTATTAAGGATTGCTAATTCATTTTTCATTTTGCGTATTTGTTGTTCTATATTTCTATGTCTCTTATTTTCTTTTGTTCATTGTCAGATAATACTCTTATATTATCCCTATGACATCCTGCACATATTATGTATTGCAGTCTTTGACTTATATAGGCTTTTTCTTCTTTAACTATTTCTATTTGTTTTTGTATTTTTATTAATTCGTCTAAACTAGGTATTATATTACTCATTGATTATTCTAGTTTTAGATTGGGTTTGATTATAAGTAAATTCAAAATAATATTGTTCTATTTTCCATGGTTTCACTTTTTCTAAAAATTCTTTTCCTAATACTATCCTATTGTTCAGGGTTATAACATATTTAATATTTATTTCTTATGTTGCAATTTTTGTTGTAAGAATTATTGATCCATTGAAATTTTCATTAATGTTCACTATTTGGTTTGACAATTTTTCTAATGGAATAGAATTGCTTTCGGCATTAATATATAGTTTTGCTGTTAGATTTTTTTGTACCTATTTGTATGATTATATAATACTCTTGTGATTTTATTTGAATGGGTAAATTCTCATTTTGCTCTTTCCTAGATTTAGAAACACTTAATCGTCTTTTTACTATATCTAAGTCTTCATAACTTGGTTTAGAATATAATTTTAATCCTTTATCTATAGTTAATATAAGATCAGTGAAAGGGGTATCTATAGTAATTGGTCCTAATTTGTTTTTAATATAAACTTGATGTTGATTGGTTAATATATAAGCATTTTTGCATTGTACTGTCATAACTTTTGATCCATTTGTCATGTTTATTCCATCTAATTTCCAATATAGGACTAATGTCTTTTCTATGTTCTCATCAGTTAGACTTATTGAATAATTGGTTTAATTATGAATCTTACCTTTTGATAAATAAGATTTCCTTTAAGTTGTGCGATAATAGCTTTTTCTATAGGTTCTTTAATTATGTCATCAGCTAATTCTAATTCTAAGGGAGTATCTATTCCTTCTTTAAAACAGGCTTTTATTATTATTTTTACAGCTGCTAATTCTACAAATCTAAATGTGATTGGTTTTATTTCTTAATACGCTGTTAATTTTGGTCATTTCTTCATTTAATACTTCTTGTGTAATTAATGGTACTTTTGTATTTCCTTGTACTTGTGTTATGTCTGTTACATGTTCTCTATCAGCTATGACTAAATATTATTCCTTTTTCTTTCTAAAAACTTTAGTTAAATCAAATTTCTTTTCAATTATTTTATTGGGTGATAAAGTAAATCCTTCATACTTCAATTCATTATATTTTTGTAAATCAAAAATAGCTCTTTGATTTTTATGTTGTACAGTAATATCTTCATCATAATCGACTTCCTATAACTCTTTATCCATTACTGTCAGTTTCAGGATGATTTTCGTCTTTACTACTTATTATTTCATTAATTTCTTTACTATCTATTTCATATTCTAAAACTTATATTTCTTCATCTGGCGGTATATTAGTTTTTCCTATTTCATATTCAGCTATATGTAATTCAATAAAAAAAATTATATTTTTTATATTTTTATTATGTTTTTATTTGTTTTAGTTTTACATTCTTTTGCTATACGTACTATCTGACCACAATTATAACATCTACATCTTTTTGGGTTATTTGCATACTTATAAACTTTTCTTTTAACAAAGTAATTCCTATTTAATTTTTGTTTGTTTCGATATTTTCCATAAGGTTTGAATATTTTATATCGCCTTTTCTTTAGTTTGGGTTTCTTATTTTTATATCTTTTATTTAATTTATAACATCCAAATTTCAGTATTTCATATTTTTCACAGCAATTACTTATTTTAGCTTGTTTTCTAAATGCTTTTTGGTTATTAACTTCGATACAATAATTTCTATACCATGTTTGTAAGAATGCAATTTGTTCTCCTAGGATTCCTGATTTAGGTTCTTTAGCATATGCTTCTTGTACCATCGTATTTATGCGTATTGGTAATTTTTCAAAATATAATTTTCGAAATACAACCATTTGTTCAGGTGTTTCGGTTCCTATTTAAGATTCCAAATTCTCTTCTAATTACACTTTCATATTTCTTCAACATTTGTGTTGATTCTGTCATTTCTTGTCCTTCTATTTTAGTACTTCGTATTTCTGTTAGATCTTTTATTCCTATATTAGCTAAATAATTTTTAGCTATTCTTGTAATTGTTCCTTCAATATAATTAGACGCCATACTAACTGGTATTTTAGCTTCTATTAATTTTGCATTTATTCTAGCTACCCAATTTTGTATATCTAATTCAACATTTGTCGAGCAATCTAAATGTAAGGTTTCTCCTGTTTGATTATCTTTTTGTATGTAGTCATTTTCTATTTTTCTTCGATATTTCCATATATATTCATTATTTCTATAGTTGTGATCATATTTTTTCTTTCTAAATGTAGGTTTATAGTTTCTACTAGTTTTCATATAATAGTATTCGTCGTCATTTGTAAGTATATTAATTTCTTTATCGTTTTCTGATCAAAGTTTAATTCTAAATACTTTGAATATCTGAATTCTTGACTGGATTGTTCAGAATTAAAATCTTCATTATGTTCCTCTATATTATTTATTGCTATATTATTTACCTCAAGTCTTTCTATTTCAGTATTTAAAGCTTCTATTGTAGTATGATGTTCTTCATCTGATTCACGTATTTCTGATATTTCAGTATTAAAATAAAAAAGGAAAAAAGAAAAATAAAAAAGGATGCAACCAACTTCTTTTTTAAAAAAAAAAACCTAGTAGATCATACAATTTACAATAACTCAGTAACCAGATTATCAACTCAATTTTAAAAAATAAAAAAAGGAAAAAATGAAAAATAAAGAAGTATGTGTAATCTCCCGTAATTTTATGAATTTTATAAATATATTTTAATATATAGTTATTTATATTTAAATATATTTTAGCATTTTAATGATTTATTTCTGCAAAGGTTGACTATTTGAAAGTCAAAGAAATTATTCTAATGATTTATTCAAGTCAAATATTTTATTAAAGTCATGCTTTGAAAGTATTTGAAATGTTTGAAATACTTATTGGATTTGGAAAAAGATTTTTAAGTGGGTGTGAGAAGCCCAAACACTCTTAGATTAGGAAAATGACTTCTAGTTGGGTATGGAGACCCAAGCACCAATTTTACTCATCATTAAACTCTATTTTTAAGCCCAATTACCTTTTTCTAATCCCACAAGGAAAACATATATAAATTCATTAAACCCCTATTTTTCCCCACACAATATTTTCTCTCTCCTCACTTAAAGAAGTCGGCGCCCTCTCTCCTCTTTTTCTCTCTCACGGGTTTCCTTTCTTCTTTCCCAAGCAACGATTTCTTATTCAACAAGTAATCTCCCCTCATCATCAAACCACCGTGCCAACCACCGTGTTGCTGCCACCCTTGACCGGCGCCCTTTGCTCTCTTTTCTTGCTTTGGTTTGTTTCTTTTCTTCCTCCTCAACTTTTATTCCAAGATTGTATTTTTAGGTTTTGTTTTAATTAGTTTATGCTTAAAGGTTATTAGTTGACGATTTATTATTGAATCTAAGTTATATAATGTATGTGTTGAAAGAATAAAAATTCAGATTTGATTATTATATTTAAAGTAGGGTTTTAAAATATCAAAGCATGGATTTTTAGGGTTTTAAAGGTTGGAAAATCATAGTAGTATATTATAGTTTATGAAATTGATTATTCTTATGATTTTAAATATGTTTAACCATGTTTAAAAAGAGTTTTAATATGTTATATGTTGCTGGAAATTTAAAAAGAGTGTTGATGTTGGAGGTTATGATTTTAAACCATGAGTTTTGAGAGTTTTTGACAACTAGTATAATAGTACTATACTAGGAGGCTTTAATACTTAAGTTTTATTGATGGGAAAGGTTTTTAAACACTTTTAATAAGGGTTTAAAGTATTTTATTATTGCTGTAAATTCATAAGGGATTGATCTTGGATTTATATTGGTTGTTTTAGGCGGAGTATATTCTTTAGGCGACTTTTAAGCTTGTTAAAGTAGCCTCGAATTTTGTCTACACAAGGTACGTACATACCTATGTGTTGATTGAGATAGCATCATGATTTAAGGAAGGAAAATTATGTAGTATCATGTATAGGAACTATGTTGAGTTCATATATGATATTTATTATGTTGGATTTTGCATGTTTTATGCTGTGGTGTAAACATGTTTGATTATGAGATTTATATCATGTTTGTATGGAAAATTGATGCAAGCATGTTGGTTGGGAACTTTAATTTATTAATTCACATGGGGGAATTAATATATTAATTAGTATTGGATAGAGGTGATAATGGGACGGGCCGGGTTCGGCCCGGGCCGAGCCAAAAAAAATTTGCCCATTGACCGGGCCTGGCAGAGCCAAAAAAAATTTGCCCATTGACCGGGCCTGGCCCAAATCCGGGCCAAAAAATTGTGCCCAAAGCCCGTTATTTCGGGCCGGGCCGAGCGGGCTTTTTCGGGTCATAACGAGCCGGGCCAAAAAAAATAGACAAAATTGTCTTTTTTGGCTTGTCCAAAGCCTGCCCAAAAAAAAAAAAAATCAGGTCGGGCCCGGCCTGGCCCGCCCGCGGGCCAAAAAAACTGCCCAAGCCCGCCCAAAAATCGGGTCGGGCTGAAGTTGATCAGCTCTAGTATTGGATCATATTGATCATTGTTCCCTTTTTAGTATTTCACTACTTTATAAGGACCGAGGGCCTTATTTGGTAAGTTGATATTTTCTACCTCTGAAAGGTAATTTGGTTGTTGGCTAGGTTCAACAAATAAAAAAGATTGGATTAAAGTTGAAACTAATCTTGGAATGTAAGTTGTGTGATCACTTATCTAATCCTAAGATAAAAAGAGAATTGTGATTGTTCTATTATTTGTGTTGCTTGTGAGTCATAACAAGTAATAACTGGTAAATCATGTAAAGTGAAACTGGATAGCAATAACTTTAGACTGGTGCACGTCTGAAGTATTGGACAATTAGGAGTTGAAGTACATGGTGGTAGCCCATGGCTTTTTCTGGGTTTCGGGTTGATCACCGTTCCTATTTTATTAAAAGGTTCCTCGATATCGTAGGTCATTTTGGAATACGGAGTCGCGCCCGTATTTCGTCTTCCTAGGGGAAGGCTGTTTTAGATGAGACAACTCGGTCCATTGACTATTCCATTTAAAGTAATAAGAATGTTGTTTAAGTTTAGTTCAGTAAAAGTTACCTGCAAGCTATTATGTTATTAGTTATTCCTGCCTACTATATATTCATGTTAGGATTGTTTACTTGTTTAGTATGTAGTACTTAGCTTTGCTGATTACGTGCTTTTGTAGTGTATGTTGTTCATGGCTTTGCCTTCTTGATCTTGTGATGGCCCATTTTGGTGAGCAGTCTCTAGGGATCAATAGTGCATATTCCATCTAACAGGTTCGAAGATGATGCATCATTGGGATCGGGCTTTTGGAAAGCTTGTGTAGTCTATTTACAGTACTTTTGAGTTTACTTTTCATAGTTGGTTTAATTTAGTTTAAAGGTTGACTTTGGTTTTGTTGGTTGGTTTGGGCGTTGACTTTATCGTTGACTAAGTTTATTTATAAAGTTTATTATTATTGTTTTCCGCTGCAAAATTCTGAATAAGCCGATACGTTTTCACACGGGCGATAATACTTTGATAATTCTCTATGTTTTATATTAAAAAGGTAATTTAGAAAAAAGAGAATTGTCATGGTGTTACAGTATGCAACCAACTTCTGAATTTAAAAAAATGAAAAAGGATGCAACCAACTTCTTTTTTTTTTAAATAAAACCTAGTATATCATACAATTTACATTAACTCAGGAACCAGATTATCAACTCAATTTTAAAAAATAAACAAAGGAAAAAAATAAAAATAAAGAAGTATGCAATCAACTTCTGAATTTTTTTTTTTCAAAAAAACCTAATAAACCATACAATTTACAATGACTTTTGTAACCAGATTATCAACTCAATTTTTTTAAAAAATAAAATCCCTTAAGTAGTGGGAGAAACTCCCATGACTAACTGATCAAATCTAATATCAATTTTCAACTCCCAAAAACACTAAAACGCTCCAAAATTGTTGAAAGTTCTTCATCTTCTCTTCTCCACTATCTGCAATCAAAACACAACACTGTCAACTGCAATTCTCAACAGAAAAAACAAGTCAAAAGGTAATTCTTACTTCTTGTTATGCTTTGTTGTTCAAACGATACTTTTTTTTTCATAATTTGATGCATTTATTGTTATGCTTGATATTCAGTGCGTAATCAAACCAAATTAAGAGGAAAAAAAACAAACCAAGAGGAATAAGAGTGGCAATCACGGGAAAAGGTAATTCCTTACATTTTACTTTTTCTTTATGGTATTAATGTGAAGTTGATAAAACTACATATATGTACTCAATAGACATGTACTCAATAGACAAGAATTCGGTTAATTAAGAAGCATAATTTAGTAAGGAAATCATAATTCATTTTTTAAAAGACTTTAATCTTTGTGGGGAATTAAAATTCATCCAATACCGTCTCCATTTCAAAAAAAAATCTATTACCATTTTGCTCAACATCAAACTTATCTCTTGCTATTACACATCAAATTAAATCAAACCAACCCATACAAATTGAACAAAAACGCTCAAAATCGGAAAACCCAACAATGGTTTTATCGAGTAACCAAATTAGTAAACTGTATAATGGTATAATCGAGCCAAGAAAATTAAAATACTAAAATCTTCGATAAAATGGAAACAAAACATAGAGAAACTCAAAGAAAGAATTGAACTCAAATAATTGAAAAAAAAACCAACTTATTTTCTCGGAAATACTAAGGCATTGTTCGAAGAACTGAACTAAAAAAAATTAGTTTCTTTCGGAGGATAAAAAATCTATTTTATTGGTAGAATAAAAAATCAATTTTTTTGGTAGAATAAAAAATCAATTTTTTTTGGAGAGAGTAAAACATCAATTGTTTAATTATAATGAACATTAATAATTACTTGAACCATAATAATCACCCACAAATATAATCAATTCGCTTCAAATAAAAACCATAAAAAAACTGAAATTTTTGTCAGTAATCTTACTTTTCCCCAACAAATCGAACCAACTTATAGTACAAATTAAAGGAAAACCCCCAAGAATATCAAATAAAGAAAAAAAGTAGTATTTTTGCATGAAAAAAAATTGAAATCGAAATTGAAATCAAAATCGATATATATACCAACCCACACTATAAATAATAGAGGAAAAAAATCGAACTCACCTACAATTAAAATCGAACATCTTATCTCAATTTTCCTTTTACCTTCTATTAGCTTTAAATCTTTCCATTGAAACGTGGGTAGTGGATGCAAATGACGGCAATAAAGAGAGAGAAAATATTAGAGGAGGAGCAAACGGGGTGGTGGAAGAGGTTGGGGTGGTGGTAGACGGGAGGAGAGGAGAATGCTTAGAGAGAAGGGGCGAAGGATTGAGAGAGTTGAGAGAGAGAACAAGTGATAGCAATTATGGTTGGCCTTTGTAGTTAATAAATGACTACTATTGGTTTTTCTTTTTTTTTAGGGGAACTGTTGGTTTGTTTTTTAACCAAGTGACAAGTACAACTAGATGGAGTGATCTTATAAATAAAAATAGAAATGAAGCTATTAACATACATATTGATAAGGATTAAAAAGCACTACGTATTAGAGTTACATTCATGTAAAAATTAAATGATGTTCACATTCTCCTGTGAAAATTTTAGAGAAATAAACTACATTGCTAATTTATATACATGATTATTACATTTTTGGACTATGAATATGTTTTTCTTTAGGAAAACTTTGTAAATAATTTTTCTATAAATAATACTAGATGTGATTAACTATGCAATTAAATTAATTTTGATAACAATTTCACGCACATACGCGTCCATATAAAGCTAGTATTATATAAATTAACCATAGCTTCAATTATACAATTTAGAAAATTATATTGTCTATACTATCGGATGCACCTCGAAATGATCTTTAAAATGAGACCCATATTTTTATATACTCATGTTATGGTTACCTAAAGGTGTTCAAAACTGAGCATCCTCTTCGGCGAGTAGTTAATAACGCGACCTATGATCTAACCCATAAAATTTTTGGTACCCAAAAATCAGGGACTAGATATTACCAACTAGACTGATCGGGTACTCCAAAAAGTTAACATTGTACCTTTATAATCTTTTAAAATATAAAATCCATGCCAATCGAAAGTCCATACAATCTACCAACTTGCCTAAGTGCATACTATACCTAACTCTTTACTTAACAAATTTAATAGCACCCGACTTTAAAGTAACAACTCAACAAAATGTAATGCAGATGAAACATGGAAAAATAAAATTTATTCATATTTATAATTACAAATTAATCAAAAAAGAAAACAGATCAAGCGCAATGTAGAAAAATCAATATATAATTATGTTGAACCCTAGTTTTGATGATGACAAAGGAACAAAGATACAAACTAAGTAATGAACTAACAAGTTGTTAAGCGAATGGATTTTACAAGGTGTTAATGAAAGGAGCAAAGAGAATACTAAGTCCAAGAAAGAAATCAAGTTAGATCTTGAAGACTAAGTGAATATGTTCAAGGAACTGATACTGGAAAAGCATTGGAGCAAGAGAATATAAGCGAAGCTTTTTGTTTCTAGTTCCAATGTAAAGGAACGAGTAAGACTTGGTAAGGAACACTGACAATTTAAAAAGAGAATGAGTGTTTGTTCCTTTGAAAGGAACAGACGAACTGGCACTGTCGTGTTAAGTTAAAGAAACTAACTATCTAAAAGGAACTAGCCATATGTTGAATAATTATAACGGTTAAATTTTGACCTTTGAGTGCTTAATGCCTAAATTATAGGAAACCGTTTTTATTTAGTAAAAAACTGATTTTAAGGAAAATCTTTTTAAGGAAAAGATTTTATTTTTATTTGAAAATAAAAATCCTTTTCGGTTTTTAAAGAAAATGTTTTAAAGATCATATTTTGTTAAAAGGATTTATTTTTGGTTTTAATTAAAATACTATTTAATTAAAAATCAGATTTATATTTACTTGACAAAGTTGTTGCTAAAATTAAGGAAGCAGTATTAATCCTAACACACATTTCAACAGATCGTGGAGTTCATGGGGGTTATTAGTGGAACATGTTCCTTTGGTTGAGGAACATCATGGGAAAATGATTTAACCACTAACACATGTTTTAATCCCACATTTTACTTAATCACTGCTATAAATACGTATGTCTAATTACGTTTCAATTTGCGTCTGACCAAGTGATTTAGGGAGTTTAACTAAATAAAGTGTCAGTGCCTTCATTCTCTCATAAAAGCCAGTTGTTCTTTGCCTTCTTACTCTAATTCCACTAAGTTTATTGATCATTGTATTTTGGTTTTGGGGTAAGGGGATTTTGAGTGAAGTCTTGTAAGAGAGAAAGCTTTGAGTGAAGCGAGTTAAAGTGAGAAAAACTTCAAGTGAAGTTGAGAGGAACAGTTGTTAAGGGAAAAGTTGTTCAGGAACTTGAGTTTAGGAACTCAAGTTGTGGCCCATGAGTAGAATTAGGTTGTAACAGAGTTGTTTGGCGTAATTAGTGAAAGTGTTGAGTTTAAAATCCCTAGTGGTTGAGGTTGTTTCTTCTTGTTGGGCCCAAGAAGTTTTTCCTCGTAAAAATCCATTGTGTTCCTTTAGCTTGTTTCTTTGTTTAAGTTTTATAATTCCGCAAAAAGTTACGTTTATTTCTACACATACAATTCATCCCCCTCTTGTATTGTTCCTAGTGAAATAACAATTGGTATCAGAGCCAGAACTCGCAAAAAATAGGAAACCCTATTGAGAAAATGATCCGAGGAACAACGAACACCACCGAGAAACTTGAGGAAGGTTACTCTACTCAACGACCTCCTATGTTCAATAGGAAATTCTATTCCTATTGGAAGAACATAATGGAGATATTCATCAAGGCCGAAAACTACCAGGTATGAAGAGTCATTGAAGTTAGTGATTTTGAAGTCACAACCACGAATGACAAAAATGAGGTAATTCCTAAACCCTTCTCTGAATATGACAAAGCTGACTTTGAAAAAATGGAAGTGAATGTTATGGCTGTTAAACTTTTGCATTATGGACTTGAACTTACCCCATGAACATAATAGAATACGGGATGCAAATCCGCAAAGCAAATATGAGATTCACTTGAAGTAACCCAGGAAGGAACTAATGAAGTCAAGAGATCTAAAATTGATTTACTAACGAATCAATATGAACTGTTCTCCATGAAGACTAAGGAAAGCATATAAGAGATGTTTACTCGTTTTACTAACATTATTAATGAGTTAGCCTCTCTTGGAAAGTTTATTTCATCAAAGGAACGTGTTCTTTACGAGTCTTCCTAAGGATAGATGGATGGCTAAGGTCACTGCTTTACAAGAAACAAAAGACTTCACCAAGTTCAACTTGGAACAGCTAGCTGGATCACTTATGACTCATGAGCTACACCTTAACACTGAATATGGTGAAAGATCTAAGTCAAAGTCCATTGCCCGAAAAGCTGATGATGAAGATGACTCTGACTCTGAAGAAGAGGAAGCAGCTCTCATGGTCCAAAAATTTCGAAAGATGTATAGGAACATGAAGAATGGGAACTTCAAAGGTAAAACTAAAAAAAAATTCTAACAAAGCTGCTTGTCATAAATGTGGTAGTACAGATCACTTCATCAAGGAATGTCCACTTTGGGAGAATGACAAGACTAAAGAAATGAACATGGAACGTTTCACTGAAAGGAACAAGGAAACAAAAGCACCTTTCTCTAAAGCGAACGTTCGAAAGACTATGATAGCAGCTTGGTGAGATTCAGAGACTAAAGAGGAAGAGGAACAACAAAATGAAGAAACTGCAAATCTTTGCCTCATGGCAAACACTAACATAAAGGAAGATGAAGAAAATGTTGAGGTAAACCAACATATACTTGAATCAGACTTAGATGGAAAAACTAGGCCTAAAATTTATGATCTTCTTTATGATGCAATTCTTAAATGTAGAGATGAACGTGAAAAACATGAACAAACTTAACAAGTTGTTAAAGTTTGTAAAGAGCATATAGAATAGCTTAAGAAAATGAGAATGGATGTTGAAAGTAGGTTCTTTGATTTATTTGATAAGAACTTGAAAATCAAGGAACTATATGAGAATATTAAAAATGAAAATTATCTAATCAATTTAGAGATTTCTCACCTAAGGGAATTATTCCCTGTTCTAAGTTCCTTTGATATAAGATCAACACCTTTGAAAGGTTACAGATCTGAGATTGAAAATCTGAATAAAGAAAAAATCGCTTTAAAGGAACAGATCTGTAATCTCAAGAAGGAACTTGTTGTTGCAAGGAACAGAGGCTAAATGATGGTTGTTCCTAAATGGATTGAGAGACCTCAAACAAAAAGAAAAGAAGGTCCTGGTTTCGAAAATTACAAGAAAAGGAACAAGCCTAAGAAATATGTTGACCTACCTAGTGACAAAATTTGCATGTACCGTGGAGAGATAGGCTATTACATAACTCAATGTCAACTAAGAACTAGAATGATTGGCAAGAATATGAAATTAAGCAACATGAAATGGGTTGCAAAAACTAATGCTAGTCAAGAACATGAACTCACGAAAGAAGGGGTTCCTACAACTAATAACTAGTTGATTTTTGCATGTTAGAGTGAGGGGGGACAACACTTGGTATCTTGATAGTGGTTGTTCTAAGCATATGATAGGAGATAAATATAAGTTTCTCTCACTCTCAACCTATGAAGGTGGAAGTGTGACATTTGGTGACAACATGAAAGTTGCCATGGGTAAGGTTGGTAAGTCATCATCACATTCCATTGATAATGTTTTTCTAGTTGAAGGTTTAAAGCATAATCTCTTAAGTATTTCCCAATTATGTGACAAAGGAAATGTTGTTAAATTTAATAGTGAAATATACTTGATCGTTAACAATAACTCTAAGAATGTCATCTTGGAAGGAACAAGGAAAGGGAACACTTATGTTGTGGATCTTGATCTTGTTCCTAAAAACAATTTGACATGTCTTAGTGTTATTAAAGATGATCCTCTCTTATGACATAAGCGTCTAGGACATGCTAGCTTTTCATTACTTGACAAACTTCGATCAAAAGATGTTGTTTTGGGATTACCATCTATAAAATTTCATATTGATCAAGTTTGTGATGCGTGTGCCAAAGGGAAGCATATTAGATCCTCTTTCAAATCTAAAACTGTTGTGAGCACCACAAAGCCATTGGAATTAATTCACATGGATTTGTGTGGCCCCGTGAGGATTCAAAGCAGAAGTGGTAAGAGGTATGTGCTAGTTATTGTTGATGACTACTCAAGATACATTTGAGTTATTTTTCTCTCTAGTAAGGATGAGACTTATGATGAGTTCCTTGTCTTTGCAAAGAGAGTTCAAAATTTGAGTGGTCACAAATTGATACATATTAGATCTGACCATGGTAAAGAATTTGAAAATTACAAATTTGATGATTTAAGTAGAGATCATGGCTTAGATCATAATTTTTCTGCTCCTAGGACACCATAACAAAATGGTGTTGTAGAGAGGAAAAATAGGACTTTGGAGGAAATGGCTAGGACTATATTAATAGCTAGTGAACTTCCAAGGAACTTTTGGGCTGAAGCTATAAATACTGTTTGTCATATAATAAATCGTGCCATGATGAGGCCTATGATTAACAAAACTCCTTATGAGCTTTACTTTGGTAAGAAACCCAATTTACACATTTCAGAACATTTGGTTGTAAATGTTTTGTACATAATAATGGGAAAGATAATCTTGGAAAAATTGATGCAAGGAATGATGAAGCAATATATCTAGGATACTCATCACATAGTAAGACATATAGAGTGTACAATAAAAGAACTATGTGTGTTGAAGAAAGTGTACATATAATTTTTGATGAATCTGACAATTTTAATCCAAGCAAGTAGGTTGATGACTTTGAAATAGGCTTGATTCGACCAAATGAAAAAGATGCAGATTCGATTGAGGAAGAAGAAGGAATAAAAGAGGAAAGGAACGAAGAAGATGAAAACTTTCATAATAATGTTGTTCCTGTTCCTCAAGATGACGGAGTTGTTCTTGTTCCTACTAAGAACGAAAATTTGAAGGAACTGATTCAACAATTGCTGAAAGAGGAACAAATGAACAAGGCTCCCCATCCTTTCAGGAAGTTCAAGAGGAACAACTTGTTCCTATAAGAGAATTTCAACCTAAATCTTGGAGACATCAAAAATCACATCCAGTGGAACTCATAATATGTGACATATCCAAAGGTACGCAAACTAGATCTCAGTTAAGGAATTTTTGTGCGTTCCTATCAATGATGGAACCAAGAAATCATGAAGAAGCCTTAACTGATTCTGATTCTGATTAGATCACTGCTATACAAGATGAATTAAATGAGTTTCAAAGAAACAATGTATGACATCTAGTTCTCTCTTCTAAACAACAAAAAGTGATTGGATTAAAATGGGTATTTAGAAACAAACTAGATGAGCATGGAACAATTGTAATGAACAAAGCTAGACTTGTAGTAAAAGGTTATAATCAACAAGAATGAATTGCCTATGAAGTAACCTTTGCTCCTATTGCTAGACTTGAGGCCATTAGAATACTAATTGCATTTTGCTGCATATATGGGATTTAAATTGTATCAAATGGATTTCAAATGTGCGTTTCTACATGGTTACTTAAATGAAGATGTATATGTTGAACAACCTCCTGGATTTGAAAATATTGATTTTCCAAACCATGTCTACAAGCTTGACAAGGCCCTCTATGGGTTAAAGCAGGCGCCTAGGTCATGGTATGAGAGATTGTCTAAGTTCCTTTTAGAAAACAATGTTAAAAGAGGAAAAGTTGATTAAACATTGTTTCTAAAATCGAAAGGAACTGATATACTTCTTGTTCAAATATATGTTGATGACATCATCTTTGGAGCAACTAATGAGTCATTATGCAAAGAATTCTCTAAACTCATGAGTAATGAATTTGAAATGAGTTTAATGGGTGAGTTAAATTTCTTTCTTGGGTTACGAATTAAGCAAACTGAAAAAGGAATAGTTATTCATCAACAAAAATACATAAAGGAACTGCAGAAAAAATATGGGCTCGAAAATTCAAAGTTTAATCACACTCCTATGGGAACTTCAACTAGATTAGATGAAGATTCCATATGAACAAGTGTTGATCAAACAAAATATAGAGGCATGATTGGTTTCCTTTTGTATCTAACTGCTAGTCGTTCAGACATAGCTTTTAGTGTTGGTTTGTGTGCTAGATTTCAAGCAAATCCCAAGGAATCTCACTTAACTGCTTGGAAGAGAATTCTTAGATATATCAAAGGAACAGATGATCTTGGACTTTTCTATCCAAGAAGTGACACATTTGAGTTGAGAGGATATGTTGATGCTGACTATGCTGGAGATCTTGTAAATAGGAAAAGCACCTCATGTATGGTTCAATTTCTTAGTCATAGTTTAGTTTCTTGAAGCACCAAGAAACAAAACTCAGTTGCTTTATCCACTACTGAAGCATAATATGTAGCTGATGCTGCATGTTGTTCTCAAATGCTTTGGATAAAACAACAACTTTGTGACTGTGGAATAAACTTTAATTGTGTTCCTATTTATTGTGATAATACTAGTGCCATTAGTATTTCTAAAGATCCAGTGCATCATTCAAGAGTTAAACATATACATATCAGAGATCACTTTCTAAAAGAAAATGTGGAAAAAGGTTTGATTAAACTTGAGTTTTGTCAAACTGAAAATCAGATTGTTGATATACTAACCAAGCCTCTACAAAGAGATAAATATGAAAAATTAAGGCTTGAGTTAGGTTTAATAAAACTTAAGTAATTGATCCTGTTCCAATCCCCCATGTCTGAATTGATTTGACTTACTCTATGTGATATTAAGTGACTGTGAATGAATGCCTAAGACCATTGCAAATTGTAATGTTGGAAACATAAACTTGTAGTCAAAAGAATAAAGCCACTCACAAATGTCACATAATACTCCCCTAATTGTTCCTAAGTGATAGAAACATGCCTGATTTGATGAAATGTTGATAATATGTATAGGTTGTTCCTATAGCACAACTTTAAATTTTCTTTTCTTTCCATAAATTAAAAGTCCATAAACATAAAAAAAATCCTAAAATCCCAAAAATGGTATTTTCACCTGATACCCCCGAGTTTTCAAAAAATTCACCAGGTATCCCCATGTTTTCAAAATACACGGGGTAACCCTAAGTTTCAAACTAATACACTCAGATACCCTTAATGACTAACGACGTTAACCGCCGTTAGTCATTAACCCTACTTTTCTGTTTTTAACGCTAATTAACCCCCTAATGCTAACCCTAATCCTAACCCCTACCTCTAACCCTAACCCCAAACCCAAACCCTAACCCTAACCCTAACCCTAACCCATCCTCTCACCATCCACTCCCCACCCTCCCACCACCCCACCACCCACTCCCCCACCCTCCTACCACCCCCGGCCCCCTTCCCCACCCTATCCTTCCCCCTACCCCAGCCCCCCCGCCCCCCCCAGGCTGGCCCCTTCCCCCACCCGGTTCGGTTCAAAAGCCCCCACCCCTCCCCTCACCATCGCGCCCCCAATTTCGGAACAACCCCTGCCCCCCCACCCCGCGCCCCCACAAGCACCACCCCCCCTTCCATTTTGCACCCCCCCCTCCCCTCGCGCGCGCCGCCCCAACCCCCAACCCCTGTATTTTATTCTTCCCTCTCGTATTTTCGCAATCTTTGTACTCTGTTTTTCGCGGAAATTGGAGGAGGGTGGTGCTATGGGGGTGGGGGAGGGTGCAAAAATGGAAGAGGGGTGGTGTTGCGGGGCGCGAGGTTAGGGGGGAGAGATTTCGAAAATCGAATCGGTGGGGGAGGGGCTGGCGAGGTTGCGGGGGGGGGAGGAGGGTGGGGGGGCATGTGGGGGTGGGAGTAGCGGTGGGGGTTGCGGTGGGGGTTGGGGCTGCGGGGTAGGGTGGGGTGGGTGGAGGGGAGGGAGGGGGTGGTGGTTGGGTGGTAGTGGGGTTAGGGTTAGGGTTTGAAATTAGGGGTTAGGGTTATGGTAGGATTAAAAGTTAAATGTTAAGGTTTAGTTAGGTTAGTTAGGTTAATTAGGGTTAATTAGGGTTTATTGAGGTTTAAGACTAGCGGCGTTAACCGTCGTTAGTCATTAAGGGCATTTGAGTGTATTACTAATGAAATTTAGGGGTACCTGGTGAATTTTGAAATCATGAAGGGTACCAGGTGATTTTTCTGAAAACTCGGGGGTACTTGGTGAAAAAACCGTCCCAAAAATATAGAAATCAGATTTATTAAATCTTGATTCATCTTTATCTTTTCTTTTCTTTTATTTTATTTTTATTTATCTTTTTTTTTCGTGTGTGACTTTTCAAATATTGTTACATTCATCTTCTTTCTTTTTCTTTCTTCCCTTTCAAAACCGTGTTCCATTAATCGCTTCATCTTCACCATTATTCATCTTCATCCTACCTCTTCGCACCACATAAAACGTCGATCTTTCATCACCAAATGACAAAAACTTCTCTCAATTCACCCTTTTCAAAGCCACATCTCCCAAAACGTCTCAAATGGAAAACCCCTCTTCTCCATCCAAAACCCTAAAAATCGAAAATCTTCAAGAAACACATATGGAGGTAGAGAAACAAAAATTGGAGTCATAAAGGAGAAGTATTAGAAGAACGAAACTGAGTCGGGAAGATGATGAAGAAGAAATCTTCGAATCAGCTTAGGGGTAAGAAGAAGCAGCACCTGTTCCTCCGAAAGGAACTGCTACATCTTCCTCAAAGAAACAAGTGGAAAGAAGCGATTCTAGGTATGTTCTTGGTTTTTGTGTGGATTTAGAATGGGCTAAGAAGGTTCAATTAACTAAACTAATAGAAATCCTAAAGGAACAAGGTATGGAATACCTTTTTGAAACCGCATTTAATAATGCCTCAGTTCCTTTAGCCATGGATGAATTTTGTGCAAATTTCATGAACACTGATGGAGTATGCACTACTAAAGTAAGGGGGAAGAAAATTAGATTCACCCAAGAGACCTTAGGCAAAATTTGGGAAGTTCCTTCAAAGGAACTAATTTATATTTAAGGAACTGTCACCTTTCCTAATTTTTCCCAAGATGATATTGTTCAATCCTTTGGGGGAACTGCTGGCCAACCAAAAATCAACCACAATCTCCTCACCCCAATTCACAAAATTTTGTTTAATATTGTTTGGAGAGCACTCATTCCTCGAACTGAAAAGTGGAATGAGGTTGGTCTCCTTGACATGTGCTACACGTTTTTCCTAGACCACCACATTCAAATCAACTTCTGTAGACACATAATCGTGTCTCCCCATTTAAGGATCCAATGATGAAACATACCGCGGCATTAGTTGGCGCGACCCAATGGAAGAGCAATTTAAAGAACCAATCCAAAATGTGTTTTGAATAAATATTCTAAAGACCAATTAATTGTCCATGACGATTAATTGTATTTTAAGCCCATAAAATGTTTAAGTCCATTTTAAAAGCCTCATCAAATATTTATAATTTTAATAGATATTTTTCATAAATATTTTATTATCTTTGATAAATAAATCAGATTTTAATCCGTAAAATTCCATCTCCGAAATTTCCGGGATAAAAAAAGGTATCTTCGAAAGACATACAATCTAATATGCTCGAATATTCCAGAATATGTGCCGGACGCGGCTGCGCTCAGCGCTCAGCGCGCCACGTGCGTCAAGCACATTAGCCATATCGCGTCAGGCATGCCAATGAGCGCCTGACACGTAGATTTTGTGACTCACACAAAGTCCTCCGTCTGACGCAAGTCTTGCGTGAGACGCAACTTTCTTTTCAATCTTTTCAAAACACATTTACACGGGCTTAAACCTGATTGGGCTGGCTGCGTCAGGCACACCAATGTGCGCCTTACGCTTGGCAGTGCGCCTGCCACGTAGAACTGCGCCTGGCGCAGGTCTTGCGTGGAGCGTACGTCTCCTTTTACCTATAAATATCCGTAATTTCCCGAATTACGAGGGGTTTTTTCAGATTATTATTTCACGAATACAAAAACTTACGAATACCTTTACAATACACTTCGAATTCCCAAATATTCAAACACTCAAATACTTTCAATACTTTCAACCAATTCTTAATCACACTGTGTTCCTGGTTCCACGATTGCTCCGCCTAAAGATCGTTGCGCTCTTCAATCTAAGCCGCATAGGTATAATACTTGAGGATCCTTGAATAAATTCTATTTTTATATTGAAGTTACTAACCACTTATTTCATGATGTAGATCTTTAATACAAAATCGCTCTACTGTATATTCTAAACCTTTCTCTTTCTTTTATTTATTTTTCATATTATTATGCTTGCCTGATCATTCTATGCATATTGTATGATTGTCCTACTTTATTGCTTTTATCACCCGCATGTTATTATTGCTAAATAAGACCTAAAGAACTGTTCTAATATTAATCAGATTAATTTGGACAACCTGCTAGGTTCCCTGAAATATTGATTGCTTAATAACATGTCACTAAAAATTAGTCTTTTATGTGTTTCCTGAACCAATTTAGACAAATTTATTTATAGGGAGTATAAAAATGTTATATGATTATTCTTTGGCATAAAATCTGCAATGAATCGATATTGAGTAGAGGCCAACTTTGGCGAATGTGGTTCACTATGACTATATTCGCACCCTCGCCCCCGAACTCAATCTTTGGTTCATTTTGACCATCTATGGAGTCAGGACGGGAAATCTACATTGGATAATTTGTCCCTACGATTTTTCTATATCTAATTAGGTTTATGATTCTTTCTAAAAAGAATTGTTGGCGACTTCTTTCAATACGAAACAATTTTCAATAAAACCTTAACAATGGGGTAGTAAAACCTTAAGAATTGTTGCCTGTTAATATGCTCTACGCCCGAAATTATTGCAAATCGCATCTAAAACAAATCGTCTTTTTCGCCCGAACGTTCGTCAATTTATCAATACGCATGCCGTAGAGCATTGCGCCAGACGCATTAAGTTGCGCCTGGCGCAATGCACCTGCGCCAGATGCATAGGCTGTGCGTCGCGCGCACCAGTTGCGTGGCACGCAGCCTATTCGTCCCATGCTTATTGGTCTTTTGACCTTTGTTCGAGTCTAAGATAACAAGTTTCCATCGGTATAATATTAAAAAAAAGGGGTCACTCTTTTCATGCAAGGTCAAGTCTGTCCTAAAAAGTGCATCTACAAAACTGGTCATAGTACAGGTAGAGTCATCATGCATGTCTACCTCTTCCCATCTTCTCCCTGCTGTTCAACTAATCTTCCGTATAAATTTTATCCTACCATATTCAATCAATTTCAAAAATTACATTTTTCAAAATCAATCCTACACCTCCTTCTATACTACTCTTTTTCAAAAACATTTACTAATCATCACCATACCACGACATTTCAATAAAAAAATATATTTTTCAAAATTAATCCATCATCTTTTCCTAATAAAAGATAAAACAAGGGGTTCCTTTCAAAAATGAATTTCGAAAATTCTAATCCCAATCTAAACACCTTCAATCCAATCTAATCTAATCAACCAAATTCAATCCAATTCATTTGCATTCATTCTAGGCCCATATGCATTAGAATCCATTTTTGCATTCATTTAGGCCCATATGCATTTCAGTCCATATATTCACTAGCATTAGAATCCATCTTAGGCTCATGTAAGTCTAGTTCAAGTCAAAGCTAGGCCCATTTGCATTTCTATGTGAACCCCAGTCTATGTCAAGCCCAGTCCAAGTCTAATCCCAGTTTATTCCATTCTAAATCCAATCCTAGTCCAAGTCAAGCCTATATGTCAATTCATGTCCTAGGTCTAGTTTGCATCTTCATGTAAGCCCTATTCAGTCTTCGGACTATAAAAATTAAGTCTTAGGACTATAAAAGCTCATCCCCTAAAGTCCAGCCTGCTTGCTCACCCGTAAGTTCAAGGTCTAGCATTCCTCAAGTCTATAAGCAATTGTTGTGTCTAGCCTGCTTGCTCACCCATAAGTTCAAGGTCTAGCATTCCTTAAGTCTATAGGCAATTGTTGTGTCTAGCCTGCTTGCTCACCCATAAGTTCAAGGTCTAGCATTCCTTAAGTCCATTGGCAATTTTTGAGTCTAGCCTGCTTAGTTTAATGTAAGTTTCAAAGTCTAGTTGTCTAGCCTGCTTGCTCACCCGTAAGTTCAAAGTCTAGTTGCCTGGCCTGCTTGCCTTAAGTTAAGAGTTTGGACTTTGTTATTGCCCAGCGTTCCTTAAAGTCTAGCCTGCTTGCTCACCCGTAAGTTCAAAGTCTAGCATTCCAGAAGTCCACATAGGCAATTTTTGAGTCTAGCCTGCTTAATCTAATGTAAGTTTCGAAGTCTAGTTGTCTAGCCTGCTTGCTCACCCGTAAGTTCAAAGTCTAGTTGCCTAGCCTGATTGCCTTAAGTTAAGAGTCTAGTCTCCCTTATTGTCCAGTCTTCCTTAAAGTCTAGCCTACTTACTCACCCGTAAGTTCAAAGTCTTCTCTCTTCTATCATCAACAAAACACAGTCATTCAATCCAGTCTGCTTGCATAGTCAGTCTAGTCCAGTTCATATCTGCATTTGCATTTAGTTAGGCGCGTGTCTCCATCATGGTCAAGCCCATACTAGTCCAAAATCATACCCATTTCTAATCATCTCCATTTTCATTTCCCATTTTCATTCCCCATTTCCATTTCCATTTCTCATTTCTCATCTCTTATTTCCATTTCTCATTTCGAAAATTATTTCTTAAACTTACAAGCGATGTCCAGTTGATTCTGTTCATGACCGGTCGAGAGATTACAAATTAGGAGAGCTGAATGGAGGAACAAAAAGTCGAGACTACTCTAAAGCTCATCAAACGCACTATCACCACCCCAACTTCATTTAGAGTCATGAAGATTACTTTTGACCGCCTTCACAATAGAGGCGCGATCACTTCCATAGGGTCTACCGCCTTCACATTGGAGGCGTGATCACTTCTATAAGGTTACTCCAAACCTTGCACTTAAAAGAAAATTCAAAAGGTGCAACCTACATTTCTACCGCGAATTCCAACATAAAAACGAACATCTGACATCTAGTGTCGAATACCATCAATGCGCCGCGAAGCATGGTTGATAATAACAAACTTCTAATGCTTACTATAACGAGAATCAGCATCACCAGTAATTTTTTTGCGCAGTGCATCGACAATTCAAAAGGGCGTAATCTTTTATTTCTGGTTTCCTAGGATGGGTTAGATAGTCCTTACCCAGAGCCATTTCTCTCCTTTCCCATCGAGTCTATGTCACCATAGGATTTCATTTATTATAGCCTTTCCATTTTCATTTTCAATTTTTATTTTTCATTTTCATTGGCCTTTCATCATTATATTTATGCTTCTAATTCAATGATGAAACCTAAATCACCTAATGAACTTGACTCATAAAAAAATCTGGAAAAAAAATTAAAGAAAAATTAAAAAATGGACATACTTTGGATCAGGAGTTATTCCCCTCACCCTTCCATAAAACCATCATCCACAAGCCATCCAGGCAATCCAAAATAATAAAAAATCCCTTAAGCCATCATCTCCATTAGCCAAATAATGCCTCCATCACTCAAAGCTCCACAAAAATCCTTCAAGCCTTCCAATACCTTAAACCAAACTTGTGTGCAAGCCTTACTACATAAAAAAATCAATGACAGGCAAAATAAAATAGTGAAAAAATTCAAAGTGCGAAAAAAATGAAAAAAGCAAAAGAAAAGATTCAAAAAGAAAAAGCCAAAGGCAAAGAAATAAAAAGTCAAGCTAGGGGGCTTGCACACAAGTTCTACCTCTCATTCAAATCCTTCAATCCAGTAAACCTTAGCCCATATAACCCAAATCCATCATCCATTCGCCAAACCGATTAAACTTTCGTCTAAATCTCAAGCCTTAACCCTTTTAACCATTCATCAACCCTAACTCCTTTTTCAAGGTATGTCCAAGCTCGCTAGGTTGAAAACCCTAAAGGGCGGCCTAGGCAAAAGTTAGGGCACAAAAAAAGATGATAAACAAAAAGAAATCAAATCTAGAACTACGAATGGTCTGATTTTGCAAGGATACGTAGGAATCCTCATCTCAAGGTCTGACCGCTTCAGTAAAATAAAATTAGTCATGGTCTAATGATTTGACTTTCTAGAATTTAGGAGCATACTTTTTCTAGATCTTGACATAGACTCGAGTCTGGACCTAGCCTCGTTAAAGCCTTTTCCTACCTACATTCATTTGATTCACAAATTTAAACTTTTTATTTTTCAATCCAAGCTCTCCTTGTCCCTGAAAGACTCTCCGACAATTCCATGATTTCCGGCGATACTTGACTTTGCCTATATCAACTTCCCAAAGAAGAATCCCCAGTACAATCCCTAGTGACAACTTTCAATGTTCAAGGTAGATCAATTACGTGTCAATATCAGACAAAGTACATTTCGATTAAGGCTCATGCCTAATTCAAGGCAAGCTCACCCAATGTGGGGGCTTCATATGTGTTGTGGTTCCTCCAATTCAAATCAAACTCCCAAAAAGTTGTAATGTGCGGACCTCGTTTACGAATCCCGGTCATTTACTAAAAACAATTTTCGAAAATCATTCTATGCATTTCTAATTTGTCTATCATTCTATCATGCTATCCATCTTCTACCCTTGCAAAATCCTGACCTTGCATTGCAGCCTTACAAAACCCTGACCTTGCATTGCATTTCATACATTCTAGTCCTGCATAACCCTAACCTTGCATGACGTGTCATCCCTTAGCTTTGCATAACCTAAATCCTTGCATTACGTCTTATGCATCCTTAGAGAGTCTAAGTTTGCATCATTTGCATCACTATGTGCTTTATCTGAGTTGTTTGCACCTATCTGCTAACATCTTCTTCTGCAGGTAATCAGATTGCTTGTAGTTATTGTCCTGCATACTAACTTTGTTTTGCAGAGACCGGCGGTTATAGATCAGTTCTAAACTGCAGAGCGTTTAGAATCGTTCTCCGTCCCGACACCGTATACTTTGACTCTCAGTTTTCTAAACCTCAGTCAAAGTGGAGGCTTCTATAGACACATAATCGTGTCTCCCCATTTAAGGATCCAATGATGAAACATACCGCGACATTATTTGGCGCGACCCAATGGAAGAGCAATTTAAAGAACCAGTCCAAAATGTGTTTTGAAATGATATTCTAAAGCCCAATTAATTGTCCATGATGATTAATTGTATTTTAAGCCCATTTCAAAAGCCCAATCAAATATTTATTATTTTAATAGATATTTTTCATAAATATTTTATTATCTTTGATAAAAAATCAGATTTTAATCCGTAAAATTCCATCTCAAGAATTTTAGGAATAAAAAAGGTATCTTCAAAAGACGCACAATCGAATATGCTCGAATATTCCAGAATATGCGCTGGACGCGGGGGCTGCGCTCAGCGCGCCACGTGCGACAAGCACATTGGCCATATCGCGTCAGGCGTGCCAATGAGCGCCTGACACTTAGATTTTATGACTCACAAAGAGTCCTGCATCTAACGCAAGTCTTGTGTGAGACGCAACTTTCTTTTCTATCGTTTCAAAACGCGTTTACACGTGCTTAAACCTGATTGGGTTGGCTGCGTCAGGCACACCAATGTGCGCCTGACGCGTGGCAGTGTGCCTGCCACGTAGGACTGCGCCTGGCGCAGGTCTTACATGGAGCGCACGTCTCCTTTTACCTATAAATATCCGTAATTTCCCGAATTACGTGGGGGGTTTTTCAGATTATTATTTCACGAATACAAAAACTTACGAATACCTTTACAATACACTTCGAATTCCCAAACATTCAAACACTCAAATACTTTCAATACTTTCAACCAATTCTTAATCACACTGTGTTCCTGGTTCCACGATTGCTCCGCCTAAAGATCGTTGCGCTCTTCAATCTAAGCTGCATAGGTATAATACATGAGAATTCTTGAATAAATTCTATTTTTATATTGAAGTTACTAACCACTTATTTCATGATGTAGATCTTTAATATAAAATCGCTCTGCTGTATATTCTAAATCTTTCTCTTTCTTTTATTTATTTTTCATATTATTATGCTTGCCTTATCATTCTATGCATATTGTATGATTGTCCTACTTTATTTCTTTTATCACCCGCATGGTATTATTGCTAAATAAGACCTAAAGATTTGTTCTAATATTAATCAGATTAATTTGGACAACATGCTAGGTTCCCTGTAATATTGATTGCTTAATAACATGTCACTAAAAATTAGTCTTTTATGTGTTTCCTGAAACAATTTAGACTAAATTATTTTTAGGGTGTATAAAAACGTTATATGATTATTTTTTGACATAAAATCTGCAATGAATCGATATTTAGTAGAGGCCAACTTTGGGCGAATGTGGTTCATTATGACTATATTCGTACCCTCGCCCACGAACTCAATCTTTGGTTCATTTTGACCATCTATGGAGTTAGGATGGGGAAATCTACATTGGATAATTTATCCCTACGGTTTTCCTATATCCAATTAGGTTTATTATTCTTTCTAAAAAGAATTGTTGGCGACTTCTTTCAATATAAAACAATTTTCAATAAAACCTTAACAATGGGGTAGTCAAATCTAATAAGCGCTCACACTGCGTAGGCGAAATAAAAACACGCCTACAACTTCCTTTCTCTCTGTATCCAACACCTTACACATTGCATAGAAAATCATTGTGTTGTTCGTTATGGAGCCCTCATCACCTCTTTTCTCTCCCATTTCAAAGTTAAAGCCACTGGTTGGCCTACCTTGGGTATTAAACAAGGAAATATTTTAAATGAGAAAACTTTGTATGGATTGGACCTCTCTATCCTAGAAGGAGTATTGACTCAAGGGAGGATAGCTTCAAGTTCCTCTCAAAAGAGGAAACTGCTTATGGTAGTGGAGGAGGAACTAGTTGAAGTTATTTTGGAGGAACAAGTTCCTAAACTTGCTGAACCAAAGGAACATCCTGCCAAGAAACGCAAAACGTAGCCAAAAATCCTACTAAAAGTTCCTAAGAAAACTCCTTCCCTAAGGAAGAGTGCCAGGGTGAGAATTGCTAAAATAGTTCAATTTCCTTCACTTTAGGATGCACCATTGGTCATCTCTGATGAGGAGGAACAACATGAACTCTCTCCTAAGGTACCCACTGTTCCTACTCCCCCTTCTTCACCAAAAATACCGATTACCCTCACCAATATCCCTTCCATCTCTCCTTCTTCCTTCTTTGTTCCTTCCAGTTATGAACAGATTAAGGTTGCTATAAATGAGCCAAATCCTTTAGCCTCTACCTCTGATACTCTACCACCTACTCCTCTTTTTCTTCCTCCGTAATACACCACATCTTCTCCTTCTGTTCCACTCACAGGAACAGCAGGACCATCCAAAGAAAGCTTACCTGTAGCTCCTCCAAAATTCCCTCCTGAAACTGGTTCCAGTGGTAAGGAACAAGTTCCTTCGGATGAATATGGGTTGGTTAATGAAGTATTTCTTCCTGCTCAACACATGATCAAATTCTACAATCACCTTCATTGGACCTTAGATGACAAAACTGATAAGATGATGGGGATAATTAAGGTTCTTAGTGATACGATGATAGAGCAACAGAATAACATGGAGATGATGGTTCAAGCAATGAACTCCATGAAGAAGCAACTGGATGGTCATCACGAGGAGGTGATGAAGAAGTTGGAAGAAGTGGTAGAAGAAGAAGTAGTAGAGGAACACAATTCCCCTTCCCTTCCTAATGTCTAAGTTCCTACTTCTCTTAAAGGAACAGGTTCTCCTATCTTTTGTTTCCTTTTCTTTTCTTCCTATTTATTTTTTGTACTTTTGTGGAACAAGTGCTATAAATATAATCACTTTTGCTAAATTGTCTTCGTTTTGGATTTGATTGCATAATTTCTTACTTGGAATGGCTAGTATTATGTGATTATTGTTTGAGCAAGTCTACCCTTTGCAATTACTCACTTAACCATTTTTTGGTGCTTGTTAATGGTCTAAAGGTCTTGCGAATATCAGTCTTCCCAAAATCACCAAGAGTTTGATCTTTTTGAGGATGACAAAGGGGGAAAAGATACCAGAAACAAACTAAGTTAAAAAATTGAAAAAAAATCAAAATTTTAATCCTTAATCTGCCTTAATAATTAAAATTATAAAGTATTATTATTTTTTCTTTCATTCTCTTATGTTATTTATTGTTTTAATTTCCTTAGTTTGTAACTTTGTTGTCATCATCAAAAGGGGGAAATTGTTGAACCCTAGTTTTGATGATGACAAAGGAACAAAGATACAAACTAAGTAATGAACTAACAAGTTGTTAAGTGAATGGATTTTAAAAGGTATCAATGAAAGGAGCAAAGAGAATACTAAGTCTAAGGAAGAAATCCCCTCAAAAAAAAAAAGTCTAAGGAAGAAATCAAGTTTGGATTTTGAAGACTAAGGGAATATGCTCAAGGAACTGATACTGGAGAAGCATTGGAGCAAGAGAATATAAGCGAGGCTTTTTGTTTCTAGTTCCAATGTAAAGGAACGAGTAAGACTTGGTAAGGAACACTGACAATTTAAAAAGAGAATGAGTGTTTGTTCCTTTGAAAGAAACAGACGAATTGGCACTGTCATGTTTAGTTAAATGAAATAACTATCTAAAAGAAACTAGATATATGTTGAATAATTATAACGGTTAAATTATGACGTTTGAGTGATTAATGCCAAAAATTATAGGAAACCGTTTTTATTTAGTAAAAATATGATTTTAAGGAAAATCTTTTTAAGGAAAATATTATATTTTTATATGAAAATAAAAATCATTTTCGGTTTTTAAAGAAAATGTTTTAAAGATAATATTTTATTAAAAGGATTTATTTTTGGTTTTAATTAAAATACTTTTTAATTAAAAATCAGATTTTATATTTACTTGACAAAGTTGTTACTACAATAAGGATGCAGTATTAATCCTAACACACGTATCAACAGATCGTGGATATTTAATCCCACGTTTTAATTAATCACTGCTATAAATACTTATGTTTAATTAAGTTCCAATTTGTGTCTGACCAAGTGATTTAGTGAGTTTAACTAAGTAAAGTGTCAGTGCCTTCATTCTCTCATAAAAGCCATTTGTTCTTTGCCTTCTTACTCTAATTCCACTAAGTTTATTGATCATTGTATTTTGGTTTTGGGTAAGGGGATTTTGAGTGAAGTCCTGTGAGAAAGAAAGTTTTGAGTGAAGCGAGTTAAAGTGAGAAAAACTTCAAGTGAAGTTGAGAGGAACAGTTGTTAAGGGAAAAGTTATTCAGGAACTTGAGTTTAGGAACTCAAGTTGTGGCCCGTGAGTAGAATTAGGTTGTAACAGAGTTGTTTGGCCTAATTAGTAAAAGTTTTGAGTTTAAAATCCCTAGTGGTCGAGGTTGTTTCTTCTTGTTGGGCCTAAGAAGATTTTCCTCGTAAAAATCCCTTGTGTTCCTTTAGCTTGTTTCTTTGTTTAAGTTTTATAATTCCGCAAAAAGTTACGTTTATTTCTACACATACAATTCCCCCCCTCTTGTAGTATTGTTCCCAGTGAAATAACAAATTACACATATAAAAAAATAAAGATAACAAAAAAAAAGATAATATTATTTGTATTGTTGACAAATTTTGAAAGAATTACTTTTCGGAGATTTAAGTTTTTGAAAATATATGATAATTTCATTAGATAACTAATCTATTAAGTTTGATTAGCTATAGGTATATGATAATTTCATATGTTAGATGACTCATGATGTTATAGAACAAAAAATTGTTGGCATATACTATGTCATAATTCGTATATGAAAAGAGTTTATCATATCATTTTACATCTAGTATTAGTTATCATTATTATATTTATCCTTTGAAAATTTTTAAGTTCATGATAATTTTTCCAACTATTTATCCAATCATGATATACCAAACTTTACTTCTAATGGCTTGCACTTTTCTTTATATTATTCTATCGTCCATTTTTGTTCGTTTATTTTTTGTAACTATTGTGGTTATATAATTTGTGTATCATTGTAAGTTTAATTATTTGTTTATCGCCTCATCTTATTCTCATTAATTCTAACTCTACCACATTAACTAAAATCCATGCATCGCACGGGCATAAACCGAGTAAAGTATAAAATTTTACAAAACTTATTCCTTCCAAATACCAGTTATTCGGATGCACAAATTCTTATATGTGGCCGACCACACCTATATTTATAGGTGTGGCCGACCTATATATAAAGTCCAAATGGAAATTTCCACATCCCTTCTCTATTCCCATTACCATTTTCACACTCTCTCTCCTATAAGGTTTTTCTCCAAACCCTCATCAATGAAGGCTCCTCGAATCCTCTTTCTCCTGCATAATAAACTGGCAGAAGAAATTCCAAACAAATCAAGGACAAATTCATCGATGACAACTTCTAGTCGGGGAAGTGAACTGGTTTATGGCTTGAAAACTCCGTAAAGAAGGTGATGTAAATTTGAGTTCGAAAAATTCACAAAGGACCAAATGTTTTTGTTTTTTAAATATGATGGACGGATGACAATAGAATAAATGGGTAAAAACAAGGATAGCAATTTTGATTATCTCAAGAATTAGAGGGTCTCTTCCTAATCGCAATTAGAAGATGAATACAAGTCGCAGCAATTATTGGTTTTGGTTAGCAACCGAAATAAGCAGCGCTCACAATTATTAAAATCAACCGTATAACTCTTAATGAGGCTAGGCGTGTATTATTTATAGAGGATGAGCAAGAAAACCTTGCTTCCCAAGCACCTACCTAGCCGGAAGATTACAAGAGAAATAGAAGGCGACTTCATCTTAAAAGTAGCCTAAAATCTATCCTCAAATTAAGAAATAACTAGATTTAGGAAAGATATGCAAAAATTTCCATAAACCTTACAAAAATTATACGGCCCATGATAAAGAGACTCTCCTTACTTATACGCCTAGTACTATACCAAATTAAGGAAAGATTCTTCTCTACTTGCCTTATTACAACTCATGACAACTCACCTACTTTGAGCATAACTAAACGCAACGGTAATTTTCGGACAAATTAAACTACTTTAATTAGCTAATTTAATTAACATTAAGAATAAAAAGACATATTTTTAGTTACATGTAAACCTTCACTTAAAGACTAAACTAAAACCATGCAACAACCCTAAGAAAGAAATTAAGATAGTTGAACTTGCATCAGAAGGTTCTAGAGAGATAAGTAAGATTCCGACAAAACTTCGACGAATTATTTCATCGCCATTTTTTTCCAGCGAAAGAAAGAGAAATTCAAGGGTGCAAGAGCAAAGAGAATGAGCAAAGAAGAGTAAAGTAGTAAATGTTGGTACTTAAAAATGGCGGAAATGTAGAAATAATAAAGGGAAATTTCCTGAGGTACCCTTGAGGTTTGGCTTAATTCTCAAAATACCCTTATTGAATTTTGAAGTTCAAAGTTTAAGTTTCAAGGATACCTTATTAAATTAATGCACTTGAATTTCGGTGTATGATAAGGGTATTTTGAGCCCAAACACAAAGTTTAAGGGTATTTGAGGAATTCCCCCAAATGTGAGGGGTAATTTGAGAATTACGTCAAACCTCAAGGGTACCTGAGGAAATTTCCCAATAATAAAAGGAGTATAAACAATGAAGTAAAACAAGTGAGGTGGTTGGTGGATTTATTAGATATGATTTTGATAGATAGTTTTGGACTATTTGTTGGTCGCAATTTTACATTCGAATTTTGATGTATTCAAAGGCACACATTACATAAAATATAATAACAAATGATATATAATTTTGGTATGAATTATACTTTAGGGGATCCTTCTCTTCTTTTTAGTGGGTAAACTATTTTTTTCTATAATCCAAAAATAAGAAAAGATATTGTTTACAAAAGTAACCCCACTTATTTATACGAGTAACCTCATTTATTCATATGAGTAAGCTCATTCTTTTATAAGAGTAATCTCATTTAATCAGACGATGACGCTATTTAATCATACGAATAACCCCAATTCTTATTGACGAAAATAACCCCAGTTATTCACACGCGTAACTAAAGGAGCTAATTGATGATTGGCTTATAAGCTTGATATATGCTTAGTTTTTGATAGTTTTTGTGATAGCCTTTAGGCTAATTTAGGCTAAGTTCATTCCTTTTCTTTCATTTTGTGCATTTTTCCTCCCTTGCGCTCTTTCTTTGGGTTTTTGTTATATTTTAGGATTTGGGAGCACGTTTGGAGGGTCTATGCACAAGCCCGAGGCAAAGTGTTGAAGAAATGGAGCACCAAGGAGCTCGAAAGAAGAGAAGAAAGAAAAGAAGTGGCTGACCCGAGGGCCCAGGTGTGTAGACCCGACCGGGTCAGCCCGGCCAGACAAAGCAGCGCATTTCTTTAAGTAGACCCGCCCGGGTCTGGTGGCCTAAGGGCTCGGGTCTGGTGGCCCAAGGGCTCGAGTCTGCCAACCCGAGGGCTCGAGTTCATAGACCCGCCAGGGTCGCCAGTTTTGAGAAACCCCCAAGGTTCCTGATAAGTTGACCCGCCCGGGTCAGGTCACCCGAGAGCTCAGGTTAGGTCACCCGCCCGGGTCGGGTCATTTTCCGGAAACCGTTTTGCGACTTTGTTTGTTTTAATGCGGGGGCTGTTTTGTAATTTTCTATTTTATTTCTTATGACTATATAAGAGGGACTCCTCTTATTTTAACTTAGGCAATTATTAACTAGAGATTAGAGAGAAATTAGATCTTGTTTTAGCATTCAAGTTTAGAGCAAAACCCTAGGAGAGAGAAAAGTGGAAGTTTGAAGCTTTTGGATCTCCATCCTTCATTTATGAAAGCTTAAAGTTGGTAAACTTTGTTTATTTTCTTCTTTTCTTCCATTGTTCTTGCTTATTTCATGTTTTTCTTATTTAGATCTTGCTTTATTAGTTGATTATTTGCAATTTTCCTCTTTTTCTCCATGGTTATGGTGATTAAGTTACTTCAAGCTTTGTTTTGTTTTATTTCCATAATGTGTGAGTAGTTTCTTACTAGGGGAAGGGATGTAACCTTCATTTACTCTTTGGATCTTAGAGCTAAGTTAAGGGGTTAACTTTTGGGGTTGAACTTGTTGATCAAACTTGTTTTACTTGGTTTGTTGGGTGCTTGATCACCACTTAACTTACATATATGGAATTCCTAGTAAAGGATTGAGAGATGAAGCTAGGAAACTAAGTTTGGTTGCTAGATTAGGATTTCCATGAAAATAGGCATTTTCTAGTTTAGGGAAGCTTGATTAATCATGTTGTGCTTGATTTGGCTAGATTGGTTGCTCATGCCATGAGAATAGGTCATGAGTGACTAATCAAGCTCATCTAATTAGCTCGAGGGAGTAACTAGAGTTCATATGTTCGTGATTTTCCCCTTGTGATCCCTCATTTATTTCCCCTTGGCTTTGATGATTTGATTCTTGGATTGATTATTGGTGAATCCCCCTAATCCCCTAGTTGCTTTACCCTTGTCTTATCTCCTTTAATTGTTCGTTGATTTACTTTGCCAATTCCCTAGTTTAATTGGTATTTAGAATCATTGCTTAACTTTCAAAAAACCCAAAAATTGATTTAGCTCATTGTAGTTAGCTAATTAACTCTTGATTTAACCCTACTTCTTTGTGGATTCGACCCTATACTTATCCTATATTGGATAAATTAGGTTATATTTGGCGAGTATACAACGACCCGTCAAATTTTGGCGCCGTTGCCGGGGAAGTAGCGGTAAATATTAGCTAATTGGTTAATTTTGAGACTTAATTGCCTTTTTCTTTATTTTGGTGTGTTTACCTCTTGGTTGTTTTTACTAATATTCTCCTTAGCTTTGTTGGTTGCATGTCACGGAGATTGAGGGGCGATCCTACCATCCCCATCGATGATAACCTTGAAAATACATTGAGGCAATTAAGGAGAATCTTTAGGGAACCTACGATCCAATCGGGTGTTGAACAACCTGGGTTTTGAACAAGAGTCGTCTATCTCCACTACTTCTAGCACTATGGGAGATGAGGCTCCTAGAGCATTACGGGATTTTGGGCATCCCGTGGCATTTGAACTCAAAAGTGGTATTCGCCGCCCAACTACTACCGCCAACTTCGAATTTTCTCCGCATTTGATTCGCATGATCAAACAAGAGCCCTATGGGGGTATGACTCATGAGTACTCTCTTGAGCATTTGCTAACTTCTTGGAGCTATGTGCCACGGTGAAGCAAAACAATGTGAGTCAAGAGTTTGTGAGGCTCAACCTATTTCACTTCTCTTTTGTGGCAAGGCTAAGAAATGGTTGCAATCCGTTCCGGATGACTCTTTGACAACATGGGCACAATTTACCACGACTTTTGTGGATGAATTCTATTCTCAAGAGAAGACCTCCGAAGCTAGGAGGAATATAGCTAATTTCTCTCAAGAGGAGGATGAGACATTATATGGAGCTTGGGATAGGTTCAAGGACCTTCGAAGATCTTGTCCTCACCATGGGTATAGTCAATGGATGCTTATGCGAAGCTTTTATGATGGTCTTCTCCCTATGACCCGTGCAAGCCTTGATTCGAGTGCGGGAGGTTAACTAACAAAGCTTCCGGTTGACAATATTGAGCCTACAATTGCAGAGGTAGTACGACACTACTCTTGGGGAAATTCTCTAGAACCGCAAGCAAGAAAAGTGCAAGTAAAGGCAAGTATGATCTTGATGCCATTGACCACATCAATGCAAAACTTGATACCCTTGCAAAGAAACTGGAAAAGTTAAGCTTGGCATCTCCTAGCCAAGGTACTTCTCAAGCTTTTTCTTGTGAGATTTGTGGTGGGTCGGACCACGCTAGCTCTTATCGTGGTGGGTCTATGGACCATGTTGCTCGGGTGAATACTAGGGGTGAGGGAAATCCTAACTTCAACAACCAAGGGAGATGGAATAACAATGCGAGTGGAGGATGGAAGAACCCTCTACCACCCCAACCTTACCAAGCTAGACCACCCGAATTCCATAACCCCCAACAAACATTCACACAACCACCCCCTAGAGCTCCCTTTGAACCAAATCAACCAAAACAATCCTCTCTTGAATCCACTCTCCAACTTTTCTTAGCTCAACAAACAAAAACCAATGCCGAGAACGATAGGAAGTTTGGAGACATACACACTTCCCTCCAACAAATGAATGCCCATAATAAGATCATTGAAACCCAACTTGCCCAAGTCGCTCAACAAGTGAGCAACAACTCTTCAAAATCTTCCACCCAACTTCCTAGCCAACCCATTATCCGAGAGCAAGCTAAAACCATCACTTTAAGATCCGGGGCTCACTATGAGGATCCTAAGATGCCTACACTTGATGATCCTAACCCCTCTAATGAGAGTGAGAATGTGGATAATGAAGTTGATAAAGATATTGAAAATGTCGGTGTGGAAGACATTCATGAGGATGACACTCCTATAGTTGTTGAACCCGAAAAGTCAAATAAAGATACTCCTTCAATGAAGAGCTACACTCCTCCGGTCCCATATCCTCAAAGGTTAGCAAAGAAGCACTTCAATGACAAATTTGTCAAGTTTCTTGAGGTAATGAAAGGTTTACAAGTTCATATTCCATTTCTCCAAGCGATGGCTCAAATGCCCACCTATGCCAAGTTTCTAAAGGAACTTGTTTCTAACAAGTCCAAACTTGAAGAAAGTTCCACCATTGCTCTCACCGCCGAAGTTAGTGCGGTCCTCCAAAACAAGCTCTCCAAAAAGTTTGAAGATCCGGGGTCTTCTCCATACCATTGAGAATTGGAGATTTGGAGCCAAAGAGAGCATTGGCCAATCTTGGGGCTAGTGTAAGCCTAATGCCACTCTCCATTGCAAAGAAGCTCAACTTTGAGCTTAAGCCAACAAGAAGGGTGATACAACTAGCGGATCGCTCGGTTAAGGTGCCCGTTGGAGAATTGGAGGATGTTCCGATGCAAGTTGGGAGAGTCTTCATCCCTTGTGACTTTGTAGTGATGGAAATGGAAGAAGACTCCCAAGTCCCTCTTATTTGGGAAGGCATTCCTTGAAAACGGCCGGAGTGCTAGTTGACATGAAGAGAGATGTAATGACATTGAGGGTTGGGGATGAGAAGATGGAGTTCGCTTTCAACAAGAGCATGAAAGCTCCTATTATGGAAGAAGTGCATCGGATCGACACCCTTGAGCAAGAAGTGCTAAGCCTAAGGGCTTTAGTTGAAGCAAGGACCCTCTTGAAGATGTACTACTAGGAGAAGATCAAGAGCATGAAAGTGAAGCATGTCATCTCAAAAAGGCAATGGACAAAGCACCAATTTACCTACTTCCCAATTCGAGCTTTGAGATTTTAGAAGCTTCATTGAAAAAAGAGGAGAGGACCACGCCTCATCGTACATGTGAGTTGAAACCCCTTACCCCTTCTTTGAAGTATGTTTTTCTTCGAGATAACGAGACTTACCCCGTGATTGTCAACTCTACACTCAATGGTCCTTCTCTTGACAAACTTCTTTGTGTTCTAAAACAACATCGAAGTGCCATTGGGTATACAATAGATGATCTCAAGGGTCTAAGTCCCACCTTGTGTATGCATCGAATTCATTTGGATGATGGTCAAGCCTCCTCTATTGAGCCTCAAAGAAGGCTAAATCCTAATATGAAAGAGGTTGTAAAAAAGGAAGTTTTGAAACTCCTTGAGGCGGGGATAATCTACCCTATCTCGGATAGTAGGTGGGTTAGCCCCGCTCAAGTTGTCCCAAAAAAGGGAGGAATGACCGTCATCAAGAATGACAAAGGTGAGCTTATCTCCACAAGATCGGTCACTGGGTGGCGCATGTGCATTGATCATCGTAAGTTGAATAAAGCCACCCGGAAAGACCATTTCCCCCTCCCTTTTCTTGACCACCAAATGCTTGAAAGATTGGCGGGTCATACCCATTTTTGCTTTTTGAATGGTTATTCGGGGTTCTTTCAAATTCCCATTCACCCCCATGACCAAGAGAAGATAACATTACATGTTCATTTGGCACCTTCGCTTATCGAAGGATGCCATTTGGATTGTGTAATGCTCCTTCCACCTTCCAAAGGTGTATGACCACCATTTTTTCGGACATGCTTGAATCAACCATAAAAATTTTCATGGATGACTTCTCCGTGGTAGGTTCATCTTTTGACATTTGTCTCTCCAACCTTCAAAGTTTTAGAGAGATGTCAAAAGATGAATCTCGTTCTTAATTGGGAAAAATATCATTTTATGGTTGAAGCTGGCATAGTCCTTGGTCATAAGATATCTCAAAAAGGGATTGAGGTGGATAGGGCTAAAATTGAGGTTATTGAGAAATTGCCTCCCCCAACTTCGGTGAAAGGAGTAAGATCTTTTCTTGGGCATACGGGCTTTTATCGCCGTTTTATCAAAGATTTCTCAAAAATCTCAAAGCCCCTATCCAATTTGCTTCAAAAAGACATTGAATTCAAATTTGACAAAGATTGCATGCATGCTTTTGAAACTCTAAAAGGGCTCTAATTTCCGCTCCCATAGTGCAAGCTCAGGATTGGAGCTTGCCTTTTGAACTAATGTGTGATGCTAGTGATAGCGCAGTGGGAGTCGTTTTAGGGCAAAGAAAAGAAGGAAAGCTCTATGTGATCTATTATGCAAGCAAGACGCTTGACTCCGCTCAAAGAAACTATGCCACTACGGAGAAAGAACTCCTAGCAATCGTGTTTGCTTTTGACAAGTTACGGTCATATCTTGTGTGCTCCAATGGTGGTGTACACGGATCATGCGGCTATCAAGTATCTCATGACTAAGATGGATGCCAAGCCTCGTTTGATTAGGTGGATCCTTCTCCTACAAGAGTTTGATATTGAGATCAAAGACAATATGGGCACCGAAAACTTGGCTGTCGACCACCTCTCCCGCCTTCCTATGGATGATTCACATGACTTGGACCGTCCCATCAATGATTTTCTCCAAGATGATTTCCTCTATGCCATTAAGGCCATGTATGCTCCTTGGTTCGCGTATTTTGCTAATTTTCATGCTAGTGGAGTCATACCGAATGACCTTAACTATCAACAAACGCGGAGGTTCATGCATGAGGCCAAGCACTATGTATGGGAGGACCCATACTTGTTCAAGAGGGGGGAAGATGGTATTTACCGGAGGTGTCTCCTAGATGATGAGATCGAGAACGTAATAGGGATGTGCCATTCATCCCCATGTGGTGGTCATATGAGAGCCGACAAGACCGTGGCAAAGATCTTACAATGTGGTCTATTTTGGCCAAGTATGTTCAAGGGTGTTTGGGGCTTTGTCAAGGCTTGTGATCGGTGCCAAAGAGTTGGCAATATCTTAAAAAGGCATGAACTACCCCTTACAAGCATCTTGGAGTTAGAAGTTTTTGATGTTTGGGGGATTGATTTCATGGGTTCCTTTCCTTCCTCCCTTGGTAATCGTTACATCTTGGTAGCGGTTGATTACGTTTCTAAATGGGTTGAAGCAATCGCCTCCCCTACAAATGATGCCAAGGTAGTGGTCAAGCTATTTAAGAAGGTGATCTTCCCCCGTTTCGAAGTTCCAAGAGCCATCATTAGTGATAGGGGATCACACTTTGCCAAGAAACATTCAAAGCCCTTCTTGCTAAATATGGGGTGCATCACAAAATGGGTCTCTCTTACCGCCCTCAATCTAGTGGTCAAGCGGAGATATCTAATAGAGAGGTCAATCTCATTTTGGAGAAGACGGTAAATCGATCTCCAAAGGATTGGTCTTCCAAGTTGGACGATGCATTGTGGGCCTACCGCACGGCTTACAAGACCCCTATTGGCATGACACCTTACAAGCTTGTTTATGGAAAATCGTGTCATTTGCCCGTGGAATTGGAGCACAAGGCTTATTGGGCCATCAAGGCTTTGAATTTTGACCTTCAAGCTTCGAGTGAAAGAAGGATGCTTGATGTTCATGAGCTTGAGGAGCTTAGGAGGGATGCCTATGAGAGTGCCCGGGTGTATAAAGAGAGAACAAAGGCTTGGCATGATCAACGAATCATGAAGAGGGAATTTAAAGTTGGTGACAATGTCCTTTTTTTCAATTCATGGTTGAGACTATTTCCGGGCAAGCTCAAATCAATGTGGAGTGGTCCATTCACCGTGCATCAAGTATTCCCACATGGTGCGGTTGAGATTTGTAACGATGCAAAGGGATGTTTCTAAGTAAACGGACAAAGGCTCAATATATATATTATGATGGTGCACCTATTCGAGAAGCATATTCTATTGCTCTTGAGGACTACTCCCCTCAAAATGATTGAAGATTTATGGTAGTCAAGCTAATGACTTAAAACAAGCGCTTAGCGGGAGGCAACCCGTTTTTCTCACTTTTTTTTCTATTTATTTCTCTTCTTTTTTATTTTAATTTACTTGGAATGATGGCTTTGCACATATGTTTATGACTTTTGAATTGCTTGTTGTGGTGATTTTGTGATTTGGGTATGTTTAGGTTTGATTGGAGAAGTTTTTGAGCAAAGAGAAGCAAGGAAGGAAGAAAAAAACCAAGAGCATGGAGCTAACCCGAGGGCCCGGGTCGCTCAAGGGGAGCCAGCCAAATGGCGACTGATCACTGGACCCGCCCGGGTCACTCGACCCGAGTGCTTGGGTGTGGTGACCTGCCCAGGTCGGGTGTTAGGGAGGTAAAAAAAAATAGGCTGGTGCCGACCCGAGGGCTTGGGTGCATGGACCCGCCCGGGTCGAGTAATCAGTCACGTTTTCTAAGCTGATCGAATTTTTTTTTTCCGACACTTACTCATTTCCTCCTCACTCTTGTTCATCTTCAACCTCTCAACTCTCTCTAACCCCCTTCAAGCTCCAAACCCTAACCTTCTAACTCTCACTCAAATCACTCAAATCACCACTCAAAACTTAAAATCCCTCACAAATCTTCATCCTCATCAACTTTCCTCCACAAATTTCAACTTTTTCTTCTTCAAAAGCCTGTCTCCACCATTTTTCACCATTTTCTCTCTCCTCAAAAATTTTACCACAACTCTCAAATTCATCATTTTCCACTCAAATCTCTTCACAAATTCTTCCTAAAACATCATCCCCCTTCCATTTCTCTCATAAAAAACTCAAAAACAAATGAAAAAAAATTCACTTTTTTTCCACCCTCACCACTAAGTTACGGGATTTTGAAGCTTTGAGCAACAAGTACTTCGAAACATGGAGAGGAGGAATTCAAAGCGGAGTAGACAAGCGGGGCAAGCTAGCTCAAGCCAGATATCACAAGGGGAAAACGTCTCGGGGCATGATGCCCCCGGTGAGTTTCATGATCCCGAATTCCCTTTCATTGTTTTTGATGGTCTAGAACATTTTAATAAATTCCAAGCCCTTAAGGCTAAGGAGTTCGCCCCGAACCGTTTTGTTGATGAGACATTGTTGTCACTATGGGGGATTCGGGGGCATGTTAGTAATATAGCTGACGGATTAAATTTGAAAAAAGTGCTATTGATGAGAAAAAAGACTTATAAGTGAATAACACTTGAATTATGAAGCTCCTTGGAAGTAACCGGAGAGCAACGACTTGCGTGCTCAACTGGAGCCGAAGCCGTTCTCAATTTTAGGTTGGGGAATGTTGCTCATTCTTTGCCTATTGGTGATTTTGCTGAAATTTTTGAATTAAAAATTGAATCGAGCACCACTCCCGCACCTTCTTTCAACCTTTATGATTGTTGGAGTAAGTTGAGTGACGGAAAGAGTTATGATGCGAAAAATGTTAATGACTCACTCATACACCAACCAGCTATCCGGTACTTTCGCAAGTTTTTGGGGAACACTATCTTTGGGAGAAAGGATAACTCAAAGGTAAGTCAGTCGGAACTTATGATCATAGGTTCTTACCTATGGAATGAGAAGAAGCTGAACATACCTTTGATGTTTGCCCGCCATCTCCAAAGGGTAGGAACCCCAAAAACTTTCGGACGTGGGTCGATTGTTGTGGGCAGTTTGATTACTGTCATTGCTGAGCACTTTAGGGTTCTCCCTAGGGCCCCCGAGGTTCCAGGACCGACCCTAATAAACCAACAACACCTACAAGATGCGCGTTGGTTTACAGTGACTAGAATACATTTTACTTGGAAGATTGGTAAAATGTCTTCCATTCAACTTCCAAACTGCCGCATCACCGAGATTAAACCGGGGCAAGTCAACTATCTCATCCTGGAAGCCGCGGAGGAAGGCGCGGAGATCCGCACCTACCATAGGCGGGATCCCCATGAGCTTGCCTCCTCCTCTTCCACCCCTCCCCCTCCTCCTCCCCAACCCCATCCCACCTATATTCCCGACTATGCCCCTATTTATGCCTATATAGATAGGCGGTTTGATAGTTTTAAACAAAGACTAACCACCTTCCAACAAGAGATGCGAGAGAGCTTTACCTCCATCTTGCAATTCTTTCATGATAACAACATGGTCCCTCCCGGCACCCCCTACCCCTCCTATATGCAACCCCCGCCTCCCCCCGAGGGGGAGGAGGACCTCGACCCTTGAGTTGGTCTCTCCCCATCCCCCTCCCCGATTGTTCTTCCTTTCACACCGAGGACGGTGTTTGGTTTGGCTTAATTGGGAGGGTATTTTCATTATTTGTTTACTTTACGGGGTAGGCGTTAGGAGAACCTTGTTGCTATTTTGATTCAATTGTTGTTTGTGATTGTGGTTAAGCTTGGTGAATGGGCCAATGCTTGTTAATATGTGGTGTGCCATGATTTCATTTTTCTTATTTGTTTATTTTCTTAGTTTTTAAGAAAAAGAAAAAAAAATTATATATATTTTTTAAAAAAAAAAAAAACCCAAAAACAACTTTCTTTCTTATTTTCTTCTTCTTTCCTTGTTTTAGCTTTATTTCTTTTCCTTTTCTTTCCCTTCTTTATCAATCTTTGCTTTTAGTTCTAAAAAAAAAATCTAAAAAACAAAGAAAAACAAAAAGAAGTTTTAGCTTTGAATAAAGTTTTGATTTCCTTGCCCAAGGAAGATGCTAGTTGATGATATATGTGGATTCCTTGCTTGGATTTTGAGTATATGTTTAGAGGCTCCTTTTGGAAGAGTGTGAGCTTGGGTTGTGGTGCTTTAGGAGGTGATTAATCTTGATTGCATTAGAATCAACCAAAATGAAACCAATGAATGCTCAATTAGATGTCTAGTCTTGGATCTTGACTATGTTGCTCATGCTTGAATAAATTAAGCTTCAAATTTGCGGTCCCTAATGTCCCTAGATATGCTCATCATGTCCCCAAACAAAACTCTACAAAAAGCCTAGTTTTTACACTTTTCGTTTGTAATAAGTGGTACAAAAAGCCACAAGTTCTCATGTTTCTCATTAGTGAGTAGTTACTTCATATTTGTATAGCAAAAATTCCCGTAATAAGAAAAAAAGAAACAGCCAAAAACAGTAAAAAAAGGCGTGAAAAATGAAAAAAAAAGTGAAGAAAAACGAAAAGCAAAAAGAATAGAAGAATTCCAATAAAAGAGGTCAATTTGTGGGTGCCTCCCACACTTATTTTTCTAAAGTTTTGAGTAGAGGGGAGTCTAAGGCATGGTTGTGTGTCTAGGGATGGTGGACTAGTAGTTTGAGCTTCTATAACACTTGAAGGGCTCTAAATCTTTTGGATAGCTAGGTGTTCTCTAATGAGCGAGTAAAAAGTCTAATTAGGTGTCCTTTTGCAATCTCGATTAGTTGCTTTCTCTACCCATAACCTATGAGTACACTTGGAAATTAGTTGTTTTGAAAGTTGCTCTCTGTCTTTGTTTGTGAACCATTTCATTGATAGTTGACTTGGGCATTACTCTTGAATTTGATTGAATAAATGGTTGATGAAAAACTAGAGTTGTGGGTGTGAAAACTCTTTGGAAATCCTCGCGAGATCCCACTCACCCTCTAGAGCGATCTAGGGGTTTAAAGAGCTTGTTGCATGTGCTAAATGCAATCGTGATTCCTACGAAAATGAGTTAGTGTAAATTCTTTATCCTTCCTTCCTTTTTCATTTTTCCTTTCCTTTTTCCTCTTCATTTTGCTTTCAAATAAGTTTTCATTCTCCTACTTGTGTTTTAATCTATTTTGCTTGAGGACAAGCAAAGATCTAGCTTGGGGGAGTTTGATGATTGCCTTATATGCTTGATTTATGCTTAGATTTTTATAGTTTTTGTGATAGATTTTAGGCTAATTTAGGCTAAGTTCATTCCTTTTCTTTCTTTTTGTGCATTTTTCCTCTCTTGCGCTCTTTCTTTGGGTGTTTGTTTATATTTTAGGATTTGGGAGCACGTTTGGAGGGTCTATGCACAAGCCCGAGGTAAAGTGTTGAAGAAATGGAGCACTAAGGAGCTGGAAAGAAGAAAAGAAAGAGAAGAAGTGGCTGACCCGAGGGACAGGGTATGTGGACCCGCCCGGGTCAACCCAGTCAGACAAAGCAACGCATTTCTTTCAGTAGACCCGCCCGGGTCTGGTGACCCGAGAGCTCGGGTCTACCAACCCGAGGTCTCGGGTTCTTAGACCCGCCCGGGTCGCCAGTTTTGAGAAACCCCCAAGGTTCCTGATAAGTTGACCCGCCCTTTTAATTTTTATTATGTTTCTCGGTTTTCACAAAAATGTTGCCCCACCTTTCTCCTAACAGCTCTTTGACAATCGATTCACCCCCTTTCTTTTTTTTTTTGAAGAAAATTCACCCCCTTTCTTTTCAACTACCACTTGCCGTCAATTTACCCCATCTCCTCATCAATTTACCCCATCTCCTCATTTTCCATCTGCCAAAATTTAATCCTCTCTAGATCGACTCTTTCATTCTCTCTGATAATTTCATCATCTCCTCAATTTCTTCATGGGTTTTTCCTCACACATCTCTCTTTCTCTTATTTTTTTTCTCAATCTCTCTCCTCCCCTGTTTTTCAATCTCCCTTTTCCCGTTGAATAAAAATGTCAGATTCTTCAAAGAATCAACAACATGAGGAAAAGAAAGGTAAATGGGATGATTTGAGTCAGTCACAATTAGAGAACATGGTTGTGGATGATTCCTTTGATTCATGGAAAGATGTTCCTAAAACAGAGTGTGAAGATACAGGTTCAACAATTTTTTTGCCTAGACCTACCTATCTTGTGCAAGAAGTTGGAGAATCATCAACAAAATTCGTGAGGTCCTCGGAATGTCATCCTAAACCTCGTTATGTATTCAACTCGGGATCTAATGAAGGTTTTGATTCCCAAATATAAGCCACCAAAAACGAAATGAAAACTTTAGTTTGGTTCCTCAATTCCATTATTAACTTGTTCAATATATATGGCAAGTAGGAAGAAGAAAAGACTATTTAATATATATGGCAATTTAAATCATTAAGGGTATATTAAACTTTTTGTGAGGGGACACCATCTTCCTCCCCCCTTCACTTATATAATAGAGATATGGTTATACTATGATTTTTTTTGGAATGATTATAAGATTAATGCAAGTTCTTTGTTCCTTCAATTATTTATTGGTCAATTTGACAATTTTTCAATGATTAATTAATTATAATTTCTTCTTTGATCTCATCCAGATTTTCGGTGACGAAGAGCAGAGGTGGAGGGAAATTTAAATTACATTAATAAGGATACTTTGAATTTTCCATCTTCTTTGTTCATCGTAGTTGTTGATACTTCTTTATTCATTATAGTTGTTGATAGTTTTTTTTCACTTTACAAGTGAAAATTAAACGTGGCCGTAAGGATGAAATTTTAGAGTTGTAAATGGTAATTTTTGTGTTTCTGGGTTGAATTCATGCTACAATATAATATTTGGTGAATTGCTAGAAGCTGATATGTAATAATTTATGTTGGGAATTTGTTTTCAGGATCTGTACTACTAAATCATATAATTGTTTTGATTTTACGGAACACATGAATTCAAGGAGGAGAAGACTAAAAAATTATTCTTACATATATTTAAACTTAGTAATTGATGTATATTTTGTAAACTACTTACTATTGAATAATTCAATACAATTTTTGTTACCTTTAACATATGTAAATTCTCACTTTATTTACTTTCCGTTCAATTTAAAATATTATAATATAGCAAGTACACTAATTATACAACATACTTAAAAAAAAGTAGCTAAATAAATGAATGTACGTTATAAAATGTAGATGAATTTGCATAATGTCAGTTTTTATAAATTAATATGTCATGTCATTATTCATTATTGATTTAGGAAAATATATAAAATATATAAAATTAGGTAATTAGTTGTTACAGTTTGATTCAGTTTGGTTATATTCTGTTTAAATAGTTATCAGTTGATTTCAGTTCAGTTTAGATTAAGTTCAGTCCAGTTTAAAGCAGTTAATTTCAGTTCGGTTTGTGTTCAGTTCATGTTTCAGTTCAATTTTAGTTAAATTAAGTTGCAGTTCTTTTAAGTAGTTGGATTTTGATTATTTCACTTTTCAGTTATGGGTCATTTCAGTTCAGTTTATTCAGTTTAGTTTGCAGTGCACCCATCAGTTTTTAACCAAACTGACAACTCTACGCGTAATCTCATTTGTTCAAAAGATTGTAACCTCATTTAGTCATACGACAATTCTATTTAGTCATACGAGTAACCACCCGAATCGTCCATAAAAGTAATCCCCATTTATTAATACTTAATATGAGTAACCTCATCCCTTCAGAAGAATAACCTCAATTAATCATACGATGATCCTATTAATCATACAAGTAACCCCAATTATTCACAAAAATAACCCCCATTTATTCATATGGGTAAGTTTATTTATTCATACGAGTAACCTCATTTGTTCATAATAGTAACCTAATTTAACTAAACGATTGCGCTATTTAATGATGTGAGTAACCCCAATTGTTCACAAAAGTAACCCCATTTATTCATACGAGTAACCTCATTCGTTCATAAGAGTAACCTCACTTAATCATACGACGCCCCTACTTAATCATACGAGTAACCTTATTCGTTCATAAGAGAAACCTAATTTTATCATACGACGACCCTATTTGATCATACGAGTAATCCCCATTGTTCATACGAGTAACCTCATTCGTTCATAAGAGTAACCTCACTTAATCATACGAATAACCCCAATTGTTCATGAAAGTAACCTCATTTAATCATACGAGTAATTCTAATTGCTCACAAATGTAACCTCATTTATTCATACGAATAACCTCATTCGTTCATAAGAGTAACCTTAAGTAATCATACGATGACATTATCTAATCATACGAGTAACCCCAATTGTTCACAAAAGTGACCTCATTTATTCATTCGAGTAACCTCACTTAATCATACGATGACCCTTTTTAATCATACGAGTAACCTCTATTGTTCACAAAAGCAACCTCATTTATTCATACGAGTAACCGCGTTTAATCATACGACGCCCCTATTTAATCATACGAGTAACCCCAATTGTTCACAAAAGTAACCCCATTTCTTCGTACGAGTAACCTCATTCAATCATAAGAGTAAACTGATTAGTATTCCCTTTTGTCATAAAAGTAACCACATTTGTTTATAAGAGTAACACCGTTTTATTGTTAAGAGTAGCCACATATTCATACAAGTAACACTATTTGTTCATAAGAGGAACTTCATTTGTTCATAAGGGTTTATGCCCAAGGGTCAACTTCAAAAGGCCATATCACACAACATACTCAATGTCTTGGGAAGATTCAATTTGGAGATAAAAAGTTGGCTTGATAGATTTCCAACGCCTGGTCAAAATCTCAATTACGATGAGAAACGAGTGAGATAGACCCTTTGAAAATGAGTTGATGCGCTGATACGCGCGCGGGGCGTATCTGTATTTTATAGGTGTGGCTAGCCATACATAAGACGCTTTGATTCGAATGAAATCCTACCTCATTTGGCCAACTAAGTCTTGTGTAAGACCGCCATTTCATGAAATTAGTATATTCCACCTCACTTTGTTCCCTAAAACGATCACTTTGTAATTTAAGATGACCACTTTATAAGTTAAAGATGTCATTTTGAGATAATTGGTCACCCTGTGTACTCCCTCCGTTTTTTTTAATTGCTACATTATTGTATGCACAACAATGTAGGCAATGTCACTTTCAAGCTTTCTAGAGGGTACTTTTTGACCCATTTAATGTAAAATAATGGGGAAAAGTGAAAAAGTAGTACTTTTGGATGGAAAAAGAGAAATAAAAATAGGAAAAATTGATTTAAACAGTCCCAACTTTAGGCGTCCCGACAAAAACAATCCCAACTTTCATTTTTTATTGTTCAGTCCCAACTTTTGGGGATACTGTACACGCGTAGACCTAGCAGGTTATGACGCGCTCATTGTAAACACGTCAAGGATACCTAAACTACCCAATATAGGGCAAGTAAAGGGTCGAATCCACAAGGACTAAGGGAAGCACCAATAAGTATCGATTTATGATAAGCTAAGCAAAGTCTATGTTTTTGAAGATTTATAGATGAAAAGACAATAAGAAAAATGGCTTTGGGAAGGGGTATCCACCAATCAACTCATTCATAAACCAAGCAATCACAATGGGAATCAACAATGGGGATCAATTGAGGGAAATCGTTCATCCATTGGTACTCTAACCACTCTCTCGAGCTAGCTAGATTGGCCTAGTCTCTTACCGAAGACCTATTCTCATGGCTAACGCATTCAACCAAGCATATCCATAAACATGATGAACTTAAACAAGCAAACTAAGCCCCCTAGGCTAGGTAGTCCCTATTCTCATGGTCCTTCAAGCCTAATAATCGATTTGAGGCAACCCCTTAACTTCATCTCTCGATCCTTCACTAAGGGTACCTAAATTATGCTCCTATGATGGCCAATCACACAAACATTCATGAAAATGCCAAATCAATTAACCAAAATTATCCCAAGTCAAAACCCAATGTTGGATTTAGAGGTTCATGAACTCATTAATGGCTTCAAACCCTTCCCAAAGAAATAGCTACTCACAAATCATGAAAAAATATAAACTAAAAGACATTAACAACTATTAACATGAACTAAAACAATAATCTAGGATGAACAAGTAAATCGAATGAAAATGACATGGAAATATGAAGATAAAGCAATAAAATATGAGAGAGAGTAAGAAATTCTCATTAAAGTTGCAAGGAGATTCCAAATCTTCAAGTTTCCTTCTTAGATTCTTCAAATTCCAAGTTTTCAACAAGTTTCTCTCACTTCTCTCTCTAGAAGATGAGATTTTATCTCTCCTAGGGTTCTAAGAATTTGAAATCTCACTTTATTAAAATATAATGTAAATTAGCTTAAGTTAAAATAAGAGGAGTCCCTCTTATATAGTCATAAGAAATAAAACAGAAAATTATAAAACAACCCCCGCATTAAAACAAACAAAGTCGTAAAAAGGTTTTCGGAAAAAACGACCCGACTCGGGCGGGTAAGATGACCCGAGCACTCGGGTGGCCTGACCCGGGCGGGTCAGACCAACAGGAGTGAAAATTGAGTTTATCGCAGATGGACCCGGGCGGGTCAGTTGACCCGAGCGCTCGGGTCAGTTTTCAGTTTCGTCAGTTCATTTTCAAACGCCCATATCTCACTCGTTTTACATCGGAATTGAGCTTGTGACCACTCTTTGGAAAGCTATTGAGCCAAAATTTCATCTCCAACTTGAATCGCTCAAAAATGTTTTGTGTGCTGAAATTTATGGCCATTGGAAGTTGACCCTTGTGCGCAAACCCTTCCAAGACTTCTTATATTTGTTTCCATGAACTCGGTTATGCTTCCTTTAAGCTTCATTGACCTTCCTCTTCGATCTTAATATCCGGGGTTGTGCAAGTATCCTCCAAGCATGCTCCTAAGTCCTGAAATGAAACAAAGCACCCAAAGAAAGTGCATACGAGGAGGAAAATTGCACAAATTAAGGAAATAGCTAACAAACTAGCCTAAACTAACTCAAAAACAACTATAATACCAACTAAAAGTGATCAAAAAGTAAAGCAATAAACAAGACATCAGGTTACCAACCTGCTAATGCAGGTAAACAATAGTCACGTGCCTCCACGTGATTTTTTTTAGTTAATAAATCCCAGAATTTTTCCCTCCAACACACTCTCCTTCTACCTATCAATCTTGCTTATGTTGAATCTGATTGGTGATAAATTCTGAAGAAGGTACAGAAATCTCTATAGTTTTCACGATTCTCCGATAAAAATCATGGGGAGCATTAAAACCACTCTTCTGAAATGATTATATTTTGAGCTCCTTCTCCAAATTTTCATTTTCTTTCTGTTTTTCCTCTAACTCCTGCTCTAATTCATCTATCTTCTCTTGTTCTCCTCCAATTCCTTCTCTTTTTCAGTCTCCAGATGAATTAGATCCTCCTGATGTTTACGCTTCAATCTGGCTATCTCATCTTGTTTGTTCTTCAAGCATTCCTAGTTTTTACGCTCTGCCTCGGCTAACTCCTGTTTCAGGTTGTCCACCTCATCTTGTTTTTCCTTGAGTTCCTCTTCCTTTTTACGCTCCAGCTCTCTAACTAACATTTTACTTCCCTAAGATGAAGACGAAGGGCTTCTTCAAAATTTACTTCCCTAATTAACATTTTCAACCCCTAAAACACCTTATCCTATTCATTTCCTGTTGCATTTTTCCTTCCATTGCAGGTTTCTCCAAAAAAATGCCCACATAAAGGAAAAAATAATTCGATCATTCCTCCATATGGGTATCTCTCAGAAACTATAATTACCTCAAATTTATGAACTTTGAGCTTAATATTTTAGTCAATTACAATCAAAATTAGAAATACAAATTGTAAATTAATGGGGGGTTGTGTATTTGCAGAATTATATTCGACAGTTGTGACAGAATTAGAGGTTGTTTAAAATTGGTAATTTTTTGTCCCTCTTCTTTTCTTACATGATTTGTAGTTGAATATAATTAGTTGTTCATTATGTTAAACTCTCATTTTCTGAGTCGTTTGCGATTGAAATTTAGCAGGTGCAAAAGTTTAGCAATTGCAGATTACTAGAGAGAGATTGAATTTCAGAGATTAGGGTTTGGAGAAGGTGAAAAATTGCATCGTTAGTTAGTTGAGAAGAAAATTGACGATGGTGGCTGAGAAATGTGAACGTATAAAAGAAAGGGGCAATTATAAATAAAAGGAATGGGTAGTGGGGTGGAAGGGGAGGGGGTTGGGTGGCAGAGGAGAAGAGCAGGAGGGAAGCAAACTGAAAATAAAAATCAAAGTGGGGCATTATTTTTTTTTTACAGGTTTAGCAGGTAACCTGTAAACGTGGACTACGCGTGTAAAATATCCCCAAAAATTGGGAATGAACAATAAAAAATGAAAGTTGGGACTGTTTTTGTCAGGACGCCTAAAGTTGGGACTGATTAAATCAATTTTTCCATAAAAATATAATAGTATTACTTTATGGTGGGCCAAGTATCCCAAATAAGGAAAGTTTAAATAATATAACAATTAAAAAGAAACAACCATTTAAGAAAAATGTAGCAATTAAAAAAAAACCATAGTGAGTATTTATACCATGAGTGACCCATATCATGTTAAGACGGTCTTAAGCCTTCTCCTCTCCCCTCTCTCCTCTTCCTCCTCAAAAAACCCTAATCCTTTTCTTCCAGTTTTGGGGCTACCATCATCCTTTTGATGGTGGTAAGCCCCCAATTCTTTTTTTTCTTCTTGTTTTCATTATTTTTGTTATTAATAATCTTCCATTCTATCTCTTTTTGAGAGTTTTCAACCCAATTTTTTGGTTCTTTCTCTTCTTTTATGGGAGTTTGGAGTGTGGTGTTATTCTCTTCACTCGTGGAAGTTTAAAAATTGGTATGAGGAATTGTTCCTATTGGTTGAAGTTCAAGACCATCAACATCGAAGTATTGGAAATTTAGATGCGATCAACATGGTTAAATCAAGATTTTTCTTCTCCAAACTATGTCAGAATGATAGACTTCTCCATCAATAGCTGTGTGATTCAGCAAATACAAGGAAGCTGCGCTGTATTGTTCGAACTGATTCATTGTAGTTTCTTCGAAGACAAATTTAATTTGATATTATCTGATTATATCTTATTTTTCTTTAATATTTATTGTAAATGCCGTTTGGCCTTCAATAAATTTCTCTTGAAAAATATGTTAAGACGGTCTTATATTGATACTTATTGGTTGTAGATGGCCCTCCAAGCTCCTCAACTTACTCGCTGGCCTCAAAGGTGAATGCAAGCTTCAAATTTTTTACGCAAATTTCAATACCAAGATCCTCCACTGTCTTCGGGAGTTTTCAACTTCCAAATTCTAGACTTCAAAAAGCCGTATTTCAGCAATTTTTTGATAATTTTAGCTGGGTTTGAAGCCTATCTTTTGATTTTGCAAACGTGAAAAGGCGTTATCTTTAATTATGGTACGCAACTCTTCTTCTTTTTTGCTTAATTTCGAGTGTTTCCTGCTTCATTCAATTGCAGTCAGGCATTATAACTCAAAGTTCTAAAAGATTATATAACTTTGCGTTTTGAGCTTCTGGGTTTCTATGGTTTCCAGTAATAATAAGTATTGACAATTTATTTCTATGGGTTTAATTTTCCTCAGGAAATCTTTAGGAAAGCTTTGTCAAATTCTGAGCCACCCGAAAAGTTTGCTCTTCAAACTGTTCAGGAGGCCATTAAACCTCAGGTGATTAATTTCCCAAAATATCTAATTGTATTGTTCTCTTCGTTCTTTGAAGAACTACTCGGTTACTGTAGTTCTTTTAAGAATGGAACGAAATGGAAAGTGAGTAGTTCTTTATAGAACGGAGAGAGTACTTGTTAATGGAATACTTATCACTGTGGCTGTTTTTTTTATGAATATTGATAGATTATTAGCTTCCTTTCTGATGATTCAATTGTTAGTGACTTTGAACTTAATTTTAATTGCTTCATGTTCTATGTAATCTGCAATGATATCCATTAAGCTATTTTAGAACATTAGTTTCAATATTTTTATGCTGCATTTATAAAATAGATACCCTTTGTCAAGATTTTAATCGTCAGATATCCGAGTGTAGTACTGGTTTATGTCTTATGATTAAATTTCCCAAAATTGACTGGGAGGATTGAAATAGAGCAACTACTGAAAATGACATTTTTATAGAATCTTGTCATGTCCTTAATTATGAGAAATTTGGACAATGTGACAACTAATCTTGGACAGAGGAAGTATTCAAGATTTTTAGGGGGTAGCTTTAAAGTTTAAGGATGTCACATTTTTATATTGATCACCTTCTAGCAATGTTGACCCGAATCCGAAAACCCAAACAGAGACTCGATCCAGACCCAAAACGATGACCCGAAACCTGATATAAATAAACAGAGCTGAAATGTACTTGACCAGCTACTAATCTGATACCCGAAGTGACCCGAACCAAACCTACCGGAATTTAATTGACATGAAATCCATCAAAACCGAATCGACCCGACCCAACATGTGTATTTTGTTAATTCTATTGGTTTGAGTAGATAAGATCAACAAATTGCTTAGTATTTAACTAGTAAGTACATTGAGCCTTTTTTTTCTTAAAAGGAAACTACCATGACTTGTTAAGAAACTCTGTTTGATCTGTAACAAATGTAGAATTTTTATATTAGTCTTATTGTTTCTAAAACAAATGTAAGACATAATTATACATTGGACCACCAAAAAATGAACCAAAACTGAAACCCGGATGGATCTGAACCAATTGAACCCGATCCAATTTTTACTCAAGCTGAAATAACCCGAATGACCGAAGAAATGAATTTAAATTGAAACCCGAATGAACCTGAACCGAACTGAAACCCGAAATTAAACAGACCGCTTTGACCCAAACAGAAATGACCCAAACCTCTGATCTATATACCATTCAATTGCTAATGTAACTTTTGGATTGTGGTTGTAATTTCTCTTTAATTAATGATTACTGCATCAACTGATTTACTCTAATTCATATTCGCCAATGCTTACACCCAACTCAAAACATTGGTATTATGCTGTCTTGCTAAACCTATCAGTGTTTGCTAAACTGCTTTTTACTAACTATTACAGGCCATTTTTTCTTATAATGTCTATGAAGTTTGGCTCATTTCAGTTAAAATTGTGTTTTACAGAGACAAACAAAATTAGTCCTGGATGAGAATCAGCTGTTGGAAAACATTCTACGGACATTACTCCAAGAGTTGGTGGTATGAATGCATTCAGATTTTCATTTGAAATTACGTTAGCTCATTACATGCTTCTTATGACCGCATATTCTATATTTTTTCTCTTTAATCGTCAATCAATTTGACATTAGCGCTTTACTAAATAGTTGCAAAGCTGACTAGGCCATAAATCATACAGTAGTTGAAAGATCAAGTTTTTCATTTAGATGGAATGTGCAGCTAAACTTTCTGTTAAGTGTCTATATAGAAGATTCGTTCTTCTTCTTGGCTCTTCCCCTGTTACTTTGTCAACTGCTGGTATTTACATCTTCCATGGGTGGAGAGTGGATTCACTTGTTCCAAGAGGAATACAAAAATGTGTTCTAGATGATTTTTAGGCTGTACTTCACTCTTATTCATTTTTAAATGTTACAGAAGTTTGACTTGTATGCTTGTGTCCTGATGCAGTCATGTGCAGTACAGTCTGGGGAGCCAATTATGCATTATGGCCAATCCATTGCTGATGGACATGATGCACAGGGTCAAATTTCTCGCCTTCTGGGTATGCCCACTCTTTTTTCTGGAGATTAGGGTTTCAATTAGTTGGAAGACTGTTCATGGATGGCCTTCGCATAATCATTCTGTGCGGACAATCTTGTAGATTTGTTAATTGTTGATGGGCATCGGCTTTTAATTCTTGTTATCTTTGGCAAATCTGCAATAATAATGCATTGTGCCGGTTAATTTTGTCCATAGTGAAAACGGGAAATCTGCTTTGGCATTTAGTGATTGTATCCTGGAATCTTGGAAGCTTTATTGAATTACTTTCCCCATGTCAATATAAAAGTTCTGTTTTGGATATCATGCATATGGACTATGGAGAAGCAATGCTTATCAAGTTTTAATGCTCTTCAATTTCTCTGAGCAATGTGTATGAGGCTTTAGATAAGTGTTATCTATGAATTTAAATGAAACGGGAAATGGCTTATCAGTGCTTGTATTTCAAGAGGAGGCAAAAAAAACCAACTTAAGCACAATTTGCTATTTTTTAAAGGAAAGGATAATATAAATTTAGTCTACTGCAGAAGCAAATGGGAACTTATAGAAGGAGGTATGGGGGAGTATCAAGTTTTTGTTTTTACTAAATGGTTTGTTTTCTCCACCACCCTGCTTGTGCTTCTTATTTTAGCTCTCATCACTTACTTTGTGTTTCTTCTTCGTTTCAAAATAGATATTGTATTGTATCTATGCGAGAAGGAACATGTGGAGGGTGGTATGATATTTCAACTGTTGGAAGATTTGACAGAAATGTCAACCATGAAGAATTGCAAAGATATTTTTGCTTACATTGAGAGCAAGCAAGACATACTTGGAAAGGTAATTATTAAGACGCACTCACATTTGTGATTCACACTGTGGGTTATTTCTTCTCGTTGAACTTGTAATAATACTTGCATAACTGCTTATTTTGTTTTGATAAATTTTTTGGTTGCTTGATCAGCAAGAACTTTTCGCTCGTGGCAAACTTGTAATGCTCAGGACATGTAATCAACTGCTTCGTCGTTTGTCAAAGGTTCTGAACTCTGACCCTTTTGGTCCTACATTGTTGTAAAGTTTGCCACAACTCTGAGTCTTTGTATCTTTCTTTCTCTTTGTAGTATGTGATTGTTGAGGTGCAAAAAGGGCTTTGGCTGTTTTCTAAGTTGTATGATTGATGAACTGTCTCGGACCTTAGCTTTTGCAAACATGCAATATAACTTCATTTCCGTGATTATTTGGATGTTTGTGAGGGGCGGGGAGAGGAGCATTAGACAACCATATCGTAACTGCACATAACGCAAGTAGCTTGTAATTCTGGTGCAGTAACAAAACCTGGATTAGATTCGATCCTATAGAAATAAACATAAGACGAGAACTACCGACTACGTCATGGGATGAGATTAGCAAACATTAAAAATGAATCACGAAACACCAATCTGAGCAAATTGCAATTTTTCTCCATGTCTGTGTTACTTTTTTGCTCGTTTTAATGTGTGCTTGTTCCATCTAGAACTGGACAGTGGTGGCCTTTTTGTTTGCTGGAGACCCTTCTATCATAGTTTGTGTTTACCATAAATGATTTGCAAATTACACTTTAGCATACATACCCCTGCACCTATTGCTTTATCGCACAAGAACATGTTTCTGAGCATCAGCTTCAAGTTGGATGTTGATTTAGGGATAATGTTGTCCTAAATTCATCAGTTTGCCAGGCATATGACTACTATATGAGACAAGCGCTTGGAATGCGAATTTCGTCCAAATTCAGGAGTTGTCTAGGTGTCCAGTTGCTTGATTATATGCTCTGCATTTTGTACTATAAGCATCTAGAGCTGTCGAGCAGTGCTGACCTCCAATTGACACGTGCTGTATCAAAGAGGGAAGGCAGGCATAAGTTTATGATGAATTGGTAGGCATTACTGAGCTATATTGAGGGAATACAGTGAGAACATGATTGGAGTTGGTCAGATAATGATACAATAGTGTCACGGCACTCCCAAAGAAAAGAAGAATAAGTGCAAATCTTATGTATATGAATGATGTGAAGGAGACTATCTTAGTTTTAGAAAGCACGTTTAAGCACAAGCACAATGAGGCTCTACCCTCATCGCTTAAAGCAAACCTAGATGCAGCGAGGACAACGAATTGCATTTCAGCCTTGTGAGGGACAAACCAGACAATTGCTAGACGCAATCCAATAATCTACAAGATATATTCCGCAGAATGTGCCTCATGTGCGTAGTGCGAGCTCCTTTGCCTTGCGCCTCTGAGTGCCTTGAGCTTTACAAACATAAGTGATACTTCTCCTATTTTAGTTGTTCCACTTCTTTTGCTTCAAAGGTCAAATTTTGTTATATATTATTGTTTTATTAACTATTTATATATTAAAAAACATTATTATATGGAATCTTGTATTTCGATGCGTCTTTTTCAAAGTATAACTTTTTTTATAATTACTTTAGGGTGTAATTGAAGATACTGATGGCAATAATGTGCATATGAGACCGTAAAAAAAACAAATATAACAATTGAATAGCGAGGAGGCATTAAATAAATTGGCATAGCCAATTTTTTGGATGATGTGCTCATTGCAAATGGGTGTGCTTAAATCCACATATATTTGTTTGTTGTGCATGCTGAATCTAGAATACACTTATGATCATGTTTCTTGGGATTTTTCTTAATGTCAATAAGTCAATTATATGAGGTTTTTTACTTTTTGCGACTGGAGGGAGTGGGTTCATTTTATATTTCCACAAATTGTTTTTTAGTGTTAGTTTATGGCAGCCAGCAGGTTTGTTTTTAAGCTCTCGTGCGTTGCGCCAAGGCAATTTCCTTTGTCCATTTCGCTTCACTCTTGTGATGGCATCTTTGAGTAAATTGTTGACTGAAGCCATTGAGGCTGGACTTCTAGATGGCATACGCAACTGAAAGAATGCTTCTCAACAGCTCAGCATCTCTCATCTCTTTGCTGATGACACACTGGTATTGTGCAAACATGAGGAGAATAACTCCGGCTATCTAAGATGTGCTCCTTTTAGTTTTGAAGAAACGTGAGGGTCAAATGATCAATTCACAACAGAATGTAGTAGTTTCAGTTGCTGAGATTTAAAGTAGGAGTCTTTAGCTGATTTATTTGGGTTTTCGTTTAAGTGCTCTTTTCAGTTCATTGCTGTTAGGGACCTTATCATTGAGAAATGTTAAAGAAACTTGCAGCTTGGAATCAGAGCTTTTATCAAAGAGGAGATAGATTAAATGTTTATGAGAAGCACCCATTCCACAATGCTTATTCACTCGATTCATGTTCCCGACCTCAGCCATTGTGGCTTCTAAGCTAGATTGAATTGATTTGCACTTCCTATGGGCTTACGACATTCTTTTGAGTTATCATTGGGCGAAGTGGGAAGATATATGTCACCCCAAGGAGGTCTGAAGTCTTGGGATTAGGCTCATTTGTATGGTGAATGAAGCTCTAAAGGAGAATTGGCTTTGCAGATTTCAGAATGAAGACGAGGCATTGTAAAAGAACATCATCAAGCTCAAATACACTGGTCAGCGAGATCTCTTCTTCTCTTGGCCCTTCATAGTTCATATGCAAATCAATTGTTGGAGGGTTGCATATTATTGGAGTCCTTGGGTCAATTGGGTCAATTTCAAGATAGAGAATGCTCGGAAATCCAGGGTTCTGCTTTGGCATGACATTTGGTGGGATAAACCCTCGAAAAGCTCAATTTCCAAAATTATTTACATATCAGATTTGCTTCACTTAAGGAGGTTACTTTCAGACGTGTTAGTGCGAAATGGTAATCACAAGTGATGGAACGTTAATGTCTTTCGACTTCCTAGTGATTGGAAAGAAAATATGCTCTCGAGGCTTTTGGAACATCTTTTTACTGTGGAGGTTGATTGGGAGGGGATTCGCAAGTTATTTTGGTGGCCTGACAAGAGGGGCTCTTTTTCTGTTTTTGCAATATCCTTGAATATAATTGTCACTGGTGTTCTCTTGTAATGATTTTTGGAAGATGAAAAGTCCATCTAAAGCTTGTTTGTGTTAGAAGGAGGCATGTTAATTATCATTTACCTTTTATCTCTGGGTTCATTGTTGGCACCTATCATTGGCTTTTATTGGGTGTAGCCTTCTTCTCTGGAAGATGTTTGTGTACCTTATTGAAGTGTGCAAGGTGATTCCGTCAGCAATCTGGAGGTGCACTTGTAAAGATAGAACCTACAGATTTTTGAGGGATAGAACTTCCATGCGGAAGGTATCAAGTTCCTTTATTGTTTAGGATTTTTGTATAGCTAGAGTCAAGTATTATGTTCCAAATGATACTTGCCTTTTCTTGATTTTGTGGATCAAATTCTTCATGATAGCTCGAGAGCATGAGTTTTTCTATAAGTAGCCCTCATTTCGTACTTGAATAAAAACCCCTGGCGTCTTGTATCTTCATTTCTTATGAAAAATAAATTGAAGTATAATATTTATTGTTTGTGAAGGAACTTAGCATCTTTCACTTGCAGCTGTGATTAGAGTTTGTTGAAAGTCAAACTGCTTTTTCTCATTAATTTTTGTAGAGGAATTGATGAACTTTAAGTACCTAGATATTAAATTTGCATTACCACTGTAAGAAGGCTTGAATGCTTGTAGAGGCACCACTTAAAGTATCTTTCTTCTGAACTTGTTTGGAGGCTGCCTGGTGATAAAACTCCATTCTGTTGAGCAATGGAGCTTAAATTAACATGTTCCTGTCGATCTGAATGAAGTTTGAAGTAGGTGTTTGTATCAAGGATGAAAAATGACTCCGTACAATTAAATGTGATGGCTAAACTATTGGAGGATAAATCATTGCAGGCAAATGATGTGGTTTTTTGTGGACGGATTCTTATGTTTTTGGCACATTTCTTCCCACTGTCTGAGCGATCAGGTTTGTGCTTGTTGTCTGTTATGTTTCCCTTGACATTGTGGATTTGTGTAACTCTCTTTCTGCTGTATACAGCTGTGAATATTAAGGGAGTTTTTAATACATCCAATGAAACAAAGTATGAGAAAGAAGCCCCTAAAGGTATTGCCATACTGAAAAGCATTGGACGTTTTTTATTTTATGGGCACAAATGCTGATGGCTTTTTTTTTTCTTTATTTCTCTCAGGCATTTCTATTGATTTCAACTTCTACAAGACATTCTGGAGTTTACAGGTGAATAATATGATTTATAGTTTTCTTAAGTGGCAATGTATTATATTTGTTGGCTGAAAAATTCTTTGCCCACCATGTGAGAGTTTGTTTCTTCTTGATACAGGTCCTATTTGGTCCTTTAGTTGAAGTAGTATCTTCAACATTGTATCAAAGCTAGCAGCAAAATATGGAGACAAGTATAATTTGTATGGAACACTATAAAGCTGGTACCTAAAGTCACTAAGTCTATTACTATGAACCTGAACCCTCTAACCTGTACAAAAGAAAACGTCTAGAAGACTAGAACTGACTATGAAGAACTGGATACCAGCATGAGCCTGTAATTAACTGGTTAAAGGAAGGGATAATATATGTCTTGCATTTAAGTCTGTGAAGAATATATTAAGAAATGCAGATCATTAGTTAGAGGACAGTGAGGGAAAAGAGAACCACATTGTCTACTAATAGAGAAGATCAAGCAGAGTATAATGGAGAGAATCAAGTCTCTTGAATGCTTCTACGTTGAATTTCAGTTGTGTGCCACCTTGTTAATCCAAAATTATACCCTCCCCTTGATTTTCTTTTATATGGTGAGGTTGCATATTCGATAAACTGTCCTCATCTTCAGCACCATGAACTTCTGCATTTTCTACCCGCGCCAATAGTCCCATAAAGATGAAGCTGCACATAGTGTTCCCCTGGTTTATAACTAAAACCTTCTTGTCACACGAAAGTTCTTTTGAAGTGCTCCTCCGTATCAACCATGTTTTTGTTTTCCTAGTATATTGGATGTTCAATCGCCTATATTGTCTTTTCCAGAGCTTGATGCAAGTAGCCATCACTAAATTTGTATTATAAGTGTTGCATCATAGTTTTACTCAGTTTGAATTGTCCATTGAAGTTCTAGTGTCTTATTGATACCTTCTTTTCCACCAAACTGATATCATATATATTATTATCATATAGCATGGTATATGACCTCAGATCATCTTGTGAGCTTAGCCTTGACAAAGTGATTCTGTAGGAAAAAAGGGCTCTTGACCCTTTTTATATAAACATGGTATCATTTAGTAGAGAATTGTATAAAAAGGGACACCAACGGTGTGTCGACCGTGTACAAAAAGGATGGTTAGAAGCATTAAACCCATGATTGCAAGATATATGCCATATACCAGTCTTTCCAACCAGAAAAAATTACAAATGAAGTGCACATGTCTTTTCATAGAGGTTCTAGTGGACTTTTAAGTTCTCCTATACAAATATGTCTACTAACCCAAGTAGCTACCCTGGTGGCATGTATTACCTCCACTAAATCTCGAGTACTTGATAGTCAATATCTTTGAATTAAAAGCCGCGCAGATTTTCTTTTATTCATCTCGGTAATGTTCTGTCATTCCTATTATATATTTGTACCTTGAATTCATGTTGGTTCAAAGTGTCCTTCCGCATTTTCATAATGTTATAGTTATAGGTTTACTGAACAACTGAGTACTTATAGTTTTATACTTGAACACAACTTTGGACAACTTAGTTAACTGAAGTTATAATATTTATATTCTGCTTAATTGTAATGGCCTAGTAACCCTAGTCCAAGACTTTGAGTTTGATATGCCGTAGGTGTAGAGCAGGTTTCTTCTTATCTTCTTTGAAGTGTTATAGTAGGACATGTAGAAGTAGAGGTAACATTTTAGTTAGATGTAAACTTAGGAAGTTAAATTTTACTGTTAAATGCTGCAGCTTACTCATAAGGCTTTTTTTATGATCTTTTCTATGGTAGCTAATAAGTGCCTTCATTGCTTGTTGTACCCCTATTGCCAGTACAGAAGATGTTGAAGAAGATAAATTGCCATCAAGCCACTTCTGCATCACACTTTCATTCATTAGATTTAGTCAGTTGTGTGACTACTAGCCTATACATTTTTTATTGGACCTTTGGTCGTGGTTTATTTCTAAATGTGATACTAGTGAGTAGTGATTTATAGATAAGCTGAAAATGGTGTGTCAACCCAATCTATTTGCTTATCTCAGCAAAATTTGCCACTAAAAAATGATGCAATGTGATGGATTTGGAGTTAAGTCTTTTTCAAGTTTCTGAACTGTTCAAAATATTTCAAGCTAAAGAACTGCTCACAATTTCATGGCATTACGCTGTATAAGGTGATATTCATCATCTTCTGTTTATACTTTTCTTCATCGTTCTAAGCTCAAATTTTGAAATTGCTTTTCAGGAGTACTTCTGTAATCCTCCATCATTGACTCTTAATCCTACCAAATGGCACAGATTTACATCAAGCTTAATGGTAGCACATATTTATTCAATTCTTTGTATTTTATGATCAAGCAAATTAATGTTTTCCTTACATGAATTTTTTTGATACTGGAATGTCATTTTTGTATCTCTTGACTTGTCCTCATTAGGTTGTACTAAATACCTTTGAGGCTCAGCCCTTGAGTGATGAAGAAGGAAATGCTAATAATCTTGAAGAAGAAGGGGCAGCTTTCACTATCAAATATCTTACTAGTAGTAAATTGATGGGTCTGGAGGTAATTTTCATTACCAAGTGTTACAATTTATTGAAAGTTCATAAAGAATGCAGCTTTATTGAATTACTCATGACTCATGAGTCATGAATTAATATTTTTCCATCTCCTGTTGTGACTCACTGATTAGAACTGTTTCTTTGCTGCAGCTGAAAGATCCTAGTTTCCGGCGTCATGTTCTTGTACAATGCTTGATATTATTCGACTATGTGAAGGTAGGTAGTAGGTACTTACTCTAGGCTCTGCTTCAAAGCCATTCAACAATGTGTATGCGATATCATACAAAGATCATTTAAAGTATCATGCAGAAGGACTAGCTGTGTAGTTATCTCTTACCTTGTGAAATTGGATGGGACTTTTCCCTTCTTTTATTTCCCTTTTCTCTTCTTCTGAGAGGTGATGGGTATTAGGGGAAGAGGGGAAGTCTTGAGTTTCTCTTACAATTTAGATGAACTCTACATAAGTCTACGCATATTTTGTCTGAGAGCTGATCATCTACTTGGTACTGGCATGGGCTTGTAAATGCTAAATTGTTACCGAAGGATTGGTCTATTGCTGGTTTCATTGTATCCCCCCCGGGACCCCCCCGACATCTATAAAGTGTTAAATACTTATCTTTCTGCACATCGTTGACCATTATGTTGCTTTTATTACATATTGTGCTGTCTGAAACTAAGCTTCCTAGAATCATGCTTTAAGTATCTTCTCTCGTAACATTTCTTAATTTGAAGGAGGCATTTGATCTTCAATTGCTTCTCTTATTATTTACTTTCCCTTTTGGACTCTATCAGTCTTTTTTATTGTGATCATTATTATTTATTTGATTGAGGTTTCTATTGATTCTATATCAATGTGATGTTTCTTTTAAAGTCTGGGGATTATTCCCTCAAAAAAGTCTGGGGATTATGACCTTTTACCCCTTCCTTCATCATCTCTTTAGTTTCCTCGTCATTTGTTAAGAATGAGCTTTGAATGGGAAGGGCGTGTTAGGGTCTTCAGGGAAAAATAGGATATAAGGGCTTTTAAATGTGGGAAAGAAATTCTAGGGGGTGTGAAAAACGTTTCTTTTAAGACCTTTTGTTTTTGGCAAGAACCATATATACATAAATGTTTTGTGGACAGAGTGAACATTGTGGGAAGCTTCATGTACTGTTTTGTAATTTTTTTAGGTTTGTGCATCCTTTACGTTATCTTGATATTCTTTCTTTTCCTGGTTAAAAAAGCATGAGCTAAAGAGCAAACTTGTATTATGCTATGTGGGTTTCAGTACACTGGCATTAAGTTCTGTGGTAATGTTACTTTCGATAACAAGTGCATTTCACCTTAATCTGTGTATGTCTTTATTCATGTCTCAAGTATGCCACTCTTTTTGTAGAAATCTTTTTTACCAAGAAAAGAATGCTTTCCCTACTATTTACAATTTTCTTTCTCATGCTTTTCCATAGGCCCCTGGAAAGAGTGACAAAGACCTGCCATCAGAAGCAATGGTTAGTATTTGTTGTTAGATTTTGAAGCATCTTTTCCTTTCTTTTCTTTGACTCTAAGCAGTGACATACTGACATCTGCTCATGTTGCTCTCATATGATAGTAGATTGGAATTTGAATATTTCCAGAAATAAATATGGGTGTTGGGTTTATGTTAGTATATGAGATCGAATGTAAAGCAGTACAGGGTCAGTAGAAAGAGAAACGGACTTATCTGTAATGAACTGATATCTTAAAAACAGATCAAAGAAGAAGATTAACAAGGTAAACTGATCTTTGATTGATGATTTAGAATTTGACAGTGAACAAAGATAATAACAAGCTTTCGAGAGGCTTGTTTCTCCCAAGAACAAACTAAACCCTTAACAATATTTTTCCATACCCTTTCATTCTCCCTACTCCTCTATTTATAGCATTTCATCCCTCTCTCACTTTTTATCTTATTCCTCAAGTTACTACTAATAACTAACTAATTATGCATTACCCATATTACCCTTCTACCTTAGGTCAGTTCATCACATTACCGGCCACCCGAACTTCCACCTTGTCCTCAAGGTGGATAGTAGTCAGCACTGGATTGTCGGCCCCTGCAATGCTGGTTGATGCTACCTTTAGTACACTGTTTCCCTTGAGTTGGTGCAGCTGTGAACAGATGGGGTTTGCTCAGTGGGGAGGCAGTAAGCTCAGTGGTGGGAAAATGGTGGTTTAGGAACTGGGTGGAGGTTGTAGGAATAAGAGTTGAAAAATGAGAGTTGAAAGTTTGTGTGGAGGGTGGTGAGAGTAGCTTGGGCTGGAAAATTAATTCAATAATGGAGTGGCTGGTTTTAGAAGCAGGACAGTAGTGAGTGAGCCCAAGTAGTAAAAAGGTTATCTCATAATTGAAATGTAGGATGGACCTAAAATCAGTAGGCCCATGCGTGTTTTTTATATAAGTAAAAATTGGTTTAAATAGGGTGGGCCCTCTTTGTTGTATTACCTCCCCATACTGACAAAGGATGGTGTGCAAACATTTCTCCTTTTCAGCTGCACGTGCCCCTAGCAATTTACCCTTAATTTCCTGAGAAGTGTCATCCTTTTCTTCTTTTCCCGATTTGCCCTTAATGATATTTTCTGAAGTTGGCTTCCTTTGTAAGCCAAATGGTGACTCATCAAGTCTTCCCCAACACACTTCCCTTTCACCCTCTCTTCCTGGAACCTTCTGGAAGGCATTTTTCAAGAGCTGCCCCCCACTGCCATTTAGATCTCCGGCAACCTTGTTGAGAGCGACGCCGGCAAACAAGCCACCTGCACCACTTAATTTACCGAAGGAAAAATCACCAAGACCTCCGCCACTAAAATGACCGTGTTCTTCATTGTATCTGCCACCACTCCCCTTGGTGCTGCTCTTTCCCAACTGGTGGTCGTCGACATTTCCTCCACCATCATAGAACCGGGTAATCTCTCCTTGACATCCACGAGATCTGCTGCGCGTAATATCATGTGGTAAGAGATTTCCTGATCTACCACCCCCAGCACCGCCGGTGAAGAAGCCTGGACCTCCACCGGAACCGCTGCCCACTGGGTCCCTATGCATCACCCGCCTTCTTTTCTCTGGTTCGCGTTGAAGGTGTACCCCTGGGTGTTCGCTATTTCCTACACCACCATTAAGGACGAAACCACCAGAATCCTTGCCAATAAATTCTCCCCTACATTCGCTACTGTAGCCACCGCCACCAGTAGCAAAAACAGTTCCATCAAAGCCCTCATATAGGCTGCTGCACTCTTCGTCGGTGACGAAGCTCAGATTTATGTCAGATGCACTTTCGAGCTTCTCCAATTCCACTTCTGCTTCGAGAACCTCCAGATTTGCTTGGATTTCTTCATCCTCTTGTTGAATCTGCTCAACCGTGAGCTCCTTCTCCTTGAGCGCCTCTTCCTTGAGCTCCTCTTTAATCATCTCTATTTCACGTTTGATTGGAGCCAACGCCCTATCAACTATGCGCCCTATGTCCGTGCACAATCTCTCTGTCAACTGCTTTGAGATCTTGTTCATCTTTTCATCGAAGTTCTTTTTGAACTCCTCTATGTCAAAAATGGGAGTTCCGGCGAACTCCATTGCAGATTTTTTTTTTTTTTTTTTTTTGGATGTGAAATCAAAAAATCAGTAACTTAATCTCCCTGAATCGTACCGCTCTGATACCATTTGTAATGAACTGATATCTTAAAAACAGATCAAAGAAGAAGATTAACAAGGTAAACTGATCTTTGATTGATGATTTAGAATTTGACAGTGAACAAAGATAATAACAAGCTTTCGAGAGGCTTGTTTCTTTGTAATGAACTGATATCTTAAAAACAGATCAAAGAAGAAGATTAAAAAGGTAAACTGATCTTTGATTGATGATTTAGAATTTGACAGTGAACAAAGATAATAACAAGCTTTCGAGAGGCTTGTTTCTCTCCCAAGAACAAACTAAACCCTTAACAATATTTTTCCATACCCTTTCATTCTCCCTACTCCTCTATTTATAGCATTTCATCCCTCTCTCACTTTTTATCTTATTCCTCAAGTTACTACTAATAACTAACTAATTATGCATTACCCATATTACCCTTCTACCTTAGGTCAGTTCATCACATTATCCTCAAGCTTGTTCTACTTTCGTGCTCTTGTATCCCTTTTGGTGGTTTTTCCTTCCTCTGAGGTTAGCTAGGGCGTGGCATTCGGTTACAGTTAGTAAACGAAGGGATGGGGGAAGGTTTATTAATATAATTGTTATCCCCAATATAAGAGATGGACAAAGACAAACCAAGCTTTGAAATTAGCTAAGCTGTGTGGGGTTCGCTTAAGTTTATTAAATTAGAGTAGGATTTGTTTGAGTGAGGCATTTTTAATTAGAGAAACTTGTTGCAGCTTTCAGTTTGCCTGTCAAGAATACATGTTTATCTTTATGTAGCATCTAGCTTGTTCATTTCCCATATTGTGATTCATATTGCTCTTTCTTGGTGTGAATTGCAATTGTGTACTAACAAGTGGGAAGCTAACCACTTCCAGCGGCCTATTGCAACAATTATGGCAATGAGATTTTAAAATGTTGAGCACCAAGAAACTGGCATAAAGTCTTTAACCAAAGTGGCGAGATTTAGGAAGCAGGTTGGGATGTTTTACTTTATCTCATCTGCCACCTAACTCAAATGGTTTATTTGTTATGGGATCTTCAACAGCTTTATATTCAAATAAATCAATAATCTCTCAATTGGATGAAATGAGGAGCCTTTTTGAAAAGATCAGCTCTCAAACAGTCAAACCATCAAGTTAAGTATCTTGCTGTCTCCATGGTTAGTTGAAAGACAACTCTTGCAATCTCTTCTCAGATCAAAGGTGTGCCCATATTAGCCATTGCGATGATGATTAACTTGACTGCTATCTCATCATTGCGACTGTATATATTGTGCATGCTGCCATGTTGCTACCGAACCTATACTGAAACAAAGACCATTATGTGGTCTCGTTCAGTATGCTTTACCCCATGCTTATCATTGAGGGAAGCTACTGTGTTCTCTAGTCTTCTTTTTTAGCATGGCAATGCATGGAATCCCTTATTTGGACTGAATATGCTGAAGGTCAAAGCATTAAATAACTCCCAACTTGGTATTACACGACGGTAACCTATGTCTGTACTCGTCTTATAACATGTGTCTTCCGTATATGGAAGGAAGGCTGTGGATAATATCATCACGGGTTTAAGTAAATGGATTGGTCCACATACAAAAGGGTGCTAGGGGCAAAAAGAAAAGCAAACATCTCCCTACATTGCCCTAAAGCCAAATGGATATATGCATAGTGTTCTAAAAAAATCTAACAAGGCTAATACGGCTAGGTCCAACCATACAAAAGCATGTTAAAACTAGAACTGAAACATGAAATAAAAATGTTTTGCACTCGTAAAATCTCCAATTTTCTCTTAATTTGACTTGTACCCATAGTTCGAAAATGCGGTTTCGGTCGCGGTAACGGTCACGGTGTTGTGGGAACGGAGATGATGCGGTTATCGTACCGCTAAATATTGGTTCAGACCATGAGATATCCCTTGAACCTGCCTAAAACGCGTTTTTTTACACCTCTACGATGAGTATCGGTTCGGTAGATTTGAAAACCTTTACGACACGGGCGATACGATACGATGTTGCCGGGTTATTTAGCAATTGGCTTCTTTTTCTTAGGCCACCAACAATGAACCCAACAAAAACAGACCCGTATGAACCTAAACTCATACTTCCCTGTTTCTTTTCTATTGCAATATATGAGATTTCACGCTTGCCAATGCACAACTTTGACCATTTATAACTTTGATTACCTTTTAGCAAAAAATAAAAAAATCTTATATTTTGAAGTATATATCAAGGCGTATCTAACAAGACCCCACATGACTATATTTTTATTTACATAAAAATCACAATAGATAGTGAAATGGTAGTGTGTGAATAGTGTAAAAACCCTTATGTTTCAAATTTCAATAGAAAAAGAATGGAGTAAGTATGTAGCAGAAAGAGCACAAAAGTGGGGAGATTGAGGTAATCAATTTATTCTTGATCTTCACAAAGACAGGGTGCAACTTGCATGATTGAAGTATCGTCCGTGTATACATTACTCTACTCGTTTACTTTTGTGTCTCTCTCTATGAGCTTCTAAAATATTGAATTCTACTTCTATCATCATTTTCTCTTCTATTTGATAAGCACCTAATACATCCTATACCTGACTTATGTTCTACTCTGCATAATCGTACGAATCTGTACTGTGAAAACATTATGGGATGGAGGCAGAAATTAGCTCACAAATACCCAGCAAATTGACAAATATTCCCATAGAATTAGTAAAGTTTAGATTAATGTGCTGTTAGAGGTGAGAGCCAAATTCATCTTTAGATAATTATATATATTGGCAGTTAAACATAGTTTTGTTTCATCAAATTGACATTCAATATGCTCAATCCATTACATCTAAACCAAAGGAAGAGGCCCTTCACAACATCAATATTCACCCTTCCCCATCTCGTAGGAAGGGGAATTCTTCACATGCAGGGCGCTGGAAGCATAAAACAACTCACTGAACCTACACAAATATTAACAAACTCAAACTATAAATCTAAATAAACAAGAAAGATCTCATATCATCTCCATACCTACAAGAAACCCTAAATATAACTCTCCAAGAGTCCAATTACTCATGGAGAACAGTTCTGCTTGAAGATTTTCTTTATAGCTAGACAGCGTAGATAGTTTCAGAAGATAACCCATTGTGCTTTAATAGACTTCCTAGAAATTTGACGGCATTAGTAAGTTCTGTATCAGAGCCATGAACTGATCTGTGAAGTGTGAACACCAAGTTCTTCAGTAGGTCAATGAACCCTTTCAGGGATTTCCCTGATAAGCAGCAAGTAGCAGAAATAGGTAGCTTCCCTTGCATCAACATGTCTGCAGGGGGGACTCTATCAAGCAATCAATATGCTCTTGAGAGTTGAGACTAGCTCTATTATTTCATAAAACCTTCCTCCTAAGAACTTTAACATATAAGCCTCACACAGCTTTATCGAAAAGGTACTATGGTGCTGACTATGTTGCTGGGAAATGCCGTCTGGGCCTCACATATCAGCTGAGATGTTTCAATAAAAGAAACGCTTTGGATCATATCATAAATTGGATCCTGTGGACCTCGTTACTAATCCAAACTACAAAGTAGGATCCCAATTTCAATGAGTAACTTATCTACTACATGTTCTTGGTCGTGGGTGCATGAAGGGGTTGTTTGTTACGGGTGTAATTGAACTGAATCTTGTGAAGTTCGAGCTCCGGTGCTTTTGGTTCGAATGTCAGTTTTTAAAGATCGTAACGTAAGAGTATTAAAAGTTGACTGTTCACAGCGAGGAATGAGATTCAACTCTGACTCTTATTTACAAGGGACCTTGAAATTAGATTTCTTATAATTGTAGCCTTGAAGGTGTAGTGTCTCTATTAAAATATATATATTAGGGGTTCCTACTTGCCAGTTTGATGTTATCTTTGCAATGTAAAAAGTTATGAGATGCTAGTACTAATGTGATAAATATGACAACTCTTCTGCTGATTGTAGAAAGAAGAAATAAAGACCTCTGAGGAGCGTGTAAAGAAGCTTCTTGAAGTGACACCACCCAAAGGAAAAGAGTTTCTTAGCAGTATTGAGCATATATTAGAACGTGAAAAAAATTGGGTGAGCATATATCATGTTCTCTCTTGACTTAGCTTATAGTATATTTTACTTTGTGTAACTGAAGTTCTTCATGCAAGTAAGGAGGAGTTAGCGGTAAGCTCCCTACTGTAGTGACTTGGAGTTCAGAGGTTTAATTTCTGTTTCCATCACTTACCGCCCTTCCCATTTCCTTCCCCAAAGTGAATGCACTCTTGTTACAACAGTTGAAATTTCCAAGTCTCCTACGTAACTATCTCCAAAACAAAGAATTTATTCGTATATATTTTGCATCCAGGTATGGTGGAAGCGTGATGGTTGCCCACCATTTGAAAAACAACCCGTAGAGAAGAAGGTAGATGGTGTAAAAAAGCGGTAAGAAATTATCTTGTATTTGATTGATTTAAATGCCTATCCAAGAGTACGGATATATTGGGTAAATCTTGTGTAGACATTATGTACTTTATTCCTTTGACAAGGGAAAGAGGAAGCATGTGCTTAAATATGATTGCTTTGAGTTTGATTTAAGTTTTTCTTTTTTTTATGGTTTCTGTGGCCATGAGAGTACATTGCTGATCGATGATGTGAGCTTTTTTCTACAATCATTTTAGTTTGTTGAGAAAATGACCGTGCATCTTGCAGCAGAAGGCATTCTCATAAATTTAGGATGAGTAAAAAGCGACTCAAATTCTTGGTGGACTGCGGATCCTCCTCGTTTGTACTTTCATTTTCCCTATTGAATGAAATTTTATTTTTCTTATAAAAAATTAGGGCTTCAGAATAACTAGGATAGGAAGGCATTGATAAGGTATTTATGACCTTTCTGATTATCCTATCTTCACTCTTAAAATCGGGAAACAAATCAAGCTAATCTGTCGCATTCCTTCTCGTCAACTTGTCTCATCAACGACAAAGCCTTAGTCCGAAATGATTTGGGGTCAGCTAACATGAATCGTCATAGGAAATCTTCACCATGACAAATGAAACAAGAAAATAGCGGGGAGTTAAAAAGAAAAAACAAGGAAGAGGGAAAAAGTGAAATTAATAGAAGTAAAACAAGAACAAAAAAATTTAAATAATAACATAAGGGATAAGAAAAATAAGAAAAGTTAAAGATGAAAAATGTAAGGATAGATAAAATAAATATATTTGAAAATATCATATAGAAAGACCCAAGAAAAGACAGAAAAAACAGCTCTGTTGGTGAAACAAATGAAAGGTTAGAGAAAACCTTAAGAAAGGGAATATGTAAAGAATCATCAACCTGTCTCATAAGAGAAACAATTTCCAGAGACTTGCGCCATCGAGAGAGTAGAAAAGAATGGCAGATTTAGACTGGAGAAGAGATACAACTAAAGGAAGCATGAGAAAGTGGTTTTTCCTTGCTAACAATAGCTAATTTATCCCTTAACAAAGCCATGTATGTAGTCATGGAAAGGAGAGCTTTTGTGATCCATTCCAGATAATCTATTAGTAATTGTTATTGCTTTCCACCTTTATTTGAGAGTTTGAAACTACTTTTAATGTGGATTATCTTTTTCAGAATAAATTTGTGGTCCCAGTGATACAACCAAAGCTTCTTTATGTTTCAGTGCATAAATGTCTCGACCTGGCACCTGACGAATTGGGCAACTCTCTGCTGGGTTTATGTTCATATGCTAATCTCAATGGTTATTTTTTCTGTCCTGCAGCCGGCCAAGGTGGAGATTAGGGAACAAAGAACTCTCTCAGCTGTGGAAATGGGCTGATCAGAATCCGGTCTGTTTGTTATGCATAGACCTACGATAATTTTACAGAGAGTCTGTTTTATAATGCTACTTTTTGTTTTTTCTAGCTATCTATTCATCTGCATATATGCTATAAAAAAATCTGCATCCCTTTCTTTTTCTAGAGCGCTCTCTCTGATCCAGAGCGAGTTCAGACTCCTGCTGTCACAGAATACTGGAAGCCAATGGCTGAAGATGTAACCTCTACATCTTTATAATTATTTCTTTATTCAAGAAATTTCCTTTTTTCATTTTTTTCATTCCTGAATTCCTAGCTCTTTTCAACCCTTGAGATATGATGAATTTTGTTTTGGTGATAACAGATGGATCCATCTGCTGGTATAGAACCCGAATATCATCACAAAAATAACAAGGTATTATTCGCTTACCTTGTCAATTGTCAGGATCATAGTTGAGAATAGAACCTGCATGTTTTTGTTTGCACCAACTCAGGGATATGATGCTATAAGTTTAATGATCACAAGTAAATTGAATCTACACTCCATTTGGTTGGAGTTCATTGCTTTCCGTTTGTTTCAGGATTTGTTTGTCCGTCTTTAAATTTTACGTCAAAATTCAAATATTTTAATGAATTGGAAAAATTGATTGTAATCTGAAGAAGAATTACTTGAGGATGAAAAGGGAAGAGATACATCAAAATTCAAATATTTTAATGCCTTAGTTTTCTTGATATCTTATAATCTAATCGTGGGCACTTATTACGAGGACCCTAGGGTTTATTTCTAAGTTATGTAGCCTCCCTAGACCTTGGAGCTTGCTTCAAGTTCTATTTACCTTTGAATAAATTGATATATGAGTTGATTATTACTCCTGTTGGTGGACCAGTTGGTGAAATCCTTTTGTTTTTTTGTTTTTTTCTATTTAAGGTTGTGTGGAGGTTACCATCTTTTGATATTAGCTTAGGTCTTACATTGTGATTTCCCTGGTAGTACAGTAATATAAGTTCATATCCCCGTTTTAACCTGAAAATCAACACCAAAAATGTCTTGTGGTTTAATCTTTTGAAATAAGTTATTAAAAACCTTCACTTGGGCCCATTATTGTGCTAATAATTAATATAGAGGGGAAGGGTACACTAGGAAGTACAGTAGATTCAGTTCTGGAGAAGCTTGTGAAGGAAGATTTTAGCAAGGGAAAGAGAGTCAGTGTTATAAATAGGAGGAACTAGGAAGAGTAAAAGCATGGAAATTTTTTCAAGAGTTTCTAGCAGCTCTTGCGAGAGTTTCATGCCTGTTGAAAGCTTGAAGTTTATCTTGGTCTATGTAATTGAGCCATTTAATTAATCCAATTCAATTTTTCGGTCCTTATTCATCTTAATCAGCTAGAGAAATTCTTAAATCTTAACATATTGATTTTTTAGTAAAAGCCATACAGGAGTATATTCGTTGATATTAATGAAATTGTTGATTGATTGGTAAATATTTGGATAAGACGGGTCAATTTGGTAAAAAGATTGTGATAAGGTTTGCTAGGACTGGTTCATTATCAATGTCATACTGATTTGTTTGTTTGACTGTGCAGGTTTACTGCTGGAAAGGTCTCCGGTTTTCTGCTCGACAGGACTTGGAAGGCTTTTCAAGGGTATGATATATAATGATTATCTAGAGTTATAAAACCATCTTGGTAAATGGAAAATGACCTTTTTTTTTTCTATCTGCAGTTCACTGAATTTGGTATTGAAGGGGTTGTGCCCCTGGAACTCCTGCCTCATACAGTAAAGTCCAAATATCAGGGAAAGCCGAATGACAAGGCTAAACGCGCAAAGAAGGATGAAACTAAGGGTTCTGTACCTCCATCTGAAGATAACCAGGTATTTTAATCTGCCTTCTTTAAAATCTGCTAGGGAGCTCAGTATTTCTCCTATGCTGGTTGGAATGTGTAATATCCACATGCCTTGTTCCTAAATTGTCGACGGAACAATTTATTGACCATATGACCACATATTGAAGTATAGCTGTTCAGGTTTTTTTCAAATGTGGGACAACTTGGAACTAAAACTGATGTGCCTGCAGGCTTAATATCAGCATACATAGTAGCTTTCCAACAGCATATGACACTTCTGATTTGGTTTATATCTGGATATTCTTTGAAGTATCAATATGTGTGTTTTTTATCTTCGTATTTCTTTTAACTATTTTGAATATCTCCAAAACTATTAGAGGGAAACCTCGGTGAGTGAGATGGATGGTGAAGGAGGCCGAAACGATCTTGAAGCCCCAGCAGCTGCAATGGATGTAGATTCAACACCTATTACTGGAGATAATTCTCTAGTTGGCACCCCGACACCCGATGAGCTTCAAAAGCAAAGTTCTGAATCCCCCGATGCACAAGAAGCTGGGGAACTTGAAACTGAAGCAGAAACTGAGCCGGGTTTGATTGATGGAGAGACAGATGCTGATCTTGATCTAGAGGCAGTAGGTTGATTTTGCTCTTCTAGATGGTAAATCCTGCTACGCTTTTTCAAATTGTAAAGATTTACTGTTGGCTGGAATTATGAACTGGAACTACATTGACTGTTCTCGCATCCATAGATCAGGAGGCTAGAATGAATTATCAGGAAGCTGTAATTAGCTGAGTAGAACTTTGAATTTCATTGTTATTTTTTTGTAATTTTTTTTTGTTTTGCTTTGCCTGCCTCAATGGCATAGGTTTGACATTACTAGGTTATGTTGAGAATTAAAAGTTGAATAGAAATGTATTTATATTTTAGATTTTAAGCGTTTTTTTTAAAAATTAATCAAGTAATTTAAAAAGGTAATAATGAGTTTATTGAAATTTTTTTTTTTGAGGGGAAAAAGCGAGCTAGCATTATAACAAAGACAAATTATCTACGAGTACAAAGGGAGCTTCCAAAGGATAGTGGTTCTCTCAAATTTGTTCAACACCAAAATGGACTAGCTTTGTTAAGTGATGAGCTACAAAGTTCCCATCATGTTTCACATGTGACCACACAATAGATGTAAAGAAAAGCACAAGAAGAAAGAATATCATGGAGAATAATGTCTAGATCCGAGAGAAAAATTGCATTCTTTAAGAGTTGGTTTATCACAACTTGGCTATGTGATTCCAAGATGACCTCTTGCAATGTACTCTTGCCCAAACGCACTGCCATAGCAATGGCTTTTGCTTCCGCAACTTCAGTCCCCCAATGAGCTCTAGCTCGTTGTGAAGCTACAAACAACACCCCACCATCCGATTGACGAGCAATCACACCAAGACCTACCCAACCTTCCATCACCAAAGAAGCATCCACATTCAGCTTTATAGTACTTGTAGGGGAGTAAGTCACTGTCTTGGGTTGGTGAGATTGTGAGCCATGTGTGTGTGGTAAATGCTTCCAGTATATTTGTCGTAATCGTCCGCAGGTCTTTTAGCACGGTCTAACAATACCTTTGTTGGGGTGATCTTGTTATTGAAGACCATAAAGTTCCGTTCCCCCATATACACCACATTGCAAACACCCCTTTTAATTTCACCTTGTCATCAATCTCTCGCCAGCTCAATAATAAATTGCATGGATGAAGCCTCAGCCCAGTTGCACATAACATCACAACCACTTTCTGCCCAGGTAGCAGCGAAGCGAGGGCAACCAAAGATGGCATGAGCAGGTTTCTCAGATTCTCCACAGCCCCAGGGGAATGAATCATCTTCGATCATGTGCCTTTGTTTAATTAAGTAAAGCACGAACATGTAATGAGTTGGTACACAAACGTCATAGGAAGTGACGTACCTTTATGCTAGCTTCCAAATTCCAGATACCCACTCAAGCTTGGTGAAAATTGTCGAGGTTGCCTCCTTTGCCAAGCATATATGTAGTCTTCACTGAATAGCATCCATCTTTCATGAAGGCCCAAGTTAGCTCATCATGCATACCACCATTACCAAGAGGTGTATCAAGGATACACCTAATGTCACGCTCATTGAAAATTGTTTCAATGACTTCTACTTTCCACTCTATACGCTCCAAATTACCAAAGTACTCACCATGGTGTAATCAACTTGTGGCTCACTCGAGAGAAATCGGTCGTTCTCATCAACCATTCACGGGTCTTCCCATAGTTGAATTTTCGAATCACTGCCAACTCTCCAAACAATCCCTTCTTTGAGTAAAGCTTTGGAACTCCAAATACACTTCCACGAGTAGCTACTTGAATACCCAAGGGAGGCGTTTAAGAAGTCACCTATGGGAAAATATTTTTTCTTCATGACTCGCCTAAAGAGGGAGTTTGGTTCACTAATTAAGTGCCAAGCTTGCCGACCTAATAGAGCGTCGTTAAACACTTTGAGATCTTTAAAACCCATACCATCAAGACACTTCAGAGAGCACATGGAATCCCAACTTGTCCAATGAGTTTTTCGTGGAGCAGCAGAATTGCCCCACCAAAATCTCGCCATAGATGAATGAAATTTTATGAATGATCGTGCATGGAAACTTGTAGACACCCATGAGGTATGTTCGGATGGCTTGGATTTCAAACTTGAGAAGAATTTCTTTTCTGGCTCTAGACAAAAATTTATCCTTCCAACCTTGGAGTTTCTTCCCAATTCTATCCAATAGAGAATCAAAAATAGCTTTCTTTGACCTGCCAGTAATAGAGGGGATACCAAGGTACTTCTTGTGCCTATCAAACTGCCGCATGTTCAGAATACGCATAAAGCTTCTCTTTGTTCAATGCTAACACCTCTACTGAATTAGACTTCCGACTTTTCATAATTAATTTTCTGACTTGATGTTAATTCATATTGGTTGAGAATATCAACTATAACTACGCATTCTTATCGGGTAGCTCTAGCGAAGAGTAAACTGTCATCAGCAAAGAGAAGATAGGAGATTTCTGGACCACTACGACTAGCTTTTGCTCCATGAATCTGCTTGTCCTGCACATTTCTCTGAATCATCTTAGAGAAAAGAGATATGAAGAAGAGGTCTCCCTGATGAAGACTTCTAGTTGGAGTAACAGAACCACAACAGACACCTCCTAGGAGACAGAAGAAACACATTCCATGATCAAATTCACCCAACGCCCATCAAAGCCCATAGTGAGTAGCAACTTCCTTAGAAATCCCATTCCACCCTCTCATAAGCTTTACTCATATTCAGTTTCATAGCAATAGTTCCTATGCGGCTTCGATTCCAGTGCTTCATAGAATGGAAAACTTGCATAGTTGTAAGGACATTGTCAGCGATGAGACGCCCAGGAATAAAAGCAATTTGATTTTCGAAAACAATTTCAAGGAGAAAGTCCTTTAATCTGATCACAATAACTTTGGACACCAGTTTATAAAGGACATTACAGAGAGCAATAGGATGAAACTCAACAGCCATAGTGGGATTTTTAAATTTAGGAATCAAGGCAATGTTAGTTTTATCTACACAGCTTGGAGATGACAATCCATGAAGGATATTACTAACAGAGTCACATCATCACCAACAATATGCCAAAAACGTTGATAGAAAATAGCATGCGTACCATCGACGCCACGGGCTTTGCAAGGATGCATCTGTTGCAGGGTCGCAAAAATCTCCTCTTTGGTAAAAGGTCGAAGAAGTGCTTGGTTGCAATCATCAGCAATCACCGGATCAATAAACTTCAGCACCTCCTGAGAATTCGAATATGAGATATTAAATGAGGTGAATATAGAGCTGAAATAGTTCGCAAAAATATTTTCAATTCCATTCTCATTGTCACACCAAGCCCGAGTTTCCATCAAATAATCCTTACACATAGTTGCGTCTCCACCTTAGAGATGTGTTTGGGTAAAAGTACAACCAAGAGGGAGAGCAAATGAATCGATCAAGTCTTTCATGGATGCAAGTGCTAGCAGACTTCCACGTTCCCAAGTGTGCCAAGTCCCACCATACCAAAGATCACGCAGCGAGATAGTGTCCATGGTATCTAGAAAAGCCATTATTTCCCTCCGAATCCTATCACAACCTCCCTCCTTCTCATAATAACACAAAAATTCATTAAAGTCACCTCCCACTATAATAGGCATGTTTGGGTCCTCACAAAGTTCACGGAGCATAGCCCAAGCATGATGCTTTTCTTCCTCTATTGCCCACCCGCAGGTACCTACAAACCTCCACATTTTTCACCATCTTCAATATCACCACAAATATGGTGTTGGGTGAAAGAAACAAGAGAAAACATAACTTCGTCTTTCCAATAAAGACATAAGCCCCCACCTTCCCTCTACTAGCCACACCAAAAGTATTCTTAAAACCCAAATGATCCTTCAAAGCTTCAACTTCAATTATATTTATCATAGTTTTCGACAAGAACACAATGTTGGGGGCATAGGAAGTACTCTATCTGCAGAGTTGATGAACTGATTGAGGGTTTCCCATTCCTTGACAGTTCTTGCAATGGATACTAATAATACTAGGCGAAGTTCGTCGACACCAACCTCTGCCTAAAAAATGGGAGGAAGTTCACGAGAAGGGTTTAACTTTGCACATTTCATAGCACCATCCTTTCCCTCACAATCCTTATCACTAGTTTCCTTAGGCCGTTCGTTATCCTTGTGTGGTGAATCCATTTCCATCTGTTAGGGCACTCCTTTATCATCCATAAACCCACGAGCCAAACTCTTCCACAGCCGGGCCTTTCCTACCTTTGCTTCCTGAGAACTCTAAAAAACAAAGGGTTCAGTTTGAGCTTCAACAGGTTAGGTGGGGACAGCAGTATGGGAGTTTGTGTAATCAAAGCTTGATTATTCAAGCTAGGGGGGATTGTCACAGTCCCACCATACTCCGCATCGCCAGTATGACTATGGGATTTGTTGTAGCCTAACATCTACGGTTCCTTTGAGGACACCTGGGCTCATCGGAGCCGTACACATGTCCTCCCCTAGTTAATAGAGAAGGAAGATTTAATCTTTGGGTTATGCTCAGCTATGCTCAGTTGGGTTAAAATGCTACTTTTCTGGCCCAAAAGGTAGTCAGAGCCCAGCCCTATGAGGTGGCTGCAGGAGAGTGGTTGATAAACCCTCCCAAATCATGGCCTGCCACGTGTCATGATCTGATTCCTCAGTGAATCAGAGGCCACTATTCTAGGGCAGATTTTAAGGATAGCTGTCATCTTGCTATCACTATAAATACCCCAGAAATCAGGAGAAAAGGCATTCAATGCAAACAGTGCAAAGTTACTGTGAAAAAATACTCTCTCACTTTCTATCTCTATCTCTACTTTCTCTTACCACTCCTGATATCTGACTTAAGCTTCGGAGGGGGAGCCACCACCTAAACCTCCAGGGTGGGTCCCTTTTTGTAGGTTCGGGAACGAAGCCCAGGTCAAGGACTAAGCTGACTCAGGCATTGTTGCACAAGTCTCCAACTGAAGAACATCTAAGGGTTACTCTTTTACTTGCTAGACAAGAAAGCTCAGCCTACAGCTTACTTGTTGGACAAGTAGAGGACAAAACATTTGGCGCCGTCTGTGGGGAGACGCAACGATGACTGATTGTCAATCGTCCAACATTGCCAGAAACCGAAGCCTTCAGGTTAATGTCGAAGACACAGTTGAGCACGAGAGACCGCCTCGAGGAAGGGATAGACCTCCAACCATCGTCCATGTCCCCCGGACCAAGCCAAGCATGGGTCATTCAGGAAAATCTTGAACGTCCAGTGACGGCTGCCCATCTAGACAACGTCCTGAATGACTTTCAGACTAAAATGGCAGCAGTCGTCCAGGATCAGATTAAGAGCAACATGTTGTTCTTCCATCATAACCCAGAGCCAGTCGTCAACAATCAAGCTCCTCGTAGGGGACGTTCCCAAGAAAATCGTCCAAGTCCTAGTCGACCTGTTCGTCAGGAATCCTCTAAGAGGGTGGCAAGAGGAAAGCAGCCAGAGGACAGTGATCAGCGAAGGAAGATGGACTGGAATCTAGTGGTGAGGACTCAAGATCAAGCTCTTCCAAAAGGACATCGAATGGAAACAGACGCCAAAGATTACTTAGAGGCAAAGAGGGCTGCAGCTTTGCAACGGTCGGCTACTGGCTCTACCCCGTATTTGAGAGACCCTCCTTTAAGGATTCCATCCAGAACGGAGGGAAGAAGTCTGGGTCCTTCGATTGTTCGTCCGAGACAAGAGAGGACGGTGAACCAATGGTCTATAAACGACCAGTACCCGCAAACACTTCATCTAACCCAGTATTGAAGGAGTATCGCAAGGAGTTCATACCCATCGAGGGACAGCTGGGAGCCCTCCGGATCAATTGGCCTACTCCATTCTCGGCCAGGATTATGGAGGCGCCCCCCTTCCTTAAGGTAAAACTCCCAACCATAGAGCCCTTTGATGGAACAACTGATCCTGATGAACACCTGTCTGCTTACAAGCATCAGATGTACGGAGTAGACGATGCTACTTGGTGTAAGAATTTCCCGGCTAAGGCTACCTTGCAGGGTGTAGCTCAGAAGTGGTTCAATAATCTACCCCCCAATTCAGTCAACAATTTCACCGAACTCAGTGTCTTATTTACTAGTAATTTCGTTCGTCAAGAACAAAAGACAAGCATGCACTTGGGCAAGGTCGTCCAAGGACCAAAATAAGCTCTTAGGAGTTTTGTTAAGAGATTCAATCTGGAAGCCCTTCAAATTCAAGATCTCAATGCCGGAGTGGCTTTTGGCGCCTTTATAAGGGGTCTGAGGCCAGGAAGTTTTAAGTTTGACCTTGTGAAGAAGAAGATCAATACTCTTGCCGAGGCTTTAAAGGAAGCTGAAGCCTTTATACATGCCACTGAAGTATGTGCGGAGGCAAAGCATCCTGAGTCCAAGAAGCCTGAAGAGGTTGCTCTGCTAAAGAAGAGCAACCCCAAAAAGGCCGAGACTTGGGCCATAACCTCTACCACTACTTCGTCCAGAGGAAGAAACAAGAGGAAAGAATCTGAGCCTTCTTCATCCAACCCCATCGAATTCAGCAAGAACCAATACTCCATTCTCATGGAGATAAAGGACCAATATGAGCTGAAGGCTCCAGCTGGATGAAGACTCCTTATAGGAATAGGGACAAGAGCAAGTATTGTCATTTTCACAAAGATTGCGGTCATGAAACCAATGAATGTAAGCACCTTAAGAGAGCTTTGGAAGATCTAGCCCAAAAAGGAAAGATGAATTCATACTTACCCCAAGGGGGAAAGAAGTTTCAGAGGAGAGATGACCGTCAAAGCAAGAAGAAGGAGAGTGAAAGCACTGATGAAGATGTAGTCCTCGTTATTTTAGGAGGATTTGCTGCCGGAGGACCAACCAATAGAGGTCACAAAAACTACCTTAGGGAACTCGACCAAGTCTTGCTAGCTGATCAGACAAAGGCCGAGCCCTTCCCAAAAGTCGTGGTTAGTGAGCAAGATCAGGGCAAGCTGAGGACCCCCCACGACGATCCTTTGGTGGTAGAGATGAAGATAGCAAACCTGAGAGTAAGGAGAATTCTGATTGACACCGGAAGCTCTACGGACATCATTAGTGCTGATTGCTTGTCCAGACTAAAGTTTGACGAAAAGAACTTGGTTCCCGTCCACCACCCCATCATAGGGTTTGGGGGAGGAGTCATCCATCCCATGGGAACAGTCACGTTGCCCGTCTGAGTTGGTGAGAAGGATGCCTCGAGGACTTTGTTCATCAAGTTCTTGGTTGTCCGAGATTTGACAGCATATAATGTCATACTCGGATGACCCACTTTGAATCATGTTAAAGCTGTAATAGTAACTCACTTGATGCTTATGAAGTATGAGTGTGATGATGGCAAGATTGGCTCCTTGTATGGAGACCAGCAGGCGGCTAGGGAATGTTACCTAACCACCCTCAAGCCGTCATCATGGAAAGCATGTAATGAGGACCAGACGAAGACCGAGGGCGGAAGGAAAACGTCTGAAATTGAGAAAGATAAGACGAAAGTGGCTGGCGAAAGGAAGGCGTCCGAAAATGTAAAGGACCCTAAGATGACCATTGAGAGTCCTCAGACACCAATTGCCCCCTCAAGGAAAACGTCTGAACATCTTCCCAACAAGAAAAGAAAGTATGAGCCCATAAAGGAAGAGCCTCCCTCGTCTGAAGAAGTGATGGCCATCATGGGACTAGCATTAGAACGACCAGAGCCAGTGGAAGCTCCTGAAGAGGTAGTGTTGGATGAAGCTCGTCCAGAAAGAACCCTCAAGATTGGGTCTTCACTCAGTCCGGGTTTGAGAGGTCTTCTAATCAGCTTGCTGAAAGAATTTCAAGATGTGTTTGCTTATTGTGTTGAAGAAATGCCTGGAATTGATCCTGAGATAGCCGTCCACCGGCTGAATGTTGATCCAAATTTAAAACCGATTCGTCAGAAGAAAAGGCATTTAGGACCGGCCAGAAATCAGGCAGTCGACCAAGAAGTTCAGAAGTTGTTGGAATCAAAGTTCATCAGAGAAACTTATTATCCAGAATGGATAGCAAATGTGGTCATAGTGCCAAAGCCTAATGGGACTTGGAGGATGTGTGTGGACTATACTGATCTCAACAAGGCTTGTCCTAAGGACAGTTTCCCTTTACCTAAGTTGGATCGTCTGGTAGACTCCAGTTCATGGACGCCTATTCAGGTTTTCATCAAATCCCCATGTGGTCAGAGGATCAGGACAAAACGTCCTTCATTACTGAGAAGGGACTGTATGGCTGGTTGAGGATGCCATTCGGCCTACGCAATGCTCCAGCCACCTTTCAAAGATTGATCAATACCGTCTTTCAGCCACAGTTGGGAAGAAACATGGAGGCTTATATTGATGATATGATAGTCAAGAGTCAGCAAGAGGAAGGTCATGTTGGTGATTTGAGAGAGACTTTCGAGACTCTCAGGAAATACAAGTTAAAATTGAACCCTGGCAAATGCGTATTTGGAGTCTTGTCTGGGAAATTCTTAGGTTTCTTGGTAGATCAGAGGGGAATAGAAGCCAACCCAGAGAAGATCCAAGCTATTTTAGACATGAAATCCCCGTCAAAGATAAAGGAAGTCCAGCGGCTGACGGGTTGCTTGGCTGCCCTTGGACGTTTCTTGTCCAAGTCAGGTGACAAGTGCCATCACTTCTTCGCCACGATCAAGAAAAAGGCCAAGTTTGAATGGACAGCAGAGGCAGAGCAAGCCCTTCAGCAAGTCAAAGATCACCTTCGGCAGCTGCCTAGGTTGGTCAGTCCAGCTGAGGGGGAGAAACTGTTTGTATACTTGGCTGTGTCCACTCAGGCTGTGAGTGTCGTCCTGCTGCTGAAAGAGAGCCTGTCCAAGTTCCCATATACTTTGTGAGTCATGTGCTCAAGGATGCGGAAAATAGGTATACTCCAGTTGAGAAGTTTGGATTGGCCCTCGTCATGGCCAGCCGAAAGTTAAGGCCTTATTTATTGGCGCACATCATACTCGTCTATACTGACCAACCTCTGAAGCAAGTCCTGCAAAAGATGGAAGCTTACGGACGAATGCTAAAATGGGTTGTTGAGCTTAACATGTTCGATATATCATTTGAGCCAAGGAAAGCCATTAAGAGGCAAGCCTTGGCAGATTTTATAGTTGAACTTACTCGGCCAACCACAGAGCCAATATCTGATCCAGCTGAAGGAAGGAAGCATTGGACGCTCATGGTTGATGGGCCGTCCACTGTCAGTGGATGTGGGGCAGGAATCATTTGCCAGTCTCCAGAAGGAGACAAGTTTGAATATGCGCTAAGGTTCCAATTCCAAGCGTCCAATAACGAAGCTGAATATGAAGCACTTCTAGCTGGAAACAAAATGTGTAAAGCGACAGGAGCTCTGGAAATTGAGGCCAAATCAGACTTGCTCTTGGTCGTCAGTCAAGCCAACGAGGATTTTGAATGTAAAGAAGTATCGATGAGCAAATATATGCGTCTGATCAAAGATGAGATTGAGCCTTTGAAACGATTTGTTCTCGACCAAGTGCCAAGGTCAGAAAATCATCAAGCAGATGCTCTCTCTAAATTGGCCAGCTCGACTGAAGGTGATGTGCCAAGAACAGTGTTTTGGGAAGTGAAACCCAAAAAGAGCATTGACCAAGAACATATTATGTTTCTTAGCCGAGGGGCAGTCTGGATGGAGCCTATCATAGAATACAAGAAGACGGGACGGTTGCCTCCGGACCCTGTAGAGGCTAAGTATGTGAAGGCTAGAGACAAGTGGTTTGAATTATGGGATGAGACTCTTTACAAGAGGTCATTCAACCGTCCTCTCCTCAAGTGCATCACCAGGGAAGAAGGTCTAAAGGTTCTGAAAGAACTCTATGAAGGAGCTTGTGCATCTCACATTGGGGGAAGAGCATTGGGAGAAAAGGCTTTAAGGACGGGATATTACTGGCCTACCTTGAAGGAAGATGCTCTCGTCTATGCAAAGAAGTGCGACAGTTGTCAGAAGCACGGAAATCTGCATCAGAAGCCGTCCAACTACCTAACTCCCATCTTGTTCCCTCTGCCTTTTGCCAAATGGGGCATGGATATCCTAGGACCTTTCCCTGTGGCCGCTGGGCAAAAGAAGTTTGTGATAGTGGTTGTGGACTACTTCACTAAATGGATAGAGGCTGAAGCCATGCGACGTATAATAACAAACGACGTCAAGGGCTTTATTTGGAAAAACATTATAACTCGTTTTGGCATGCCACAATCCATCGTCTTTGATAATGGCCCACAGTTTGAAACACCTAAACTGAAAGATTGGTTGGCAGAACGAGAAATCAAGGCTCACTTCGCTGCAGTGGCCCACCCACAAGCCAATGGGCAAGTAGAGTCCTTCAACAAGATTCTATCTAATGGAATCAAAAGGAAGTTGGATAATGCCAAGGGACTATGGGTTGAAGAACTACAGCTAGTGTTATGGTCCATCAGAACAACCGCCAAAAATTCTACAGGCAAGACACCCTTCATGTTAGTTTATGGCACTGAAGCTGTCTTGCCCATTGAAATTGAAGAACCCACCCTACGAGTCATGTTGTACACAAAAGATGTCAACTGGGCTGCATTACGCATGGCTTTGGATCAAGTACCAGAAGTCAGGGGCAATGCCTTGCTAAGAATGCAATTGTACAAGCTGCGAATGTCTCGGAACATTAACAAGAGAGTCGCTAGACGACCACTCAAGGTGGGGGATCTGGTTCTAAGGAAGATGGAGGCGGTTGGACGAGCTAAAGAGATGGGGAAGCTAACACCAAATTGGGAAGGACCTTATCTGATTATCCAAGAGGTGCGCAGTGGAACCTTTCGTCTCCAAGATCTGGAAGGACGAGTTATACAGCGCACTTGGAACTCAAATAACCTGAAGAAGTACCACGTCTAACTCAATTCATCGTCAAGAACCTAGCTGGTAGTTTGTAGTAAGTCCAAAGTGCCACGGCACATGCTAGAAAAAAGAATTGTATACATGTATCTTGGCATTTAGTTAAGCAAAATTCATATAATACAATTCCTACTTTCTTATCGCTTTTGTTTATTCCCACCAAGTTAGTTCTCTTTGGGGCATTAAATCAGTTACTAGTCTAAAAGAGACAATAACTTGGAACAAAAAAAAGAAAAAAAAGAAAAACAATAGAGCGTCAACAATACTCACTTCAATGCCGAACATCACTCCCTCGAGGAGACCGGCCAAAAGTATAACAACCTAAAGGTTGACAATACATAAATGGCAATCAAATTGACAAAATCTCTAGTAAGGAAAACGTCAAGGTCTCTAAGAGAAGGCTGACCAGAAATAAGCCCTTAGTAAAGGATACTTACTTTCACCTACATGGACAGCTAAGTAGTAAAGACCCTATTAAGGGATCACTACTTCCGGACGAGTGTTGTTCCCTCAAGGAAGGCGGCTAAGACATGGTCAGACCATGTATCTAAAGCTCGTCCTTAGCAATTTCTGCGGGCTTGGCCAATGTTGGACGCTCTCCTTCTTGGACTATGGCTTGTCCACTATATATGGTCGAGCCTAGCCCAAGAAGGGGGGGATAAGACAAGCCTGTAAGACGAGCTAAAAGAGGGAAGGTCGTCCAGAAAACCAGGATGAACCAAGCAATAAATACTGCACGACGAGTGTTACCAACTCGAGGAAAACGGCTAAACCGTGGGTAGTCCACAAAGCCATATGAGTAGGCCGCTTTCCCCTTGGAGGCAAGACTCTTCTGAATGTGAAGACCATCTAAAGTTCCAGGACGAATGTCACAAAGTAATATAATTATTCGAAAAATTCACAATCGTCCAAGGACAAGGATGGCAATTTTTAACTATATATATTTTGCAAACCATCCAAAGTTTCAAGACGAATGTCACTAAGTACTTGGAATACTTTTTTGAAAGATTCACAATCGCAAGGACAAGGATGGTAATTTCTCTAGGATGTTCTCGGTTGGCAGGATTACTCTAAATGAATTACGTAAACAGTCCAGAATTCAGGACGAGTCTCTTCTGGCACTTGGATGCATTTTGAATAGACTTATGATCATCTAAAGGCAAGGACGTTATTCATTTACAGGTCGTCTAAAGGCCAACATCTGTACGGGTCGTCCAGAATTAAGGACGAGGCTCATTTGATACTTGGTCAAAAAAAAAAAAAGGGAAAAGACAAGCAACTGGCAAAAATTCTCCTTCATATATGTTTGGTCAAGAATTACAACCTAAGACTAGAAGAATTAAAGCTACAACGGCAAACAAGCCAAGAAACATGAAAATAAACCTAAATTTAGGCATTGTCTTCAGCACGAGTTTCTTGGTCATCGTCTGGGCTCCCCCCCTCAACCGCAGCTTCGTCGTCCGAGTCCAAAAACTCCGGAGGTTCCTCGGCACACACCATAGCACGATGGACACTCTTTTGATACTCCAGACGACGAACGAAGCTGGGGACCTCTGCTTCCTCTGCCAACATCTCAAAGGCCTTGACATCCCAACCCTTAGACGTTTCAATGACTTGAGCTAATCCTTCCTTGGCATCATCAAAGGCCTTGGCCGCCTCCCTTTCCAGACGGGCAGTCTTCGCTCTTAGGAGAATGTTCTCCCTCCTCAGTTGAACGGCGGCAAGAAGAGCAACATCTCTCTCACCCTTCAGATCAGTAGAGACAACATTAATAATCATCTTCAGACGGTCTAGCTCCTTGTACAGATCGTTGATGGTAACAAGATAATTCTTGTTTTCTGATTCAAGGAGAGCTGATCTCTTCTCCAAAGCCTCCAGAGATTGACGATGAAGGGTATTAGCCATCTCAATGTCATGGATGGCCTTGTCGCCTGCCGTTGTCACCAGGTGGACGAGCTGCTTATTCTCTTTTCTCAGCTCCCTCGCCCATTCTTCAGTAAGCATGCTGCGAGCAAAAAGCTGGGACAATAAAAACCAAACAAGTCATTAGACGAGTTACAAAAACAAAAAAAATATAAGTATTAAACAAAAGAGGCAGTAAGTTATACCTCAGCAGCCAGTTGAGACATGTAGCCCACATGCCCGGCCGATGTACCCCTTAATCCTTTGATATAGGATTCAGGGTAGCACTTGAATAGCTCCTGCTTAAGCCGATCTTTTTCTGCCTTTGACATTTTGGCAAAAGCAGGAGAAGACTCCTCGTCCGAGTCTATGGTGGGTGTAGTTGAGGGTAAAGCGGGGCCTTTGCCCTTATCTGAAAGAGAGGGAGAGTCAGTTATCTTGATGGGAAAGACGATGGCTTGTCTATTGGATGGACTCATAGACCGTCCGCCGACCCGCATCGTCCTAACTATATTTGGATAATACGACTCACCAGATGAGATGGAGGCCGTCCTTGCAGCTAGGGGCATCTGTGAGACCAGCTTTGCTACCGAGCCGCTGAAGCCCGGGTAGTTCTCAGTCGCCGTCTCCGACTCCGGAATAACCAAAGCCAAGGACGACTCTGGTCTGGTCTCAGCAGGATCAACTGGCAGAATGTCCAACTGGCCAGCAAAATCCACAATCTTCTTCCCCTCGGCAGGGGCAGCAGCTGAAGGCTCCTGTTTCAGGGCCTTGTCCTTTGGTGGGGGCATGCTTTTCTCACCTCCACCAGCAGAAGCCGTCTTCTCTGGCCTCTTTCTTGTAAAGCCCTTAGGCTTTTTCGTGGGAGGCTGGTCCCCGACCGCCGCAGGCCTCTTTTTGGACGAGGACGACTTCCCAGGTGGAAGTTTGTTTGTAGGAGCATTTTTCTGCAAAGCATGAACAAGTTATTAAATTGGTCGTGCAAGACAAAAGTTATAATTCCTATTACGATGCTTCAGACGAAAATCACCCAAAGAAGGAAGGCGTCCTATAATGGACACTTCCTTTCCTTAAGGAACCTCGTCCGAAGAAAATTCTAAGTACAGACGAAGACGATGCAAAGAAGGAAGCCATCCAAAAGAAGACGGACTAAAACGACTTCCGTCCAAGGACAAGAAATCATCTTTTCGACCAAATTTAGAGCTTAAAGTTTCTCAGACGAGAGTGGCCCAAAGAAGGTGGCCGTCCAAGCCTGGACGCCTTCCTTCCTCAGGAGATTCTCGTCCAAAGAGACTAAACCTATCTTGGACGAGTCCTAATGTTACTCGTCCAAAGTTGATCCACCTCTCAGACGAGAATAGCCCAAAAAAGGTGGCCGTCCAAGCATGGACGCCTTCCTTCTACGGGTAATCCTCGTCCAAAGGAAGGGACAAAGACTTAGACAAGTCCATAAGGTACTCGTCCAAAGGCGTCAGATATCTCAGACGAGAATTGACCAAAAGAGGTGGCCGTCCAAGCATGGACGCCTTCCTTCTTCGGGTAATCCTCGTCCAAAGGAAGGGATAACGACTTGGACGAGTCCATAAGGTACTCGTCCAAAGGGTCAGATATCTCAGACGAGAATGACCCAAAGAAGGTGGGCGTCCATGCTTGGACGCTTTCCTTCTTTGTGTGACCCTCGTCCAATGATTGGGCACGAATCCCAGACGAGTTAGATCGATCCTCGCAAAAAAAAGAAAAGAAAAACAAAAAAGAAAAAACGTGTTTACCAGAGTTTCCGCCCTCTTCTCGGCACTTCCCTTGGCGTATTCCTTCCATAAGTTGTCCTTGAATTTATACATACTTATGTCTCCCGTCCAAGAAGCTTTAAAGCGTGCTCTGGCTTAGTCTCCAAAATAAAGATGAAAAATATTTTAATCAGGTGTGTACTATGGACGAAGAGTTTTACTTGGAGAATTTGAATGTATACCTTTATCTTCAGCCAACCGCAAACCGGTGGCGACTAGGAATTCATCATGGGAAAACATTTCTGTAAAGGGTATCCAGTTAGCTGGTCCCTTAAAAGATCGCTGGCCGGGCCTGGAGTACTCCTTAATTCTAAAGTACTCCACAACCTCCTCATCAAAGCTGTCCTCCAGCTCCAGCCAGGACTGCTTCCGCCCAGTATTCGTGACAGATCGATTGTAAAATCTATAGCCCTCAGTGGCATAGTCGTTGGCCGCCCTTAAGAAAATGAAGTCGGCCTTCCATTCATGCATCTTCGACGGCTTGCCCCAAGCAGTCATAAAGCCGGGCCGGTTACAGATGCTGAGCCGTGCCCCGTCCACGGCCCCAGGTACTGAGAAAATGGGTAAAGGCTTGGAGAGAAAGAGCTAGGCCGCGCAGCTCGCAGACGGCGATAAACGTCAGAACGTTGTGCCAAGCATTTGGAGCCAGCCGATTATGGCCTATGTGGTAGTAGTTCAGCACTTGTTCTATAAACTCGTGGAGAGTGAACCTTAAGTCCGTGTCCAAGGCCAGCTTGTAGACGGCAAAGTGGTTCTTAGGGGCACTCAAAATCGTCGCCTCCTTATTTGGGATAACAAAGGAGAAGCCCGGCATGGGCATACAGGAAGATAGATAGCTAGGGTCTGGTCCTATTTTCTCTAACCATTTGCGATTGACTAAAATGAAGTCGGGGTCAGAAAGGGGACCGAAACGTCTTCTAATCTCCGACGAGGTAGTGGTCACAACCGGAGCCAGCCGCCTAGTTTCTCTCTAGAAAAATTCGTTCAAGGTGTGAAATGATTTAATGTCCACACACCAAAGGTATTTATAGAGGGGTAAGAAACCTGTGGAGCCGGTCAAGAATGACCGAAGAAAGGGTACAACGGTCGGTTGTGACCGGTAAAACCCAGGAAAAGGCGCGTCATTTCCTTCATTTCAAATAAAACTACCTTGGGTAAAAGGGCCTTAACCATCAGATGGGCCAAATGAAGCTACCTTGGGTAAAATGGCCTTAACCGTCAGATGGGCCAACAGTGAAAACCCTTTTAGGGGCAAATGTTGTAGCCTAACATCTACGGTTCCTTTGAGGACACCTGGGCTCATCGGAGCCGTCACGTGTCCTCCCCTAGTTAATAGAGAAGGAAGATTTAATCTTTGGGTTATGCTCAGCTATGCTCAGTTGGGTTAAAAGACTACTTTTCTGGCCTAAAAGGTAGTCAGAGCCCAGCCCTATGAGGTGGCTGCATGAGAGTGGTTGATAAACCCTCCCAAATCATGGCTTGCCACGTGTCATGATCTGATTCCTCAACCAATCAGAGGCCACTATTGTAGGGCAGATTTTAAGGATAGCTGTCCTCTTGCTATCACTATAAATACCCCAGAAATCAGGAGAAAAGGCATTCAATGCAAACAGTGCAAAGTTACGCTGAAAAAATACTCTCTCACTTTCTCTCTCTATCTCTACTTTCTCTTACCACTCCTGATATCTGACTTAAGCTTCGGAGGGGGAGCCACCACCTAAACCTCCAGGGTGGGTCCCTTTTTGCAGGTTCGGGAACGAAGCCCAAGTCAAGGACTAAGCTGACTCAGGCATTGTTGCACAAGTCTCCAACTGAAGAACATCTAAGGGTTACTCTTTTACTTGCTAGACAAGAAAGCTCAACCTACAGCTTACTTGTTGGACAAGTAGAGGACAAAACAGGATTGATGCCCAATTACATGCTCCTTGGGTTCTGTAGTACTAGTATTCATCACCTGCTTGAGAATCTCATTTACACCCTGCTTGAGATCTACACCAGCCGCAAAAAGGATCTTTTTTACCGAATCGAAATTTTCCCACCTGTTCGATTTCTTTTGTTTTCCCTTTTTTGCTTTGAGACTAAATTCCATTCCATTTTTCATACTTATCTTCTTCATGAACAGTGTGGCAATCTTTCTCGGAATGCGCCATAACCCCACAAGCAAAGCAGATTAAAGGGAGCCTTTTGTAAGCAAAATCTACTTGAATTTCCCTCCCTCTTTTATCCTTCATTTTCCTGTATCTTCGCAAAGGTTTGATTATATCAAGCATCACCTTTGCACGCATGTATCTACCAAAACCTAGAACATCCTCCTCAATCTCAAGAACTGCACCCATATTACCAACTAGCGCCCTAACCATTTCATTAGATCTACTGTTAAAAGGAAGGTTTTTTATGCGAACCTAAAACGAGGATTGATTCAGAGTTGCCTGGTTAGGTTGTTCATCTCCATCAGCCTCCTTTAAGAGCACTAGCATATTGTCAAAACACCATGGTCTTCCATCAAAGACCTTTATCATATCTCGTCAATGGAAGAATTGAAAGGCCTAAAGATTAGGGCTTAAAACCCTAATAACTAGGCCATGCACTGACGCCCAAACACTTGTAATTGTACGTTTGAAGCGTCCACATTATAGGAACATTTAGTGAGTAATCGTCCCAAAAGCAAAAGAGAAACAGTATTGTCTGATGTAGGGTTTAGTGTTTCAAGGTCAAGAATCTAATCTTCCTCCTCATCAATATGTAGGTTCTAAACAAAATCTGAAATCTCCCCAGCCATGAGGGCATCCCCCACGACGGAGAAGCAACCGAGTCCCATACGGTCATCTATCGGAGTAGAGAGAATATCCTGTCTTTCAAGGGAGTCTCGAAATATATATCCATCTTATACCAGTTTATTGAATATGATTTGCAGCAATTCAAAGTTTCAAACCCATTAGCTTATAGTTTTAGAAAAAAAAGGAATTACTCATTAGCTGATAAGCAAAGTTATCATTTTCCCTTAAAAAAATATATGTTTGCATATAAGAAGCTAAAAGTGGAAATGTTCAGTACTCTTTTTTTTTTTTGAAGATCTACTATGTTATTGTAGATATACGTTTTAAGGTAAAGTGGAGAGTATAAAATTTCTGGTCTGCTTGATTTCCTTACTTTATTTGATGACGAGAGAGTGGGATTAGGGATGGACATGGACAGAGGACCCGAACTAAACGTGGTTGGACCCGACCCATTTTTAAGGGTCTGGGTCTAGAATTTTGAGACCCATTGGATCTGGGTCGGATCTGGTCTGGGTGTAAAAAATCGGGGCTGGGTCTGTTAGATTTAGATCCAAACCAGCCCCACAAACCCATTTTCTTATATATATATATATATAGGTAGGATCCACTGAAAACTAACATTAAGCTGAAAAATGAAAACCGACATTTTTGTTCATTTTGCAGATTTTTGCTCATTTTATGTTTTTTTGCTCATTTCATGTTTTTGCTCATTTTAGCAAACTTTCGCTCATTTTACGAAGTTTTTGCTCATTTTACAAACTTTTGTTCATTTTATGTTTTTTGCTCATTTTATGATTTTGCTCAGGTTAAAAAACTTTTGCTCATTTTACAAATTTTTGCTCATTTTATATTTTTTGCTCATTTTATATTTTTGCTCATTTTAAGAACTTTTTGCTCATTTTATCGTTTTGCTCATTTTATGTTGCAGTTTTCAGTTTTCAGCATAAGGAGTGGTATATATATAGTCTCAACTATGGGTGTTCCGCCATTTTTAGTCCCAACTTTTGATTATTTCTTAGTGGTTCCAACTTTGGTGTATGTTTTATAAAAATAGTCCCAGCAGGTGAGTGACCTTCTACAATAGTAAACCCTCTAAAACCACCATCCCAGCCACCCCTCCCCGACCCTCAAAGCTGCCACCCCCACCCCCAAAATTAAAACTACCACCCCCCAAAAACTGTCAGCCCCTTCAAAATCCCCCCTCCTACACCCCCTCCCCAACTCAAACCTTCCACCCCTTCTCTGCCTTCCCGCACTAGTGGAAAAAACCTTATATGTCACAACACAACCGATCCGATTTTAACGGGGTATTTTTTGAGAGGCCAAACGGGGTAAATTTACTGATCCGATTAAAGAACCGGATTAGTTAACTGAAAACTGATGCAGTTTTCTGTTAATTGATCCGGTTCACTAAACCGGATCAGTTTGGGCTCAATATCTATATAAAACGCGGCCCACCTCAGTCGTCCTCACATAATGAAACCCTAAAATCCCCCATCCCACTTCTCGTCAGCCCTCATCTCTCTCACACGCTCATCAGCCTCCTCTGTCTGTCATCAACCCTCCTCTCTATCTCTCTCTCTCTTTCTCTCCATTTCATCCTTCTCGAAATTCCTTCGCCACCTTCAATCTCCTTACGATTCGCCTCATCCGCCGAAACTAATCTCTCGCCTCATTCGACGGTTTTCTCTCATTTCTCGGCCACCATCACCAGAATTCTCACAACGCCTCTCTTATCTTCTTGTCGTCGCTTCAATCTCCTCACAATTCGCATTGAAGATTCGCCGTCCCCTCTTTTATCTTTTCGCTATCCAGATCTAGGGTTTGTTCCATTTTGTTATTTTCGTTTTTTAGTTTAATTTCGTTTTGTAATTAGGGTTTTCATTTTATTTTCGCCTTTTGTAATTAGGGTTTCTTTCACTTTGGTTTTTGAAGATAGGGATTCGATTAACTTCCGTTTTTGTTATTTAGGTTTCGTTCTTTTAGTTAAGTTTTCGTTTGTTTTTTTTTGCATTTCTCGTCGTCCAGATCTAGGGTTTCGTCCCTTGTAAAGTTGTAATACGTTTGGATGAAAATCGAAAGATGTGTTATAATTTCGATTGTTTGTTGTGTAATTTCTATTGTTTTTATTTCGATTAATTTCGATTGTTTGTTGTGTAATTTCTATTGTTTTTATTTCGATTAATTTTGATTGTTGTGCTTATACTTCGTACCAATTTTTATTGTTTGTTGGCTGGAAGTTGTAATACGCATATTTTTTTTATTTTGTTCCTTCAAACTCATCTGATCTGGTTTTAGTCGAAAATCGGATCAGTTGACCGGTCAACCGATCCGGTTTTCGACCGGAGTAGTTGACATTTGTCAACCGCAGCTAGCCCAACCGCTCCGGACCAAAAACCGGACCCGTAAGACCTATTTTGACCGGAGCGGTTGAACTTTTTTCCACTAGTGCCGAAACTATCAAACCACACACCTCTTTCTCTTTCCTCCCTGCTGTCCCATCACCCCTATCCACCAGAAAGCCCGACATCAACCTCACCCAAACCTCCCCCTTCAAAACACCCTTTTCTCACCCAATCCCGTACGACAGTACCCCATCACCGGAATCCACTGAAATGACCACTAACGTTTCTCTTCTTCCTCTCTTAAAAATGTTTAACTTCTACAATGTTTGAATCGAAGTTGCTAGTATCGAGCAAAATTGTTGAGATCCATCAAGGTTGTGAAGTTCAATTCTCTTAATTCAAATCAGACTAGAAAATTTGATATTCTTTTTTTATGGTTCTCAATGTGGCCTCCATTCATAATTTAAGTGGAACTCTAAGTTTTCAATTTGGTGGGTTTCTTTGTTGTCAAACACTTTCAAGTGACATCCCATATTTGTTTGCGTTTTAATCTACCATCTTGATGTTTCTTGTATTTTTCAACTAAAATCATCCAAGTTATTAGATGTTTCTTGTGTGTGAGGCAGTGAGCACTTAAATATTTCTTATTTGTATTTTTCAAGCAAAGGAATCACAATGTACTTAATTCATAACATGATGTGAATTTTTTGGCAGTGGAGGGCAAGGAGGACGGGGTGGCAGGGAAGATGAGGAGGAGGTAGGTGGCAGGGGAGGGATTTAGGGAAGGAAGAATGGTGGCAGGGGAGGGGGAGGTAGAGGAGGGGAGGTAGGGAAGAGAGGGGGGAGGAGAAAGAAAAGGAGGAAGAAGGACAACCGGTTAAAAAAAAAATCAACCAGTTCAATAGGTAACCAGTCAACTGGGACCGTTTTCATAAACACATACACCAAAATAATCAAAAGTTTGGACTGAAAATGGCGGAACGCTCATAGTTGAGACCATTAGTTTCAATTTTTCCTATATATATACATATATATACATATATATACATATATATAATTCCTCCATTCTTTTATTATTGCAACATTTCCTTTATTTGGAAGTTTCATACTAATTGCAACATTACTAAATTTGACTATGTTATCTCTCTATCTCTCTCGTCTCCTTAAATAATGTGCAACCCCTACAAGATGCAATGATTAAAGAACGGAGGAAGTATATAATAATAATAATATAATACAAAATATATAAAGAGTAATGAAACATTTGACCCTAACTGTAGACACATAATCGTGTCTCCCTATTTAGCACCCTATGATGACTAATATCCCGCTCTTATTAGTGCGGGTCGAGGGAAGAATAAAGAACGAGTCTCAAATAAAATATTTTAAGCCCCCAATCTATATTCTAACCCGTTTTATTAACCCTTTTCTGAAAACCTCTTTTATAAATAGTTTTACTAATCCCGCTTTCTAAAACGTTTTATAAATAGTTTTATAAAAGCTCATCTTCGAAAACCTTTTAAAAATATTTTTATGAAAGCCCAATTTCTAAAACCTTTTTTTCTAACCCAATTTAATTAATAAAATTAATTAATTATATTAATTAGTTTTATTAATAAAACTATCTTTTATAATAAAATCATCTTTCTCTAAAATATTTTTTATAAGAGTTTTCCAAATCATCTATCTTTATCTAACTATTTTCTAATTTTTTTTTAATAAAAAAATCTTATTAAAAACCTAATTATTTCCGATTACCTATTACTCTCTAAACACCTAAACCTATAAAATCTCCCTAATCTCCCTCAGGAGTCGACAATCTCTCGGATCTCCAAAACTCCCTCGACAAACTCACAAATCTCACCGCCAAACACTAGAAACACTCTCTCACCTCCTAGTTGCTAATGCTAACTCACGCTAATACCTATTCCCGATAATAAAATCCCACTCCTAACCTCTTTACCTCATCACATAATAAAATCTCCACGGCACTACCAATCATCACCGCCATCATCCCTTCTAATATTCATACCTTACACCTGATCATCAGTAGTCACTAATCATCATCATCCAACACCATCATCATCATTAAACACCAAAAGCTATAAACCCCACGCCACTTATTCCCGATACATACGGCAACATCAAACAAAGACACATAATACTCTAGCGCCTAATACAAATACAACGCCGACACAAACTTTTTGAAGGCTCGTTCCAATATTTAATCTAAGGTTCGTATAAATCAACTATCTAGACGTAGGTATAATTTCTGAAGGTCACTTAGACTCCGTTTGGTTGGGCGTAAAACATTTTTAGTGTAAAATGATTTTCATGGAAAATAATTTACAATGGAAAATATAATTCCAAAATTTATTTTCTGTTGTTTGGTTCCAGGTAAGAAAAATGATAAAATGAGAGGAAAATAAAAGGGAAAGTAAGGAGATAGTGATAGGAGTGTACAAGAGAGAGAAGGAAACAGTTTTCCCTTCATTTTGAAAGGAAAATGGTTTTCCATCATTGAGAGAGCAATTTTACTCTAAGGGAAAATGGTTTTACACTCCTTTGCAAACTAAACAATGTAAAATTGAAAATAGAGGAAAACAATTTTGCAGGAAAATGTTTTATGCCCTACCAAACGGAGCCTTAGTGAACAATAAAGTCAACTCCAAAACCAACCAACAAAACCAAAGTCCACCTTTAAACTAAATTATACCAACTATGAAAAGTAAACTTAAAAGTACTGTAAATAGACTACACAAGCTCTCCAAAAATCCCGATCCCCAATCATGCATCATCTTCGAACCTGTTAGATGGTGATGTTATGGTTTTATATAGTGTTTTTTCCCCTGTATTTGAGCTAAAATGTGTATCAATGGTGCTCTTAGGAGCCATTTTGTGCTAACTCTCTCCATCTAGTTGTGGTTTTCTGTTCTGTGTCTGATTGCAGGTTTTAGGGAGTTATCTCCCTATTTTCCGCTATTATCCGACCATTACAATCAAATGGAGAAGTTCGAAGGCATTTATGATGAGTTCCGAGGTCCCGAGAATACTTTCCGAGGCCTTGGACAAACGAAGAAGTGAAGCCTTGGCATCTGAAGCTAAGGAAGGAAGCTTCGGGCTTCAGCCCGATGGCTTCGGGCTCATCAAGCCCGATCGGGCGTTAGTGGCCATTGGATCAAGTTGTTGCGGGCCCGATCGTGCTCTATCGCCCGTTCGTTGTTACGCTGTGGAGCCCGATCGGGCGAGATGGCCCCATATCATCGGGCATGTTCGAGGATGTTCGAAGGTTGAGCCTTGCGCGCTAATCCTTGGCGAACACCATCGCCCGACTTCATCGGGCAAGATAGCCCGACAGCATCGGGCGCTAGGCGAAAGCGTGCATACATCTGCTGAGCTGCGCTGAACATAGGATGGCCCGATAGCATCGGGCGGAATGGCCCGATACGATCGGGCGATGTACTCTTTGGTGCGCAGCTGCTGCGTTTGAGCCCGATCTGATCGGGCTTAGTTGGCCCGATCGGGCTTCTCTCCGCGCGCGCTCATTTAATGATTTCGGGCCACTTAGTATAAAGAGGAAAGTTAGAACATTTATTAAGGATCTTTGTTTTATCTTTGTTTTAGCTCTTATTTTCTCATAGACTCTCTCAAGAACCCTAGCTTTTTACTACTCTTCATTGTGATTCAAGATTGAACCTTTAGATTATTCGCAAGTTTAATATAGTTCATTAATTTGGTAATCTTCTTCCTTGTCCTCTTCATTATTATTTTCTTTCTCTATTATTGATTAGATTAGTTTCTTAGTTATTTGCAATAGTTTAAAGCATGGATTTTTATATGAAATTTGTTATTGTTTTCTTAAGCATGAGTGAGTAGTTTTATTTCTAGGATTGTGGGGATCTATGTATGCAATGAGGGATTGATAGATTAGTATAATTACCCCTATATTTCAATTGTTTCCTGTGATTGAATCGTTCATGCTAGATTTATGAATTAGGCCTGATTTGTATTTCTATTATCGCAAATATTGAATCTGCTTCGAGAGGAGAGATTTAGTATAGGCTTTCAATCATTAGGCATAGTGATCCTTGACCATGCGAGAGCGGCTAGGTGATCTTTGAGGGAGGTAATGTTCGAGAGAAATTACATGTGCCCTAGATAAATTGATTTATTGGGTAGTTATTGTTCGTCTCTGATTTCCTGAATTGTATGCATAGTGATCCATAGTCCTAGTTCTTTATTAACTGATTCATACCTTCATATTTAGTTCTATCATTTGCCTATTAGTTTAGTCACACACCCATTTTCAACTGATCTAGTTAGTATAATATTAGAATTCAGATACAATAGTATAACTTTCTCCCTGTGGATTCGATCTTGACTTCCCTGACTACTTGTTAGTGGACCTTAGGTTATTTTTGATAAGGTGATACGACTTTAGCCTGTCAAATTTTGGCGCCGTTGCCGGGGAGACGGTTTATTTTTATTTTGTCTGAATTATAGTATTACACTAACTTCTACTCTGAAGAACACCTGTTCTTTGGAGCATCTCACGTTTGTTTTAGTGTTTTTGATGTATGAGTAGGAAATTGAAATCGCCAGATCTCATTCCATTTGACCCGGAGATTGAAAAGACTGCTCGTAGACTCAAAAAGACAACTAAGCAAACCAAGTTGTCTGCAGGGACACCCTCCCAAAAGACACCTTCTCCACCATCTTCACCACAACAAAGCTTCCCTGTATCACCTATTGCTGCTACAATGGGTGACGAAACTAAACCGACTTTCAGAGACTATGCACAACCATCTCCTGACAATGTGCCCACTGGGGTACGGTTGCCTACTATTGCTGCTGCAAACTTTGAAATTAAGTCTCATGTTCTGAATATGGTTCAGAATAACCAGTTTGCCGGGTTACCATCTGAAGACCCAAATCAGCACCTGCAGCGATTTTTACAATGTTGTGCTACTCAGAAGCAAGCTGGTGTTACTGCTGATGAGATGAAACTCATCTTATTTGGTTTTTCTCTGCGCGACAAAGCTCTATTTTGGTATAATAAGCTGCCTTCCACCATCACCACCTGGGCCGAGCTCTCAAAGATTTTTCTCATCAAGTGGTACCCTTACCAAAAGACTGCAGATATGCGTCATGAGATAGTGACTTTCACCCAGGATCCTGGAGAGTCACTATATGAAGCTTGGGAAAGATTCAAAGATCTGCAGCGTCTTTGCCCCCATCATGGTTTTGACAAGTGGTATCTGTGCCACATTTTCTACACTAGAGTTGATGCAGATACGAGACGTGTAATTGATGGAGCAGCAGGTGGTTTTTTCATGGATAAAGCTGTAGATGAAGTGCATGAACTTCTGGAGAAACTCGCTTCTCACCAAGCGTCTACTATTCGTTCCTCTATGACAAAGGGAGGTAAACATGATGTTGAAGCCATTTCTTTACTGACCGGACAACTAGCTGCTCTTCACCAGAAAATTGATTCTTTGAAGCTAGGTAACAATTCCTCCCCTCATATGAGTGTCAATGCTATGTCTAGTGTTTCTGGGTACAATGCTTTCATCTGTGACGCTTGTGGGATAGCTGGACATAACTCTCAAGAGTGCCCCTCTCTCTCACATTCTAGTGAGCCGGTGCACGCATTACAGTCACCACACAAGCCCCAGTTTGATCCCTACTCCAATACATATAATCCTGGGATGCGAGACCATCCAAATCTCTCGTATAGGAGTAATAACGTGATGAATCCACAACAACAACATTACTCTCAACAACAACAATATCAACCACAAGCTCCTCCTGGTTATCAGAGAACTCAGTTTCAACAGCATCATTCTACACTACCTCCAGACCCAGCTATTGCTGAACTCAAAAGTTTAATGTTGCAGATGCAGAAAGGTATTATTTCCTTTCAAGCAGATACCAGGTCTCAATTTGAGAGCCTGCATGCTCAGAATAAGCTGCAAGGGACACATAATAAGATGTTGGAGTCACAAATAGCTCAGTTGGCTAGTTCCTCTGCTAATAGGCCATCTGGGTCCTTGCCGTCACAACCAATGCAACCTAGGGACACTGCCAATGCTATCACCCTTCGCAGTGGAGTGCGATGCGATGCTCCGGCAATGCTAGAGGTGGAATCACCAAGTGCTAAGAAACCACGGGAAGTGCCCGAGGATGCTGAACCTCAAGCGAGCAAGGAGGCTGCAGATAAGATTAAGGAGGTGACTAAGGAGAAAATCGTGCCTCCCGGTGATCAAGCTACCATTCCCCGAGCGGATGCTCAAGAAGAAGCTCGACCACCGGTATGGTAAGTTTTTAGAGGTGGTAAAGAATCTGCAGGTGTAACAGTTCCTTTTCTACCGAATTATTAAATCAAGTGCCTCGCTTATTCTAAATTTTTGAAAGAACTGTTGAGGAGGAAGCGGACTCTCAATGAGGTGGAGATCGTGGGCTTTTACTGCGGAATGCGGTGCTCTTTTACAAAACCGAGTCTCCACCCAAATTGAAAGATCCGGGGAGTTTTTCCATCCCCTGTCACATTGGCACCATATTTATTGACAAAGCTTTATGTGATTTAGGTGCCGGTGTGAGTGTCATGCCTCTTTCTATCTCGTAAGCAAATCGAACATGGGTGAATTAAAATGTACTACCATTACTCTGCAAATGGTCGACCGTTACGTGAAATACCCCCTAGGTATATTAGAGGACGTTCCTGTTAGAGTAGGTAAATTCTTTATCCCTGTGGACTTTGTTATATTAGACATGGCCGAAGACACTCAAACACCCATTATCCTTGGGAGACCTTTCCTCCATACTGCTGGGGCGGTGATAGATGTTAAGGGTGGGAAACTGACACTGACTGTGGGGGATGATAAGGTCATGTTTAGCCTAAACAATGTGCGTAAAAGCCCAATGCTAGAGGAATCATGTTATAGAGTTGATATTTTAGATGAACCGATCCATGATTGCATGCCTTACCCCCTCCCCCATGCTATTTCACATGATGTGCTTGTCGAGTCTATTGCAGGTGATGAGCATTTTCTAACGGTCTTACAGACTCCCAACAAGACCATTGGCTATAGCACTGATGACTTGACAGGAATAAGCCCTGACCATAATGAACACCGCATTTATCGACATGAGGGCCACCACACCAGCTTTACAGTTTGACGCGGGTTGCAAACGGTGGTCCAACATGTGGCTACTAAACTTCTCGATCCAGGCTGATGGGCGGCTGATGCCCATGTCCCTTTCCTTTCCCTTGTTGCAATGAGGTCATTGCCAAGTTCAGCTTGGGGGAGGATTTCTGTAAGTATTAGTAGTGTTTTTTCTTTTTTTTTTTTTTATGTTTTCCTTTTTGTTTTACTGCTTTTTAGGATAGTTAAGGTAGTTTAATCGCTTTAAAAAAATTGAAAAATCACAAAAATACGAGTTGAATTTGAATAGTTTGATTGCTTCCCTGTGCCCCGAACTTTGCTTTGAAAAAAAAAAATGATTTAACTCATTATACTGGATAGTTGGGCATTTGTGATTGAGACGTTGTGATGTGATCTTTGACTGCCTTGATCTTGAGTGAATTCAGTTGATAAAGCGCCTATTTTAACTGCATGCCTGAATTGGTTAGAGTGTGAGGATTCATTCTTGCCCTCGGATTTATCTCTATATCCGATATATTCTTGTGTGTTAGTTCCTCATAGCATTCTTATCTTGGTTTTGGCATTGTACTTGTTGAGTTCTGGTAACTTTAGGCATGTGCTGTGATAGAGGCGTTCATTTAAATAATTTTAAGCCTCAGAGTTGTTTAATGAATTTTTTCCCCCTAGCCCCGCTGAGCCTAATGACTTCCTTTTGGATCTATATTAAACCACATTACACACCTTGAGCCTTTGCAATGACTATTGTCCCAAGCCTAGCTTGGGGGAGCATTTGTTAAGTTGATATCATATTGTGTGGTTGATTTCGTAGGGCGGTTGGAAAATAATGATATGGTTGTACAAAGAAAAGAAAGAAAAAGAAAAAATAAAGTGAAAGAAAGAAAGAAAAAAAAAAAAAAATTTGATAGTGAAAAATCTGAAAATTTCTATGATCTTCACCCGTTAACTTTCAAAACTGTTAGAAATTATGTTGAAAATGACAATTATTGGTTGGTTCGTGAAATTTCAAGAGTTGGTTATTATCTTGGTTATGTTGTTGTTGCCATGGGAGTTGTTTCGACCACACTTAGTCCTACTAGTGTTTTTTTGCTCCCCTTTCTTGGCTTTTCCACCACATTTCCTAAACAATTTCCATACCTTTACCCGAGCCCCATTACAACCCTGAAAAAGACCTTTTGAGCACGTGTTTGATTGTTTATTGGAATAATACTGAGTCAATATGCCAAAGTTGAAGATTAAGTCTGTTATTTGAGTCGACCTGATTAGGATGAGCGATATTATACCTTTCTAAACACATGAGAGTGTGAGTGGGAAGGGCTATTATGGTTGGGTTGGTGAGCGATCGGGCACATATTTTGCCTGCCACAAAATTGAGAGGAGTGACACCTCGGTGAGCACCTTTTCAAGATTTGCACGATATGTAGGGCAGCTGCGTTTGATGGTTTACTTAAGTGATTGGTAGTCAGGTGATCTGAGCAACTGAACTTGAATTTTGCTTGCTTGAATGATTTTGAGTTGGAAATAATTGAGTTTAAACTTTTCCATCTGAGGGGTGAAGCAATCCTATTCTTATTCCTACTATGCTTTGCTTGAGGACAAGCAAAGGTTTAGCTTGGGGGAGTTTGATGTTATGGTTTTATATAGTGTTTTTTCCCCTGTATTTGAGCTAAAATGTGTATCAATGGTGCGCTTAGGAGCCATTTTGTGCTAACTCTCTCCATCTAGTTGTGGTTTTCTGTTCTGTGTCTGATTGCAAGTTTTAGGGAGTTATCTCCCTATTTTCCGCTATTATCCGACCATTACAATCAAATGGAGAAGTTCGAAGGCATTTATGATGAGTTCCGAGGTCCCGAGAATACTTTCCGAGGCCTTGGACAAAAGAAGAAGTGAAGCCTTGGCATCTGAAGCTAAGGAAGGAAGCTTCGGGCTTCAGCCCGATGGCTTCGGGCTCATCAAGCCCGATCGGGCGTTAGTGGCCATTGGATCAAGTTGTTGCGGGCCCGATCGTGCTCTATCGCCCGTTCGTTGTTACGCTGTGGAGCCCGATCGGGCGAGATGGCCCCATATCATCGGGCATGTTCGAGGATGTTCGAAGGTTGAGCCTTGCGCGCTAATCCTTGGCGAACACCATCGCCCGACTTCATCGGGCAAGATAGCCCGACAGCATCGGGCGCTAGGCGAGAGCGTGCATACATCTGCTGAGCTGCGCTGAACATAGGATGGCCCGATAGCATCGGGCGGAATGGCCCGATACGATCGGGCGATGTACTCTTTGGTGCGCAGCTGCTGCGTTTGAGCCCGATCTGATCGGGCTTAGTTGGCCCGATCGGGCTTCTCTCCGCGCGCGCTCATTTAATGATTTCGGGCCACTTAGTATAAAGAGGAAAGTTAGAACATTTATTAAGGATCTTTGTTTTATCTTTGTTTTAGCTCTTATTTTCTCATAGACTCTCTCAAGAACCCTAGCTTTTTACTACTCTTCATTGTGATTCAAGATTGAACCTTTAGATTATTCGCAAGTTTAATATAGTTCATTAATTTGGTAATCTTCTTCCTTGTCCTCTTCATTATTATTTTCTTTCTCTATTATTGATTAGATTAGTTTCTTAGTTATTTGCAATAGTTTAAAGCATGGATTTTTATATGAAATTTGTTATTGTTTTCTTAAGCATGAGTGAGTAGTTTTATTTCTAGGATTGTGGGGATCTATGTATGCAATGAGGGATTGATAGATTAGTATAATTACCCCTATATTTCAATTGTTTCCTGTGATTGAATCGTTCATGCTAGATTTATGAATTAGGCCTGATTTGTATTTCTATTATCGCAAATATTGAATCTGCTTCGAGAGGAGAGATTTAGTATAGGCTTTCAATCATTAGGCATAGTGATCCTTGACCATGCGAGAGCGGCTAGGTGATCTTTGAGGGAGGTAATGTTCGAGAGAAATTACATGTGCCCTAGATAAATTGATTTATTGGGTAGTTATTGTTCGTCTCTGATTTCCTGAATTGTATGCATAGTGATCCATAGTCCTAGTTCTTTATTAACTGATTCATACCTTCATATTTAGTTCTATCATTTGCCTATTAGTTTAGTCACACACCCATTTTCAACTGATCTAGTTAGTATAATATTAGAATTCAGATACAATAGTATAACTTTCTCCCTGTGGATTCGATCTTGACTTCCCTGACTACTTGTTAGTGGACCTTAGGTTATTTTTGATAAGGTGATACGACTTTAGCCTGTCAGATGGACTATGCACTATTGATCCCTAGAGACTGCTCACCAAAATGGGTCATCACAGGCTAAATAAGGCAAAGCCATGATCAACATACACAACAAAAGCACGTAATCAGCAAAGCTGAGTACTACATACTAAACAAGTAAACAATCCTAACATGATACTAATAAATAATAAGCAGGCATAAATAATGATATAGCAATATAATATTCTGCACATAACTTCTACTGAACTAAATTTTTATCATCTTTTTATCACTTTAATGGAATAGTTACTGGACCGAGTTGTCTAACTAAAAACCAGCCTTCACCTAGGAATACGAAATACGGGCGCGACTCCGTATTCCATAATGACCTGCGATATCGAGGAACCTTTAAATAAAAAGTAGGAACGGTGATCAATCCAATTTCCAGAAAAAGCCATGGCACGCTCACTATGTACCCCAACTCCTGATTGTCCAACTTCAGACGTGCACCAGTCTAAAGTTTATTACTTTTCAAGTTACACTTTACGTGATTTACAATTTATTACTTATTATGACACACAAGTAATACAGAACTATCAATTCAAACATTCACAACTGAACTTCTTTGTATCTTAGGATTTAATAAGCGATTACACAACTTACAATCCAAGAATACTTCTTTTTATTCCAATCTTTCTTATTTGTTGAACCTAGCCAACAACCAATCTTACCTTTTAAATGCATCACTTATCAACATACCAAATAAGGCCCACAGTCCTCATAAAGTAGTGAAATACAAAAAGGGAACAATGATCAAACATGATCCAATACTAATAAATATATTAATTCCTCCATGTGAATTAATAATTAAAGTTCACAACCAACATGCTTGCATCAATATTCCATACAAACATGATATAAATATCATAATATAATCTCATAATCAACATGTTTACACCACGGCATAAAACATGCAAAATCCAACATAATAAATATCATATATGAACTCAACATAGTTCCTATACATGATACTACATAATTCTCCTTCCTAAAATCATGACACTATCTCAATCAACACATAGGTATGTACGTACCTTGTGTAGACAAACTAGAATGCCACTTTAACGAACTTAAAAGTCGCCTAGGGAGAATTCTCCGCCTAAAACAACCAATATCAATTTATAATCAATACTCAAATAATTTCCAGCAAGTTTAAAATACTTTAAACCTGCCTTAAAAATATTTAAAAGTTGTTTCCATCATTAAAACTTCAAATACCAATACTTCCTAGCATAGTACTACTATACTAGTCATTAAAATCCATAAACTCCATTAATAACAACCTTTTTAAAATTCCAGCAACTTATAAATTATTAAAACTTCCTTTAAACATACTTAAACATGCTTAAATTCATAATTTAAATCAATTTCATAGTTTATAACATGCTACTATGATTTTCCAATCTCTTAAACCCTAAAAATCCATACTTTGGATAATTAAAACTCAATCTAAATATAATAATCAAATCTGAAATTTTATTCTTTCAATACATAATTTATGTAATCATAGATTCACCATTAAAACAGTAAATTAAAGTCTCTAATCATAACTAGTACTAAAACAAAACATAAAAACATATTCTTTAATCAAAACTTGAGGAGGAAGTAAAGAACAAACCAAAACAAGAAGAAAAAGAAGGACGCCGACAGATGACGTGGCAGCAGCGACAGCCGGCTTCACGGTGGTCGGCGGTGGTTCGAAGTGGAGGAAGGTTTCTTGTTGAAGAAGAAATTGTTTCTTGGAAGAGAAGAAAGAAAACCGAGAGGAAGAACGTAATAGGGGCGCCGGTTTTGAGGAGTGAGGAGAGAGAAAATAATGTGCGGGTAAAATATTTGGGTTCATGGTATTTATATAGGTGTTTTCCTTTTGGGCTTAGGAAAAGGCAATTGGGCTTCAAATAGAGTTTGATGATGAATATGAATAGTGATTGAACTCCTAACATCACTAGGCTTAGTATTTGGGTTCCTCAATCCCATTTAAACTCTTTTTCAAATCAAAATAGGTATTTCAAACATTTCAAGTACTTTCAAAGAACGACTTTAATAAATATAAAACTTGAATAAATTATATAAACACTTCCTTTGACTTTCAAATAGTCAACCTTTGAAATATGAAATCATTAAAATACTAATATATATTAAAATATAAATAACTATATATTAAAATATATTTATAAAATTCATAGAAATACAAGGGATTACCAGTTGACCAAAAAATTCAAGTTCTAAGCAATTAGTAGAAGATAAAATGTTATTAAACCTTTTTAATCTTGAAAACTTAAAAGGAGCTCCCCCCAATTTGTCATGCTTGGTGCTTAATTCATTGAAATCACCCATCAAAATAAAAGGCTCACTTAAATTACTAACAAATTTAAACACTTCATCCCGAAACTCATTTTTGTCCATAGAATTACAGGAGCATAAAGAAACAAAATGACAAACGAAATTCCAGAATTTAACAACGAGATTCTACATGCTATAAATCGAGAAGCAATAGATAAAACATGAAGATGAAAGGGATTAATCACATCATCTTTCCACAATAACCAGATGCCACCTGACAATCCTTGGGTTAGGGATGCATTCAAAATATGTGAAACCATACCTCCTCAAACAAGCATGGGAGGGGGGAAGGACATATTTGGTTTCGCATAGCATTACAATAGATAAACTATTTACATTGCAAAAAAGTTTTACTTCTTCTAATGCATTATTCCTTTTGCAGCCACGGATATTCCAAAAGCCCAAAGACATTTAAAACAATTTTAAGCATCCAAAGACCATCATCTATTAGGGGAACTTAAACCTTGGATCTCTTCAGAGCTGAGGATGTTGAATCCTCCTCACCATTACCTTTCCTTCTCTTAGAAGCACTAGATAGAGAAGTGGGTTCCATAAAGAGCTCCTGCTCAACACCCATGACACTATTATGCCTAATAATGGAGCTCTCAGAATCAACTGAATGGAAGGAGTTCTCGGGTTGAGTATGAAACTCACCAAAAGAATTATTATCGTCATGAATAATCATGGTAGCATTTTCAACACCAGATGCAAACACTGACATATCACCAAGAGCATGATCATTTAAATTGGATAAGGGGCCAAACTGATTATCTTGCATGAACTCCTCAAGATAGACAATCTGGAGAGGGACTAGAGACAGCACCATGGACATATCCATAGGTGGAGCAAGAGCCATCCTTACACCCTCACTTCTCTCACAGAGCGAAACATCATTCAAAGCAGCTTGGAAGCAAGCATCAGAAGGTAAATGACTAGGAGCAGCATTATAACCAGCCTCATCATCAGAGCCACTCACCTCATAGCAATCTGGAGCAGTAGCAAAAAGAACAGCTTCCCCTTTACCTTTTCCATAAACAGGTTCAACATTTTGCCCAGCAGGGACAAGAGGTTTATCTTTGAAAACAATACCCACCTTCTCTTTTCTTACCAGAACCAACAACAAGCTTATCATGAGACATATATAAACTTATTTTTATAAGGGACTCTAGAAACTGACTTAGGCTTAGCTTGCACCACATTGGCTTTCTCAGCCCTGTGACAAGCTTATCCTGCCTTGAAGCCAGAGATAGAATCTCAGCCAAATATTTTTGCTTAGGACTTTTCAGCAGAGAAATAGAAATTTCTTTTTAGGTGCATGAAGCAAAGGGCAGACATCAATAGCATGCTCCTCAGAGCCATATAAAGCACAACCAGTAGAGAAATTCTCATACCATATGTTATACCCACACAATTTACCACCAGTTCTAGACAATTCAGCATATTGCAACAAAGGCTCAGTTATGTCTACACGAACACAAGCTCTAGCAAATCTCAACTTGTTTCTTAGCAGAGAATCATAATCAAGTTTGATCAACACACCCACATTATTAGCAGCAAAAAAATTGGCAATATAATGGACCCATTGTTTAGCAATTCAGAAGGAAATTTGGGAATGCGCACCTAGAGATCAACCCATTTGATCTCTTCTAGAAAAGGGTCAAAAAGAGGTTTCCAGGCTTGTAGCTGTAATCCCCCGTAATTTTATGAATTTTATAAATATATTTAAAGTATATTTATAAATGATTATAATATTTTATGAGTCGAATTATTATAATGTTTGACTATTTTGAGGAGTTAAAAGAGTTTTATGGTTTTTTAATTTCTTAAAGTAATTAAATGTTTCATTAAGTGGAACTTTAATTATATAAAGAGTAGTATTTAAAGTATATTTAATTATTAAATTAAGCCTATGGGTTGAGGAGCCCAATTTGTAGCCTTTTGAGTCCATTTGAAAGCCCAAAGGAGTAATTCTTTTCCTAATAAGACTCTTATTCTAATGTACTCCTAATTCTACTAGGATTAGGGAAAGGGAACCTATAAATACTTCATTAAACCTCCCATGATTCATATTTTCAGATTTGGCTTTTGTTTTCCACTAATTCTTCTTTCCTCTTTCCCTCCCTTCACTTGTTTTTTCTCTCACCCGAAACTGATTGTCCAGATTTTTCATAGTTCCGTTTATTTTTAGCCAAAAATTCCTTCTGAGAAATTGTAGATCTCGAAAAGTTATTGAACTTACGCTCAAGAATCACTCGATTCTGATTATCCTTCTATCAGTTATGGCCTCTACAAGTTTCACAATTTTGCTGCCATATTTCACTCGTGATTTCGGTATTTCACTCTTTTTCTCCCTTTTTCTTTTGATTCTTTTCCTCGTTTTCTTATATATTGATTTCATATATATTGATCTAATATTTCAAAGTATTATTTTGTTAAACTATTGTTTAAAGATTGTATCTTTAATTATTTCTGATTATATGTTTCATATTATTAAGCAAAGAAATTTCAGATTTAATATTTTATGTTTAAGGAGAGATTTAAATATTAAAGTCTTGATTTTTGAGGTTTTCAAAGCCTATTTTAGTAGTACCATATTTTAGGGTTTGAAATATTTAATCTTTGGTGTCAAAAGAATTTTAGAAAAGGTTTTGACACGTTTTTAAGTGAAGTTTTATTGCTGTAAATTTATTGGTATATTGATATAACAATGTTTTGTATTTTGTTAGGCGGAGATTATTCCCTAGGCAACTTTTAGAGTAGAAAAGTGGCCTCACAATTTGTCTACACAAGGTACGTACATACCTGTGTGTTGATTGAGATAGTATCATGATTTTATGAAGGAGAATTATATATGTAGTATCATGTATAGGAACTATGTTGAGTTCATATATGATATGTATTATGTTGGATTTTGCATGTTTTATGTCGTGGTGTAAACATGTTGATTATGAGATTATATTATGAGATTTATATCATGTTTGTATGGAATATTGATGCAAGCATGTTGGTTGGGAACTTCAATTTATTAATTCACATGGGGGAATTAATATATTTATTAGTATTGGATCATGTTTGATCATTGTTCCTTTTTTTTTGTATTTCACTACTTTATGAGGACTGTGGGCCTTATTTGGTAAGTTGATAAGTTATGCCTTTGAAAGGTAAGATTGGTTGTTGGCTAGGTTTAACAAATAAGAAAGATTGGAATAAAAAGAAGTATTCTTGGATTGTAAGTTGTGTAATCGCTTATTAAATCCTAAGATAAAAAGAAGTTCAGTTGTGAATATTTGAATTGATAGTTCTGTATTACTTGTGTGTCATAATAAGTAATAAATTGTAAATCACGTAAAGTGTAACTTGGATAGTAATAAACTTTAGACTGGTGCACGTCTGAAGTTGGACAATCAGGAGTTGGAGTACATGGTGAGCGTGCCATGGCTTTTTCTGGGAATTGGATTGATCACCGTTCCTATTTTTATTTAAAGGTTCCTCGATGTCGCAGGTCATTATGGAATACGGAGTCGCGCCCGTATTTCTCTTCCTAGGTGAAGACTGGCTTTTAGTTAGACAACACGGTCCAATAACTATTCCATTAAAGTGATAAAAAGATGGTTAAAGTTTAGTTCAGTAGAAGTTATCTGCGGAATAATGTTATATTGTTATATTATTATTTATCCCTGCTTATTATTTATTAGTATCATGTTAGGATTGTTTAGTTGTTTAGTATGTAGTACTCAGCTTTGCTGATTACATGCTTTTGTTGTGTATGTTGATGATGGCTTTGCCTTATTGATCCTGTGATGACCCATTTTGGTGAGCAGTCTCTAAGGATCAATAGTGCATAGTCCATCTAACAGGTTCGAAGATGATGCATCATTGGGGATCGGGATTTTTAGAGAGCTTGTGTAGTCTATTTACAGTACTTTTGAGTTTTCTTTTCGTAGTTGGTTTAATTTAGTTTAAAGGTGGACTTTGGTTTTGTTGGTTGGTTTTGGAGTTGACTTTATTATTGACTAAGTTTAATCATAAATTTATTATTATTGTTTTCCGCTGCAAAATTTTGAATAAGTCGATACGTTTTCACACGGGCGATAATAATTTGATAATTCTCTATGTTTTTATTGTAAAAAGGTATTTTTGAAAAGAGAGAATTGTCGGGGTGTTACATTTGCCTAGAATAGATGACCTATTCAATCAATTGAATAGAGCGAGCGTGTTCTCGAAGATTGTTTGCGTTCAGGATATCATCAATTGAGGGTAGCTGATAAGGATGTACCTAAGACTGCCTTTAGAACACGTTATGGCCACTATGAGTTCACTGTAATGCCATTTGGGTTAACCAATGCTCATGCTATATTTATGGACTTAATGAATAGGATCTTTCATGAGTTTCTAGATAAGTTTGTGGTAGTTTTCATTGATGACATACTGATATATTCGAGGAATGAGGCTGAGCATGATAAGCACTTGAGGATCATTTTGGAGACATTGAGGAAAAACCAATTGTATGCCAAGTTCTCTAAGTGTGAGTTCCGTTTGGAGAAAGTAGCGTTTTTGGGTCACTATCTGTCTAAGGAAGGAGTCTCAGTAGGTCCTGCTAAGATTCAAGTTGTGAGTGAGTGGCCAACTCCAAAGAGTGTGTCAGATATTAGAAGTTTCTTAGGTCTAACTGGCTATTATAGGAGATTTGTGAGAGATTTCTCGAAGATAGCAAGACCTATGACCAATTTGATGAAAAAGGAGTCAAAATTTGAGTGGAGTGAAAAGTGTGAAGAAGCCTTTCAGATTTTGAAAGATCGTTTAACCTCTGCACCTGTTTTGACCCTACCTGATGGGAATGAGGGATTTGAGGTATATAGTGATGCTTCAAAGAATGGTCTAGGATGTGCGCTACAGCAGAATGGGAAGGTAATTGCGTATGTGTCGCGTCAATTGAAACCTTATGAGGCTAATTACCCTACCCATGACCTAGAGTTAGCTGCCATAGTGTTTGCATTGAAAATTTGGAGACATTACCTCTATGGAGCGACTTGTAAGATATTCACATACCATAAAAGCTTGAAGCACATTTTCACTCAAAAAGACCTGAATATGAGGCAAAGAAGATGGCTGGAGTTGATTAAGGATTATGACCTAGACATCCAGTATCATGAGGAGAAAGCAAATGTGGTTGTTGATGCCTTGAGCAGAAAATCGAGTCATAGCTTGAGTACCTTGATAGTCCCTGAGGAGTTGTGTCGAGATATGCAAAGGCTGAGCCTAGAACTCTTAAATCATGGGGAAAGTGTGGCAAGACTTAGCGCTATATCTTTAGGTTTGTCAGTTTTCGATGAGATCAAATAGGGTCAAGTTGGGGATGAGCACCTAGATAAGATCAAGGAGAAAATTAGGCAAGGTAAGGAAGCTGACTTTAAGATTCATGATGATGGGAGTTTAAGGTTTAAAGGGAGGTGGTATGTACCACAAAAATGTAATGACCTTAAGAGACGCCTTATGGATGTGGGGCATAATACTCCATATTCTGTGCACCCTGGGGGTGACAAATTGTATAAGGACCTTAAGGGTATCTATTGGTGGCCAAATATAAAGCGAGAGGTAGCCGAGTATGTGTCTAAGTGCCTAACCTGTCCGAAAGTGAAGATAGATCATAAGAGACCCATGGGGAAGGTTCAATCCTTAGAGGTTCCTGGATGGAAGTGGGATTCTATTTCTATGGACTTTGTGACTGCCTTACCTAAAACGAGGAGTGAAAATGACACTATTTGGGTTATTGTGGATAGATTGACCAAATCCGCTGTGTTTATACCCATTAAGGAGACATGGAAAAAGAAGCAACTTGCTAAGACATACATTAGGCATGTGGTGAGACTACATGGAGTTCCAAAGGATATCATTTCTGACCGTGACTCTAGGTTTCTTTCAAAATTTTGGAAAAAGGTCCAATTAAATCTTGGGACAACATTGAAGATGAGTACAGCCTTTCACCCTGCAACTGATGGTCAGACTGAGAGGACTAACCAGACTATGGAGGATATGTTGAGAGCATGTGCTATTGACTTTCAAGTTAGTTGGGAGGACCAATTAGACCTGATTGAGTTTTCTTATAACAATAGTTATCATGCGAGCATTAAGATGACACCTTTTGAGGCATTATATGGACGGAAGTGTAGAAGCCCCATTTGTTGGAATGACTTTAGTGAAAATATAGTCTTGGGGATAGAGTTTATTGAAGAAACTGTCAAGAATGTAAGACTAATTCAGGCTAGAATCCAAGCTGCGCAAGATAGGCAGAAGAGTTATGCTGATTTGAAACGACGCGAGGATGAGTTTGCTATAGGTGATAAGGTGTTCTTGAAAGTATCACCCACTAAGGGCGTCATGAGATTTGAGAAAAAGGGCAAGTTAAGTGCTAAGTATGTAGGCCCATATGATATTTTAGAGCGAATTGGGAAAGTAGCCATTTTTGGCATTGCCAATGGAGTTTGAGAAGATGCACGATGTATTTCATATTTCCCAACTCAAGCGTTATATCCCTGACGAGCGCCATGTCTTGGAGCCTGAGAGGATCCAGATTGATAGTAGCCCCACATATGAGGAAAGGCCTGTGAAAATTCTTGATAAGAAGGTGCGTAGTACACGCAATAAGGATGTCAACATCGTGAAAGTACTTTGGTCTAACCACAAGTCTAAAGAGGCAACGTGGGAAGCCGAAGATGAGATGCAAAAGAAGTATCCAGACTTGTTCCTTGAGGTGAGTTACGAGGCCGTAACTCGTTTTCTTTAAGAGGGGTAGAATGCGGTAGAATTTTGCGCTTTTGTCCATTTTTATGGTATTTTTTTCTTATTTTTATGCTTGATTTTGAGTTTCGCACATGTTGGTGCAAAGTTTAGTGTCCACTATGTGCCGCAGTCAAGTAATTTTGGAAATAGTGTACACATGTTATGTCGCAAATATCTCCGAGTTTGCCTACTTTAATGTTTTGAAAGAAAGTTTTCTTAAAAAAAATTATTTTCGTGCCCAAGTTTCGGGACGAAACATCTTTTAAGAGGAATAGATTGTAATGCCCCGCAATTTCATGAATTTTATAAATATATTTAAAGTATATTTATAAATGATTTTAATATTTTATGAGTCGAATTATTTTAATATTTGACTATTTTGAGGAGTTAAAAGAGTTTTATGGTTTTTTTATTTCTTAAATTAATTAAATGTTTCATTAAGTGGAACTTTAATTATTTAAAGAGTAGTATTTAAAGTATATTTAATTATTAAATTAAGCTTATGGGTTGAGGAGCCCAATTTGTAGCCTTTTGAGCCCATTTGAAAGCCCAAAGGAGTAATTCTTTTCCTAATAAGACTCTTATTCTTATGTACTCCTAATTCTACTAAGATTAGGGAAAGGGAACCTATAAATACTTCATTAAACCTCCCATGATTCATATTTTCAGATTTGGCTTTTGTTTTCCACTAAGGCTCCATTTGGTAGGGCTTAAAAGGTTTTCACTTAAAATGGTTTTCCCTATTTTCCATTGTTTGGTTTGGGCTGGAAAATTGGGCTGTAAAATAAGAGTGTAAAATAGTTTTCCACCTTAATGAAAACATTTTCCCCCAAAATTGGGAGGAAAACGTTTTCCTTCTCTCGACAAGCATCTGACTTTCTCTCTCATCTATACTCAGCTCTCCCTCTCATCTACACTTTCTCTCTCATCTACACTTTCTCTCTCATCAAACTGGAAAATCTCACGCCATTTTGAAGCAGATTCTCTCAATACATCTTCTCAATTCGTCGAATTTGGTACATATTTGTTCTAATCTCTATTTTCCTCTTGTAAATTTCGGTATTTAGGATTTTTTAGGGTTCGAATTTGTTACATATTTGTTTTTCTGCAACATTCGATTATTTTTAGGGTTTATTGTTGAAATATTTGATTGTTTTTATGGTTCTTTTTGCACGAAATCCTTTTATATTTAGGGTATTTTTGCTGCAAATTTGTTTGATTTAGTTTAGGTTAATAAGTCCAATTATTTCTAGGGTTTTGATTATTTGATATAGTTTTGAGGTGAGATTTTAGTGAAATTCGATCGTGTTTTAGGGAGATCAGTTGTGTACTGGAGTTTTAGAGGTTTTTATGACATTGTATAAGCTCTAATTGATCAGTTTGAATTTGATTATGAATAGCATGTTAGTTGATTTTTGTTGTTTTTGTTGTGTAAGTTTCTGAGCTACAAATTACTTATTTTCAAACCAGCCTAAAATTCAGTATATCAAATGTTTTTGCAGAGCTCAATCTTTATTAATTCATTTTACTACTTCATAAGATTAAAAAAGAGAATTATTCAATCTAAAAAAAGAACAACTCAACAAGGTAAACTTACCAGCATCATCAAAAGCAGAATCTTGTCTCTCCTCCTCTGTTGTAATTCTTCCTTGACTTCCTTCTGATTGAGCAGCTGGTGACCTTAGATGTGCTGATGATGATGATAGTAATGATGGGCAAAGCTTAAAAAGGTCTTTATTTGATGGTGGAGAAAATTTAGGAACACAACCAAACAAAGCCTTATTAGCACTGCTAATAGCATGTTTATTTCGTTGTTTGATTTGTCTTTTCATTGATGATCTTTTGATATTGTTGTTAAATTTGAAGGGTTGTGTTAATGTTATGTTCATTTATTAGCAAACATTTTTAACCATTATGAGTGTTGTTGCTGGGCTACTTTCCTACTTTGGTTTGTGACTACGATTGGTGCTGGTTTGATATGGTATCTGAAATTGTTGTGCTAGATGTTGTTTTTTCGGAATGGTAATAGTTTGTAAGTTTACATTTTCATTTTTATGTAGGGTAAGTTTCCAATGCAAGCTCTATTGTTTTAAGTTAGGAAACTACAATGGCTTCGAACGATGTTCAAAAGTCTCAGGTAATAATCTGTTTTGCCATTAATAATATGTTATATGTTCTCTGTATTCAGAAACTAATTTCCTTGATTTTCTTTTTGATTTTTCAAATATCTATAGATAATCCGTAAAGGCATGATCATAGGTGCTGTTGCTGCCATTATTGCATCTGTCTTGCTTTTCTTAAATTAAATAAATCTAGGACTAGAAGACCTAAAATAATTAGGCAACCTTATGTTAATAGGGATAGCTTGAGGGAGGCTAATATCGATAGTGTTTTATATTGTGGTGATAGTCATTGTCTTGGGCAGATTCGTATGAGACCTAGTGCTTTTTTTAGCTTGTGTAATATTTTAGATGAAAAGGGGCTTTTGTCGGAAAGCAAGCAAATGAGCGTCAAGGAGCAAGTACTACTTTTTTTATATGTGTTGGGTCATAATGAAAGATTTGGGGATGTTGGGGGGAGATTTTTTCGATCTACGTGGACTATACATTGCTACTTCCATATTGTGCTCCAAGCAATCCTTCAATTGTACCCATATGTCGTGAAACCACCGGAAACTGATCTGCAACCAGAAATTTAGAACAATCCTAGATTTTTTCCTTGGTTTGAAGACTTCATAGGAGCTATAGATGGGACCCATGTACGTGCATCTGTTCCTCTTGAGATGCAAGAGAGATTTCGGGGAAGAAAGGATAAAACAACGCAAAATGTTTTAGCAGCTGTTGATTTTGATCTAAAGTTCACGTATGTCCTTGCTGGTTGGGAGGGTTCCGCTCACGATTCAAGGGTTTTGGGTGATGCACTTAAAAAGGGGTTTAATGTTCCTGAAGGTAAAATATCCTCTTATTGATAGTAATGGTCTAAAGTTCACTTGAATTGAATAAATTATTGATGATAACTTACGGATGTAGGGAAATACTATCTTACCGACGCTGGGTATGGGGACCGTAAAGGTTTTATGCCTCCATTTAGACGTGTTCGTTACCACTTGAAAAAATATGCCAACAACCCTCCCGAGAATGAACGAGAATTATTCAATCTTCGCCATTCTTCGGTCAGAATGTGTATAGAGATGGCTTTTGGAGTTTTAAAAAAGAGATTTCGTGTCTTGGATGCAGAGCCTTTTTGGTCATATGAAACCCAAGTGGATGTGGTTCTTGCTTGTTGTGTAATACATAACTACCTTAGGGGGGTTGATCCAAGTGATGAAATTACAAGAGAGGCGGACTTAGAGATTGCATCACAAGACACAAGAACATCGCTTACTTGGAAGGAAGTGCGTGAAGAAACCAAAGAGTGTGTGAAAAAGCGAGATGCCATAGCATTGGCTATGTGGAATGCATATAAAAAGCGTCGAACTAATTAAAATCAAGATGTGGGGCTAGACAATATTAGGCTGCACATTTGTTCAGTGTTTGGTCCTAGCTGATGTGAGTTCTGTAGGACAGCAATAGGAAGCTGAAATGGTGTATGAGAGGGCACTTTGTGTTTTGAGAGGAATTTGGTGTTCAAGCAGCAGTCTTTGTTTTTACCATTTTAAGGGCCATTTATAGGCCACTGTTGTAGGTTATGCTGCTGTGTTTACTCACAGCTGATAGTTGAGTCGGTTTTTCCTTTTTATGGATGTATTATGAAGTTCTGAATTCTGATCATGACGATTGTATCATCGTTGTATCATCATGTGGTATGAACAAAGATTGTTCCAACTGTTTTGTTGTGTCATTAATTGCGAACTTTTAATATAATGTTGAGAAATTTCTCAAAATGTTTATTCAGGTGAAGGAAGAGAAGAAAGCTAATTTTCGTTGGACAAAACCAATGTCCAAGGAGTTATTGGAATTTCTTGCGGAAGAAGTGAGGAAAGGAAAGCGGCCAAATAACACTTTCAGGACAGCTCCTTTATAGCTGCTGCAAAGATGATTTCTGAAAAGTTTCATAACACATGTACTGCTGACCATGTTGAGAATCATATGAGGACGGTGAGAAGTAGTTAGGGAATTATTTCTCAAGTGCGGGGAAGATCCGGATTTGGTTGGAATGACAATGTAAAGATGATAACTGCATCTCCAACTACATATGACGCTTATATTCAGGTATGTAAAGATTGATTTATCATTGATAACATTACCTACTTCATTCTTTGGGCTGTCAAATAGAACAGTTGATTATCCCTGTTAACTAAGAAAATGACTTATATGATTGAAGTTTTTTTGCTTTTAGCTTGATCATTTTTATCGCATTCGAAGGCGGTGCATATATATAGAAGTATATGTTTATGATGAGGAAAGAAAACTCGGACTACTACTGATATATGTTGCTTGCTTTGCAAGGCAACATATCAAAAAGTATGTTAGGATATTGTGGTTTAGAGCTGAATTGACAATAATTTGTGATGATTTGGTCATTTGTGTTTTTTTCCACTTAATATTGGCTCTATTGTTTTTGTAAAAATATTACCTCTCCAACTTAGTTACAACTTACAACCTTTAACTTGAAAGAAAATGCTGGATGTACAAAAAGTTTGTAGCATGAAAGAGATGCTTGAATAGCATGAAAGAGATGCTTGATACTAGATTTGAACTTAAGTACATAAAACCAATGATCATCCATCTTCCTCCACTATAGTTCTCTTCTCTGTCTTGAGATTAAGGTGTCCCACATATAGCTTATTACAAACAATCCAACATCTTTTCAGTAAAGAGAAAAGTGGGCTTGTAATGTGGATTTATTAATTTTGGATGATTGATGTGTGTTAATCCTTTACTTGACAGCAATATCCATCTCATGAGAAATATTTGAACAAAAAAATTGAGATGTATGAGGAGATATCAATAGTAGCGGGCAAGGACATTGCAAGGGGTAATTTTTGCAAGATGTTTGGTGACATTCAGACCTCAAGTGGACAACCAAGTATTGTTGAAACCGAGCCTACCAAGTCAGACAGTGCAACTTCTTCCGAGCCTAGGTCTCATAGGAAGAGGTCTCGAGTTGAAGAGGAAGAGGGTGACTTGCAACGTATTTCTGCTCAACTCGGAGAAGTTGTCTCTGCTCTTAAAAAATTTTCTGACAACCAACTTGATGTGCAGATGCTTTATGAAGAGATCATGAAAATGGATGATGTTGAAGAAGCCGTTCGTGTTGCAGCTTTTGATCACTTAGTTAAGCGTGAAATGCTAGCTAAGGCTTTCTTGACAAAGAGTGAACCTCTTCGCAAACTGTGGCTCCAAAATTTTGTCAAGTCTCTACGTTGAATTTTTTTATTCTACTAACTTTGTGATGAGAACTATTTACATAGTATGTTTTTTAGGGGTTTTTTATGAACTATTGTTATGACTGGTAGTCTTATATTATCGTGTTATGGATTGTTCAAATTTTGGAAACATTAAAAAATGAGTGTTTGGTTTTTTTAATTATCTTATATTATTATGCTTGAAATAAAATATAATATATTGTAATTTTTTTGTGAACTTATCATATTTGTTTCTCATAATAATTTGGAGTAGCAATATGAGAGGAAATATAAAATATAAAAAAGAAGTGACAATACTATACAATAAGGAGTATCAAGATTCAATTGGAGTAGTTGATTTTCCATCCAACCAAACAAAGGAAAATGCTTACAATGGGAAATCATTTTCCATCCAACCAAACAAAGGAAAACTTGCAAGGAAATGAGTTTTCCATTGTAAATGGTTTTCCATGTAAAACCATTTTCAGTTGAAAATGTTTTACGCCCTACCAAACGAAGCCTAAGTTGTAATTATAAAGTTTACTATTATTGTTTTCCGCTGCAAAATTCTGATATAAGCCGATACGTTTTCACACGGGCGATAATACTTTGATAATTCTCTATGTTTTATATTAAAAAGGTATTTTAGAAAAGAGAAAATATACCTTTTTAATATAAAACATAGAGAATTATCAAAGTATTATCGCCCGTGTGAAAACGTATCGGCTTATATCAGAATTTTGCAGCGGAAAACAATAATAGTAAACTTTATAACTAAAACTTAGTCAACAATAAAGTCAACTCCAAAACCAACCAACAACCAAAGTCATCCTCAAAACCAAATTAAACCAACTATAAAATGTATAACTCAAAGGTACTGAACATAAACTACACAAGCTCTCCAAAATCCCGATCCCAATGATGCATCATCTTCGAACCTATTAGATGGACTATGCACTATTGATCCCTAGAGACTGCTCACCAAAATGGGTCATCACAGGATCAATAAGGCAAAGCCATCATCAACATACACAACAAAAGCACGTAATCAGCAAAGCTGAGTTCTACATACTAAACAAGTAAACAATCCTAACACGATACTAATAAATAGTAGGCAGGAATAAATAATAACATAATAACTTGCAGATAACTTTTACTGAACTAAACTTAAACACCATTCTTATAACTTTAAATGGTATAGTCAATGGACCGAGTTGTCTCATCTAAAACAGCCTTCCCCTAGGAAGACGAAATACGGGCGCGACTCTGTATTCCACAATGACCTACGATATCGAGGAACCTTTTAATAAAATAGGAACGGTGATCAACCCGAAACCCAAAAAAAGCCATGGGCTACCATCATGTACTCCAACTCCTAATTGTCCACACTTCAGACGTGCACCAGTCTAATGTTATTGTTATCCAGTTTCACTTTACATGATTTACCAGTTATTACTTGTTATGACTCACAAGCAACACAAATAATAAAATCATAAACAATCACAATTCTCTTTTTATCTTAAGATTAGATAAGTGATCACACAACTTAACAATCCAAAATTAGTTTCAACTTTAATCCAAACTTTCTTATTTGTTGAACCTAGCCAACAATCAAATTACCTTTCATAGGTAGAAAATATCAACTTACCAAATAAGGCCCTCGGTCCTTATAAAGCATTGAAATACTAAAAGGGAACAATGATCAATCATAATCCAATACTAATAAATATATTAATTTCCCCATGTGAATTAATTAAATAAAGTTCCCAACCAACATGCTTGGATCAATCTTCTATACAAACATGATATAAATCTCATAATATAATCTCATAATCAATATGTTTACACCACAGCATAAAACATGCAAAAACCAGCATAATTATCATATATGAACTCAACATAGTTCCTATACATGATACTACATAATTTTCCTTCCTTAAATCATGATACTATCTCAATCAACACATAGGTATGTACGTACCTTGTGTAAACAAAATTCGAGGCTACTTTAACAAGCTTAAAAGTCGCCTAAAGAATATTCTCCGCCTAAAACAACCAATATAAATCCAAGATCAATCCCTTATGAATTTACAGCAATAATAAAATACTTTAAACCCTTCTTAAAAGTGTTTAAAAACCTATTCGATCAATAAAACTTAAGTATTAAAGCCTCCTAGTATAGTACTACTATACTAGTTGTCAAAAACTCTCAAAACTCATGTTTTAAAATCATAAACTTCAACATCAACACTCTTTTTAAATTTCCAGCAACATATAACATATTAAAACTCTTTTTAAACATGCTTAAACATATTTAAAATCATAAGAATAATCAATTTCATAAACTCTAATATACTACTATGATTTCCAACCTTTAAAACCCTAAAAATCCATGCTTTGATAAATTAAAAATCCAATTCAAACCTAATATGCAAATCTGAATTTTATTTCTTCAATACATAACTTATATAAACTTAGATTCAATATTAAATCATCAAACTATAACTTTTTAAACATAAACAAATTAAAACGAAACTTAAAAATATAATCTTTGAATAAAACTTGAGGAGGAAGAAAAGAAACAAACCAGAGCAAAGAAGAGAGAGCAAAGGGCGCTGGTCAAGGGTGGCGGCAACACGGTGGTTGGCGCGGTGGTTTGATGATGAGGGGAGATTACTTATTGAAGAAGAAATCGTTGCTTGGGAAAGAAGGAAGGAAAACCGTGAGAGAGAAAAAGAGGAGAGAGGGTGCCGGCTTCTTTGAGTGAGGAGAGAAAAAATATTGTGTGGGAAAAAAATAGGGGTTTAATGAATTTATATATGTTTTCCTTGTGGGCTTAGAAAAAGGTAATTGGGCTTAAAAATAGAGTTTAATGATGAGTAAAATTGGTGTTTGGGTCTCCATACCCAACTAGAAGTCCTTTTCCTAATCTAAGAGTGTTTGGGCCCCTCACCCCCACTTAAAAATCCTTTTTCAAATCCAATAAGTATTTCAAACATTTAAAATACTTTCAAAGCATGACTTTAATAAAATATTTGACTTGAATAAATCATTAAAATAATTTCTTTGACTTTCAAATAGTCAACCTTTGAGGAAATAAATCATTAAAATGCTAAAATATATTTAAATATAAATAACTATATATTAAAATATATTTATAAAATTCATAAAATTACGGGGGATTACAGTCTACCCCTCTTAAAAGAAGTTCCGTCCCGAAACTTGACACGAAAACTCACACATTTTCAAAAGTTTTGAACTCAACTTTCAATGGAGAAATACTTGTGCCACTCATGTGCACCCTTTTGCCAACTTAAAATCACTTGTGTTACTCATGAACACATTTTCTTATGCGGAGAATCTATTTATTTTGCACCAACATGTGCAAATCGCCAAAATAAGCATAGAAATGCATAAAAATACCATAAAAATAGGTAAAAAGCGCGAAATTCTATCGCATTCTACCCCCCTTAAAGAAAACGAGTTACGCCCTTGTAACTCACCTCAGGGAATAAATTCGGATACTTCTTCTTCATTTCATCTTCAGCTTCCCACGTTGCCTATTCAGACTCATGGTTAGACCAAAGTACTTTCACGATATTGACATCCTTATTGCGTGTACTACGCACCTTCTTACCAAGAATTCTCACAGGCCTTTCCTCATATGTGAGGCTACTATCGATTTGGATTCTTTCAGGCTCCAAAACATGACTCTCATCAGGAATATATCTCTTGAGTTGGGATATATGAAACACATCATGCATCTTCTCGAACTCCACTGGCAAAGCCAACCTATAAGCTACCTTCCCAATTCATTGCAGAATCTCATAGGGACCTACATATTTGGCACTTAATTTGCCCTTTTTCCCAAATCTCATCACGCCCTTAGTTGGTGATACTTTCAGAAGCACTTTATCACCTATTTCGAACTCAGCTTCTCATTGCTTCAAATTGGCATAACTCTTTTGCCTATCTTGAGCAGTCTGAAACAACTTGACATTCTTAACAGTCTCCTCAATGAACTTTGTACCCAATACTATGTTCTCACTAAAATCATTCCAGCAAATGGGACTTCTACACTTTCTTCCATATAATGCCTCAAAAGGTGCTATTCTAATGCTCGCGTGATAATTATTGTTATACTACCACTAAGGATTGAACTTTCCCCATTGGTCTCTTACGATCTATCTTCACTTTCTGACAAGCTAGACATTTTGACACGAATTCAGAGACCTCACGCTTCATATTCGGCCACCAATAGATTTCCTTAAGATCCTTATACAACTTATCACCCTCAGGGTGCACAGAATATGGAGTATTATGCCCTTCATCCATAAGACGTTTCTTAATCTCATCACATTTTTGTGGTACACACCACCTTCCCTTGAACCTCAAACTTCCATCATCATGGATATTAAAATCGACTTCCTTACCTTGATTGATTTTTTCCTTAATCCTATCTAGGTGCTCATCTCCAACTTGACCCTCTTTGATGTCGGCGAAAACTAACAACCTAATGACAAAACACTCAATGTTGCTTCGATCTCCCCAGGGTTTAAAATTTCTAGGCTAAGTCTTTGCATATCTCGACACAATTCCTCATGAACTACCAAGGCATTCATGCTATGGCTCGATTTCCTGCTCAACGAATCGGCAACTACATTTGCCTTCCCTTCATGATATTGGATGTCTAGGTCATAATCCTTTATGAATTCTAACCATCTTCTCTGCCTCATATTGAGGTCGTTCTGGGTGAAAATATACTTCAAACTTTTATGGTCGATAAAGATCTTACAGGTTACCCCATACAAGTAGTGTCTCCAAATCTTCAAGGCGAAATAATAGCAGCTAACTCTAGGTTATGGGTAGGGTAATTAGCCTCATAAGGTTTCAATTGATGCGACGCATACGCGATCACCTTCCCCATTCTGCTGCTGATGTGGAAATGGATGGCTTCCCTAAAACAACTCCTAGTTCTGTTAGGATTTGTTTGTTTTCTTAATTCTAGTAGGAATAGGACTCTTGAAATCCTAATCCTAGTAGGAGTAGAACTCCTAGTTCTGTTACGAGTCTTAAAGTTTTAGTTTGTTTAAAATTCTAGTTGAGTTAGAAATCCAAATCCGAGTTGGATTAGGATTCTAATTGGAGTAGAATTATAGTAGTATTAGGAGTCTAGTTTTCTAGTTCTAGTATGACTAGGGTTTGCTTTATTGTTTATTTTACACGCCTATATAAAGGCTTTGATGTTCATTAATAAAGTGGTTGTTTTTGAGTTTAAGAAAGTGTGAAGCTTGTTTGCTTGCATTAGAACTGAGTGTTCAACATACACAAACTGAGATTTGTGTGATCTTGGAGCCGAGACTCACAAGAGAACCTCTTAAACCTAGATTTAAGAGCCTATCCCTTTTATTTTACTGTTGTTCGTCCATAAATTCATAAAAACACAAAAAGAGTTCGAACCGCCAACAAAAATCACATCAAGTGGTATCAGAGCAGGGTTCATTGTGACGGCGCGTGAGGGAGCGTCTAGTGTCTAAATCGTGATTTTTTTGTTCGTTGGAAAGCTAACATGCAGACCTATCTTGTGTCAAAATTTTAGCTTAATCCAGTAAGTAACGAAATCACAGCAAATACAAACATTTGACGCAGATTACTGTTTTCCGGGCAGATTACATATTGTTAGTAAAACAGAAACTGCAAACAATTGGCTTGTTATTTTTTGATGAAATTTTGGTCGAGTGTTCCAGACATGTAGGGCTACATGCTATAAAAATTTCAGAATTTTTTGAGTCATTTTGAATAGGTTTTGGCGTCTTCACTTTCGATGAAGATTGTGGATAGATTTAATTGATTAAGCCATGGATGATTTCTCTTATGATGAGGATGAACTACGTGAGAGGTTATACATACAACCCTTGGGTCGTTCTAAAATTGTAAAAGCACTCCGTGAGGGATTAGGGCATGTTTTACGTGATCTTTATGCTGAAATTGATACACTGGTCGAATATTCTCCATGTCAAACATTGGAAGTGAGTGCTTCACAACCTTCTCATGTTGAGGACAAAGTAAAGGTTGAATTTTTTTCATGTTCTACCACTAAAGATCCTATCTTTGACGTTGATCATGGTGCACAAGTTATGTGTAGGGTAGATATGAATGTTGCTGATACTTTTGTAGCTTCAGATTATACATGTGAATTGATCCACGAGAAGAAGAAGCCTACACGTCCGCAAGCTTTGCTGATTTCCATGAATGTTTATCAAAGCAATCTTGTTCCTCTAGTACCTGGTTATCGTGCGTGGATGATTGCTTGGTTACATCAAATCTTGGGGACAAGTTTTTTTTCAAGAGGGGGAGTATGATGTGGAAATGGATGGCTTCCCTAAAACAACTCCTAGTTCTATTAGGATTTGTTTGTTTTCTTAATTCTAGTAGGAATAGGACTCTTGAAATCCTAATCCTAGTAGGAGTAGAACTCCTAGTTCTGTTACGAGTCTTAAAGTTTTAGTTTGTTTAAAATTCTAGTTGAGTTAGAAATCCAAATCCGAGTTGGATTAGGATTCTAATTGGAGTAGAATTATAGTAGTATTAGGAGTCTAGTTTTCTAGTTCTAGTATGACTAGGGTTTGCTTTATTGTTTATTTTACACGCCTATATAAAGGCTTTGATGTTCATTAATAAAGTGGTTGTTTTTTAGTTTAAGAAAGTGTGAAGCTTGTTTGCTTGCATTAGAACTGAGTGTTCAACATACACAAACCGAGATTTGTGTGATCTTGGAGCCGAGACTCACAAGAGAACCTCTTAAACCTAGATTTAAGAGCCTATCCCTTTTATTTTACTGTTGTTCGTCCATAAATTCATAAAAACACAAAGAGATTCGAACCGCCAACAAAAATCACATCAGCTGCAACACACATCCCAAATTATCTTTGAAGCATCACTATACACCTCAAATCCCTCGTTCCCATCAGGCAGGGTCAAAACAGGTACAAAGGTCAACCGCTCTTTTAAAATATGAAAAGCTTCCTCGCACATCTCACTCCACTCGAATTTTGACTCCTTTTTCTTCAAATTTGTCATTGGCCTCACTATTTTCGAGTAATCTCTCACAAATCTCCTATAACAGCCAGCTAGACCTAGGAAACTTCGGATATCAGACACATTCTTTGGAGTTGGCCACTCATTCACAGCTTGAATCTTAGCAGGATCTACAGAGACTCTTTCCTTAGACACATAGTGACCCAAAAATGCTACTTTCTCCAAACGAAACTCACACTTAGAGAACTTGGCATACAATTGATTCTTCCTAAGCATCTCCAATATAATCCTCAAGTGTTCATCATGCTCTTTTTCATTCTTCGAATAAATCAAGATATCATCAATGAATACAACAACGAACTTATCTAAGAACTCATGGAAAATCCTATTCATCAAGTCCATATATATGGCAGGTGCGTTGGTTAACCCAGACGGCATTACAGTAAACTCATAATGACCATAACGAGTCCTAAACGCAATCTTAGGTATATCCTTATCAGCTACCCTCAGCTGGTGATACCCCGAACGCAAATTAATCTTCGAGAACACGCTCGCTCCATTCAATTGATCGAATAGGTCATCTATCCTAGGCAAGGGATAATTGTTCTTGATGGTTACATTTTTCAATTCCCTATAATCGATACATAATCTCATACTTCCGTCTTTCTTCTTAACAAACAACACAGGAGCTCCCCAAGGTGATGCACTAGGCCTAATATAACCTTTATCGAACAGCTCTTGCAACTGCGTCTTCAATTCACTCATCTTCGGAGGTGCCATTCTATAAGGTGCTTTAGAACTAGGTGCAGTGCCAGGAACTAAGTCTATGGTGAACTCAACGGCTCTTTCAGGTGGCACACCAAAAATCTCACTTGGAAACACATCCAGAAACTCATTCACAATTGGTACATCCTCAATGTTCAATCCAACCTCTTTACTTCCGAGCTGCTAGCTAATCACACTTAACATTCGTAAACCTTAATTTACACTTAGTAAACCTCGAATTATATTATCTTGCACACTACAGAAAAAACAACTCACATCCCTTCTTCACTAACTTCTTCACTTGCATTGCAGAATTGACCCCAAAGTTCTTAGGCTTACCAAAACGTCAATACGAATTTAACTTCCCCAGAGGGCTTCTCAATACTACTTTATGAGCTTCACAATCTATTTGGGCATTATAGAAACCTAACCAATTCATCCAAAGAATAACATCTAGGTCTCTTAGATTAAACTCTATCAAATTAGAAGGAAATACACAGTCTCTTATCTTCAGAGGCAATCTTTAAACAATTTGGTACACATTATGACTTCCCAATTAGGTATACTTATGGGCAGGTCAATTACTTCAACGTCTACTAAGCCCAAACTTTTAATAACGGATGACGAAATAAATAAATAGGTCGCTAGATCCCCTTTACAGGGTGGCTCTTACTACGTACACTTCTTACAGTTGTAACTCCTCTCAGACTGGCCCTTATTATTCAAGTCTTGACTATTTCTTCCTTGGAAATTTCCATTCCTCTTGAAGTTCTCCTGATTTCCTCCAGCATTAAAATCCTTTCTTTCTTTCTTTCTTTTTCACCCACTACAGCATTCTTTTTATCACGCCTCAACTGAAGACTATAAATGTGGGTTGCCCTTCCATACACAAAATCTAAGGGGACACAAAGGTTTCATCACCTAACCTCGATTGGATTTCCTCAGTTAATCCTTGCTCAAATCTTTGAGCCTTTAGCTCTTAAGTGGCAACTACATCAAGTGCAAACCTTGACAGTGCTATGAACTTACTATAGTACTCAGAGATAGTCATTCTCCCCATCCTAAGGTTTATGAACTCCCGAGCATTTTTTGTTTTATCATAAAAGCAGGGTAAAATTTTCCTCTTAAGTAGCAATAAAGGAATCCCAACTAAACCCTTCTACAACACTAAGTCTATTTCCATTTTCTTTCCACTGTAAGTCAACCTCATCTTTCAAACACAATATAGCTTGACCTACTTTATAGCTCCAAAAATCTTTTCAAACTCCCTAATCCAACTTTCTAAGAAGGTAGGGTCAGCTTGCCCCTTAAAGTACGGTGGTTTAATTTTGGCTAATCTTTCAAACATGTCCCAATAGGATTGGGACGCTCAGCTCTTTCACGAGTCAAATTCTCCGCCAATAGGCGAATAGCAGAAGCTAAATCGGTATCGTTGTTAGCCATTTTACTGCACGACCTAAAGTTTTAACGTAACTCTACTCTAGGTTTCGATACATAACTTACATGCCATTCTCTATGAAGGCAACAGTTGATTTGACCATAAAGATCGCATCAACATACAATTTCTCATGAAGTTATAATAATATCACATAATAAATCATCATGGAACATATAATCATTCATGAAAATATTCACATCAAGAATAACACGTGTGAGGATAAAATTCAATCACAACAATAAGATAAAATAAAATATTCCCATTCACGTGCCAAAATAAATTCTTGCTCACTTGAGTAACTAAATCTTTACTTTTATTCCTCAAACGAATTTTTCCAATCCAAAATAACCAACTTATTCCTCGACAATATCAAGATGTTAAAGAAGGAAATTTAGACCATTGTAGCTTGGCTACTTATTCAACTACTAACCTTAGAACATAAATAAATACTCTATGGAGTTACATTATCATTCCTATCCTTATTTTCTTTATACTTTTATGGAGTAAACATTCCATCCTCAAAGTCTCCAGGGTCTCCAATATAATTATAATAATATTAATGACCTGGATTTCTAGGTCTAGTAGATCTTCGAATCCTTTTGGTTTGATGACCATCCTCGTCCAACTTTGAATCACTCTCATCGCTCAGATAAGATCTCCAAGTAATACTATAGATGTCCTTTCAGGTTTTCCCTTTAGTACGATCAAACTCCTGATTAACCTCATCATTGCTGTCAGGATTGCTTACTTTCAAAACAAATGAATGCTACTTCTGTAAGCAAATGATACTCTCACTTAGCGTATATTCCCAACAATAATAAGCAATAAGCAAGTATAACAAAAATATAAAGCATAGGAATAACATAACAGTTAGCAGGGAAGAAAAATATAATCATGTTGAACTAACTATTTAATGCAGACATATAATGTTTCTATCTTATATGCCCATCCTATACTACCCTTCTCTCACAAAATAATAAAATAATCAAAATAAACTAGAGTATTAAAAAAATTTAAATAAATAATTTCGAATTTATAAAGGAATCGAAAAAAACGAAATAAAAAAAATTAAACATTATAGTTCGAAATTTTTCGAACTCAATAAAAATCAAAATAAAAATAAAATATAAAAATTTCGGACACAATAAAAAAAATTTGGACCCTTTGAAAAAAAAAAAATTTCAACCGAAATACTACTTGAAATCTTGAAAAAGAACTTTCGAAAGTCAATTTGAACACAATGAATAAGTAGGAGCTCAATTCTAAGAAATTCATTTTAAGTAACTAGCTAGTTAGGCGCCTAAAGAGGTAAAGTTGGCACGAAAAGGCGAATAAAAACCTAAAGCTCCTAGATACCACTTTGTAACACCCCGACAATTCTCTCTTTTCTAAAATACCTTTTTAATATAAAACATAGAAAATTATCAAAGTATTATCGCCCGTGTGAAAACGTATCGCCTTATTCAGAATTTTGCAGCGGAAAACAATAATAATAAACTTTATAAATAAAACTTAGTCAACAATAAAGTCAACTCCAAAACCAACCAACAGCCAAAGTCAACCTTAAAACCAAATTAAACCAACTATAAAATGTATAACTCAAAAGTACTAAACATAAACTACACAAGCTCTCCAAAATCCCGATCCCAATGATGCATCATCTTCGAACCTGTTACATGGACTATGCACTATTGATCCCTAGAGACTGCTCACCAAAATGGGTCATCACAGGATCAATAAGGCAAAGCCATCATCAACATACACAACAAAAGCACGTAATCAGCAAAGCTAAGTACTACATACTAAACAAGTAAACAATCCTAACACAATACTAATTAATAGTAGGCAGGAATAAATAATAACATAATAACTTGCAGATTACTTTTACTGAACTAAACTTAAACAACATTCTTATTACTTTAAATGGAATAGTCAATGGATCGAGTTGTCTCATCTAAAACAACCTTCCCCTAGGAAGACAAAGTACTGGCGCGACTCCGTATTCCAAAATGACCTACGATATCAAGGAACCTTTTAATAAAATAGGAACGGAGATCAACCCAAAACCGAGAAAAAGCCATGGGCTACCACCATGTACTCCAACTCCTAATTGTCCACACTTCAGACGTGCACCAGTCTAATGTTATTGCTATCCAGTTTCACTTTACATGATTTACCATTTATTACTTGTTATGACTCACAAGCAACACAAATAATAAAATCATAAACAATCACAATTCTCTTTTTATCTTAGGATTAGATAAGTGATCACACAACTTAACAATCCAAAATTAGTTTCAACTTTAATCCAAATTTTCTTATTTGTTGAACCTAGCCAACAATCAAATTACCTTTCATAGGTAGAAAATATCAACTTACCAAATAAGACCCTCGGTCCTTATAAAGCAGTGAAATACTAAAAGGGAACAATGATCAATCATAATCCAATACTAATAAATATGTTAATTCCCCCATGGGAATTAATAAAATAAAGTTCCCAACCAACATGCTTGCATCAATCTTCCATACAAACATGATATAAATCTCATAATATAATCTCATAATCAACATGTTTACACCACAGCATAAAACATGCAAAAACCAACATAATAAATATCATATATAAACTCAACATAGTTCCTATACATGATAGTACATAATTTTCCTTCCTTAAATCATGATACTATCTCAATCAACACATACGTATGTACGTACCTTGTGTAAACAAAATTCGAGGCTACTTTAACAAGCTTAAAAGTCGCCTAAAGAATATTCTCCACCTAAAACAACCAATATAAATCCAAGATCAATCCCTTATGAATTTACAGCAATAATAAAATACTTTAAACCCTTCTTAAAAGTGTTTAAAAACCTTTCCCATCAATAAAACATAAGTATTAAAGCCTCCTAGTATAGTACTACTATACTAGTTGTCAAAAACTCTCAAAACTCATGTTTTAAAATCATAAACTCCAACATCAACACTCTTTATAAATTTCCAGCAACATATAACATATTAAAATTCTTTTTAAACATGCTTAAACATATTTAAAATCATAAGAATAATCAATTGCATAAACTATAATATACTGCTATGATTTTCCAACCTTTAAAACCCTAAAAATCCATGCGTTGATAAATTAAAAATCCAATTCAAACCTAATATGCAAATCTGAATATTATTTCTTCAGTACATAACTTATAAAAACTTAGATTCAATATTAAATCATCAAACTATAACCTTTTAAACATAAACAAATTAAAACAAAACTTAAAAATATAATCTTTGAATATAACTTGAGGAGGAAGAAAAGAAACAAACCAGAGCAAAGAAGAGAGAGCAAAGGGCGCTGGTCAAGGGTGGCGGCAACACGGTGGTTGGCACGGTGGTTTGATGATGAGGGGAGATTACTTGTTGAAGAAGAAATCGTTGCTTGGGAAAGAAGGAAGGAAAAGCGTGAGAGAGAAAAAGAGGAGAGAGGGTGCCGGCTTCTTTGAGTGAGGAGAGAGAAAATATTGTGTGGGGAGAAATAGGGGTTTAATGAATTTATATATGTTTTCCTTGTGGGCTTAGAAAAAAGGTAATTGGGCTTAAAAATAGAGTTTAATGATGAGTAAAATTGGTGTTTGGGTCTCCATACCCAGCTAGAATTCCTTTTCCTAATCTAAGAGTGTTTGGCTCCTCACACCCACTTAAAAATCCTTTTTCAAATCCAATAAGTATTTCAAACATTTCAAATACTTTCAAAGCATGACTTTAATAAAATATTTGACTTGAATAAATCATTAAAATAATTTCTTTGACTTTCAAATAGTCAACCTTTGAAGAAATAAATCATTTAAATGCTAAAATATATTTAAATATAAATAACTATATATTAAAATATATTTATAAAATTCATAAAATTACGGGGGATTACAATGTGGTTCATGACCGTGTTGGTACCCTCACCCCCGAACTCAATCTATGGTTCATTGACCATTCATGGAGTCATGATGGGGAAATCTACATTGGATATAAGTCCCTAAATTGTCCCTATGATTTCCCAAATATCCAATTAGGTTTATAAGTCTTCCTCTAAAGACTTGTTGGCGACTTCGAAAACTTTTTTTATAAAACATTCACAATGGAGTAGTCAAATACGCGGTGACCGCGTAGGCGAATAAAATCACGCCTACACTAACATTTGAATTTTTAGTTTTTTCACACAACTCTTGAGTCAAGTGACTCATTTCTTTGAGCCCTAAACTTTTAATTTTATTCATTTTCGACCGGGACTCAAGCAAACTTGTTGTAGATGTCTTGTTTTGGAATATTTTGTAGAAGACGTAGATTATTATTTTGGTATTTTATCATTTTAATAACTAAAAAACGCGAGTTCGAAAAATAATGGAAGCTCTTAATAAGCTTATGACCCATCTTGGCCCCGTTTTGGACTAGGACTTGCCAGACCCATTGATATGGGTAATGATCCAGATCTTTTATACTCTGTGGGTCTGGGCGAGTATGGATCTAAATCAAAATTTACGGGTCTGAGTCTGGCTAGACCCTCCCCAGATCCGACCCATGCCTATAATTGTGTGGGATTATTAAATTTTTAAGAAGATAGAAAATATGAAAGAGAGAGTGTGTAGGCCAATGATGGTTAAAGTAGTATGTATTCTTTAACAAAAGAGAATAAAGCATTGTGAGTAGATATTAAAAAAAAAGAACCTAAAAGGAAAGTGAATAGATCTTTAAAAAATAAACAATATATTTTTTGAAATAAAAATTAATTCATTGATTTAAAGTCATACGACATTTACAATATGAATCAAAACTAATACATACATTATGAAATTAGATGAAACAAAATTCTATCATGCCAAGATCATGATCGTTGATAAGATCTAACAATTCTGCAAACCTTCTTTTATATCGTTGTTTGATAAAGCCTTCTAGGAATAATGGGTTTATTGATTTGTTGTACTTTTGACATATAATATGATTTCATTCAACTGATTGTAGACGAAGAACTGACATCTCTTATGAAGCCACACAAATTCTCATAAATAAATCAATCTGTAAAAAGAAAATAAACACCAAAAGCAAATCTCGGGAAATTATATTTTTCATTTACTAATATTTTACGTTGAAATGATAACACCAAATATGAGTTGGTTTAGTGGTCAAGACTTTAGTATAAAAACTTGAAGTCACGGGATCAAATCTTCTACAATGCATTTTCTAATTTTTTTTATTGTACGTGGAATACATGGAGTAAAACTCTCTAAGGAAGAGCGCCACGTGGCACCGTTCCTCGTTTAGGAACGTCTTTTAATATATGAGTATAGATTCATCAAACTCATGTTTTATTGCATTGTTAATGCATGTTTAATTGTATATGTTATTTAAATGAATAAATATATGTTATTTAAAACATATACTCCCTCTGTTTTTTTATCCTTCTCACTTTCCTGTGCGCGTCTCCCAATGCTCATCTTTGAACTTAAGTATTTATCATTATATTATAACTTACTCAAGTGTTTTATTTAGTTATTTGATTAACTCCTTCGTTCAATTCAATTGCATAATAACTTACTTGAGTGTTTTATTTAGTTGTTTTATTAACTCCTTTCGTTCAATTCAATTACATTATAACTTACTCGAGTGTTTTATTTAGTTATTTCATTAACTCATTCGTTCAATTCAATTACATTATAACTTACCCGATTGTTTTTTTTTTTTTAGTTATTTGATTAACTCATTTGTTCAATTCAATTACATTATAACTTACTCGAGTGTTTTATTTAGTTATTTGATTAACTCCTTCGTTCAATTCAATTACATTATAACTTACTCAAATATTTTATTTAGTTATTTGATTAACTCAATCGTTCAATTCAATTAAATATAAAAACTTACTCAAGTGTTTTATTTAGTTATTTTATTAACTCCATCGTTCAATTCAATTACATTATAACATACTCAAGTGTTTTATTTAGTTATTTGATTAACTCCTATCGTTCAATTCAATTATATTATAACTTACTCGAGTGTTTTATTTAGTTATTTGATTAACTTCTTCGTTCAATTCAATTAAATTATAACTTACTCAAGTGTTTTATTTAGTAATTTGATTAACTTCTTCATTCAATTCAAGTACATTATAACTTGCTCAAGTGTTTTATTTAGCTATTTGATTAACTTTTCGTTCAATTCAATTACATTATAACTTACTCAAGTGTTTTATTTAGTTATTTTATTAACTCCTTCGTTCAATTCAATTACATTATAACTTACTCAAGTGTTTTCTTTAGTTATTTGATTAACTCATTCGTTCAATTCAATTACATAATAACTTACTCAAGTGTTTTATTTAGTTATTTCATTAACTTATTCATTCAATTTAATTACATTATAACTTACTCGATTTTTTTTTTAGTTATTTGATTAATTCATTCGTTCAATTCAATTACATTATAAATACTCGAGTGTTTTATTTAGTTATTTGATTAACTCCTTCGTTCAATTCAATTACATTATAACTTACTCAAGTGTTTTATTTAGCTATTTGATTAACTCCTTCGTTCAATTCAATTACATTATAACTTACTCAAAGATTTTATTTAGTTATTTGATTAACTCAATCGTTCAATTCAATTACATATAAAAACTTACTCAAGTGTTTTATTTAGTTATTTTATTAACTCCTTCGTTCAATTCAATTACATTATAACTTACTCAAGTGTTTTATTTAGTTATTTGATTAACTCCTATCGTTCAGTTCAATTATATTATAACTTACTAGAGTGTTTTATTTAGTTATTTGATTAACTTCTTCGTTCAATTCAATTAAATTATAACTTACTCAAGTGTTTTATTTAGTTATTTGATTAACTTATTCATTCAATTCAATTACATTATAACTTACTCAAGTGTTTTATTTAGCTATTTGATTAACTTTTCATTCAATTCAATTACATTATAACTTGCTTAATGTTTTCGATTTGAGCGAGCATACCAAAATGAACCAATTCATTCCTCTAAAAACAACCAGAAATTTCGAGCAACATACAACAAGAGGAGATTCCACAAAATCAAAAACATACAATCAAATTAATTCCACAAAATAAAATAAAAAAAACTAAAATACGAAAAAATAAATTGACAAAAAACCGAGTAAATCTCGAACCCTAGATCTCAAATCAATCTCGAACCATCTCAAATTAATTCCATAAAACTAAAAAACTAAAAAACCTGAAATTGACAAAAAAGAATGCGAAAAATACAATCAAGAACCAACAAATACAAAAAAAAATATTGAAAATGACAAAAACTAAATCTCGGACCCTAGATCTGCGCAACTGCAGACGAGACAAGACGCGAATGGTGAGCGACGACTGTTTGTGCGAATGCCGGCAAGGGGGTGTGGTGGTGTGAGCGATTTGTGCCCAGAGATCTGACTGTATGTGGAGATGCGAGGAGAGGAGATCCTAGCCTAGAGAGGAGAGACGAGAGACGAAGGAGGAGAGGAGATCCTAGCCACCGAGAATCAGATAGACGAATGAAGATTTGTGGTGAGATTGTTGTTACAAGGTTTCTAGAAGGTAGGGTTTTGCGGAGATCGAAGAAAGTGAGGTATTGTAGTAAGATGTGGTAGCGGATGACGTCAGCGAGAGTGGAGGGTGAATCAGAGGGGAAAGTGGTTGAGGAGGAGCGGAGGAAGGAGTTGGGTACGGCGAGGATGGTTAGAGAAGTGCGGTGAGTGAGGTCGGAGGAATCCGGGTATTGAGAGAGGATGTGGGGGTTTAGATTGGGAGGAAGAAAGTGAAGAAATAGAAGAATGTAGTGAGGGTATAATAGGGAATTTGTGGGGGTTTAGAGAGTGCTACCATTTTTGGGGGAGATTCGAGATGCGACGAATGTGAGAGAAAGATGAGAGTGGGGTGTGAAGTTTGTGCGCTCAACTTATATCGTTAATAACGTGAAGTCCATCAGCCCAACACCGGCCAACCCGCAGCCCTTTAGTAATTAAGGGATGCTGTTTTGGGCTAACCGCAGCCCTTCACTATTAAGGGTTGTGGTTAGCCCAAAAACCTTAGCTATTAATTACTAAAAGGCTGCGGTTTTGGGCTAACCACAACCCTTCACTATTAAGGGCTGCGTTTTGCAATAAACTGCAACCCTTGCACCGCAGCCCTTAGTTACTAAAGGGCTGCGGTTTTGGACTAACCACAACCCTTCACTATTAAGGGCTACATTTTGCAATAAACTGCAGCCCTTGCACTGCAGCCCTTGCATTTTTTTCCATTAGTGCTGTCTGCCATAGATATGATCATAAACCGGATGAGCCAATACCCTAATAAACAAATCGTTAAACAAGTATCCATTGATCCTCATCATCCTGAAGTGCATCCGCAACACATCTAAAGCCACAATTTTCATCATCTACAACATTGTGGCATCCATCTAAATACAAGAAGATAATGTGGGGACTGGTTTTGGATATTGAACATTTTCTCGGTTAATGTGATTGCATGCCAGAGTGTTTGGATATGCAAATCTTTAATCTATTAAAAACAAGGATTGCCTAAAATCCTTATAAATATTGTGTAAGTATTATTTACGTGAAAAATAATGCTAATAGGTTTTGAAAAGTGGCTTTACCATATTGCCCTTATTGGTTTTTAGCGGTTTCCATCCTTCCTTCCATCTGAGAGGCTATATTACAACTATCTTTCTTAGCTCCCTTCTCCATTGCAGCTCGTATGAGCTTTCCTCCCTTTCAAATTAATTACTCCCTAAGACTAGATTTCCAATGCAAATCCTCTTATTGTAGCTTTTTTATTGGGTTTCTCTACATAGTACGCTTGTGTGTTTTTTGTTTCCTATATTGTGCCCAACCTTTAAAAAATTTTCACATTTTGCCCATAAACTCCCTAAATGTTACATATAATGCCATTACTAAAACATCTTTAATAACGGACGTTAAGCTGGGGTTAACCTTTTATGTTTAGTTGACTTTTGGGTTTAAAAATTCCCACTGAAACATTAGGGTTCTTTAAATTAGTGACCCTATTTGATTTTCCTCGCACAATTGAAGCCTCCATCTGTAATCTCTCCACTCTTCTAATGTCTTCTTGTCACTCCTCCCCCATTGATGCGAATTGTGAGCTTGAATTTTTTCACAAAGGTGCAATTGCTCCCTTCCCAAAAATGCGAAATTGCATATATCCAATTCTCAACGCAATCCTAGAAAAGCATACTTCAAGTGTGATTACTGTCATATTTTTCTCAGCTTGACCTTAAAGGAAAGAAAGTCTCTCTCTAGGGTTCTTTCTCTAGAGTTGAGTGGTAGTCCTTGTGTTTCGAGCCTGACAGTCTCTTTTGGCGAGTCGATTACCCTCATTTGGGTAATTGTGCAATCATGGCACAGGAAATTATCAATAAATGCTGTCAATTAAAGATTACAGATGAAGATGATAAAATTATTCAACTCGATGAGGGTGAGTCTGATGATGTTCCGTCGACAATTGACCTCGCCATAGTAGGTAAAGTACTCACTGAACGCCGTTATAATTTTGAAGCGTTTAAGAGAACGATGAATCAAATCTGGGCTATTTCAAAAAACGCACTCTTTAGGTTAATAGGGAATGGACTGTTTGTAATTCAATTTGCTAGTTCCCGTGATCGAACGAAAGTTTTGGAGGGCAGACCTTGGACTTTTGACCAAAATCTTGTTATGATGGAGTCTATTGGTAAAAGTGTTCAGCCTTCGGAGAATTCTATGACTTTTTGCCCGTTTTGGGTGAGGTTGTATAGCCTATGGACAGGAGGGGGAAGTTTGTTCGCCTGATTGGTGGTAGTTTCGGGGACGTGTTGGAGGTGGACTCTAACGAGGTTGGTTGGGATACCTCGGCTAGAATTAAGGTGATGATGGACATTACTAAGCCTTTGCGTAGGGTGCAGCGGATTTGTAATTCTAAGGGGGAGGTGGTAATGATTGAAATAAAATATGAGAGACTTCCTACCTATTGCTACGCTTGTGGGCGCATTGGCCATATTGAACGTGACTGTGTAGTGGTGGACGAAGATGATAGGGGGGATGTTAAACAATGGGGGTCGTGGCTTCGAGCGTCGCTGATGAAAGGTCGTCTGAAAATGAAGGAGGAGGCGAGGAGTTTCTTGAAGGGTGCGAGGAGGCTAAGTTTCGCTGCTCCTGTTGAAGAAGGGGAGATGGAGAGGAGGAAGGTGGGGAAGGAGGGTGAAGGGATTCAGCTCTCTTTGGCTGATCATGATTGTAGGCTAAGGGTTGAAGAGGGGGGTGTGGTGCAGGAAGTTAAGGAGGGGGGGATAGTGATGGGGGGGGTCTCGAAGCCTTCAGCTATCTTTGCCTGAACATGGAATGAGGGAAGGGGTCGAGGAGAGGGTGTGGTGCAGGAGTTTCAAGAGGGGGGAGCAGTGCTGGGGGACACCATGCTTTGGGTGACGGAAACGGGGGTGAAGCTGATGTTGTTAACGTGGAGCAAGTGGAGGTGAGTCGGTGAGTGATAATAAAGGAAAAGAAATCCTCGACTTTATTTTTGCTGCGGAAAGTGCTACGAAGGAGGGTGGTAAAGGAGGCGCGAGGGGCAAGTCAAGTTCAAGGAAGTGGCGAAAGCTAGTGAGAGAGAAGGGTGAGTGTAAGGAAGGAGTTGAAATGGATGGAGTGGAAATGGAGGGGGAGCTTGTGGATGATAAGGGTAAACGTGGGAGGGGAGGTGACGATGTTTGGTTGGAGGAAGGGGTGTCAAAGAAAGTTTGTGTGCAAGTTGATAATTCAGGATGGCGTGAGGCAAGGTCTGTCCAGGCACATACCCGTCAAGCCCAATGAGTCTGTTGAGTTTAAAATGCAGGAGATTGGGTCACCCCTCTGTAGTAAATAGCCTCTGTGACTTGATCAGGAGAGAGACCCCGTCTCTGGTGTTCTTGTCAGAGCCGAAGCTGAGTAGTAGTGAATTTCATAAAATTCGTGATCGGCTAGGAGTTTTCTTTAGTCTTGCTGTTGATTCTATTGGTAGATCAGGTGGTTTAACGTTGATATGGCGTAATGATGTGGATGTTATTCTCCAGTCCATGTCGGTGCACCATATTGATGTTGTCATTAGGGGGGTTAGGTGAGATAGAGTGGAGGTGTACGGGCTTCTATGGTTGGCCGGAGGTTCATAATAGACACCTTTCTTGGAGTCTTCTTGAGACTCTTGCTGCTAACTCTGATTTGCCTTGGATGTGTTTTGGGGACTTTAATGAGATCCTTTTCTTGCATGAGAAGAAAGGGGGGAGTGCTAGAGCGGATTGGCAGATTAATAATTTTAGAGAGGTTGTGGATGCTTGTGGGTTATGAGATATTCCTTGCTCAGGTTATGAGTTTACTTATGATAATGGCCGGGAATTGGATGAGGATGTGCAGTGTAGGTTCGATAGAGCTTTTGGTGACTGGCGATTGGCTTGATGTGTTTGTTGATGCACACTTATGGAATCTTGATAGGGAATGGTCGGATCATGCTCCGATAAAGGTTACTCTTTGTAAGAAGCAGATGGGGGTTGGTTTTAAGGATAAACCATTCAAATTTGAGATAATTTGGGCTAGAGAGGAGGAGTGTGAGGGGATTGTGGAGAATGCATGGATTAGGGGGGCTACTCTAGCCTCCAAGGTTGCTATGTGTGCTGAGGATTTGAAAACTTGGAGTGGGAAGAAATTTGGGCCGGTGTTTCGTGAATTGAAGAAGAAGCGCAAGGCTTTGCAAGCCTTGAATAAAGGGGGGCTCACGGCTCATCAAGTGGCGAAGAGGCGCGCTTTGTTGCGTGAGATTAGTGCGCTTGCGGGGATTGAGGAGGGTTATTGGAAGCAATGCTCTCGGGTTCTGTGGCTCGAGGAACGAGATCGGAATTCGAAGTTATTTCACCAAAGAGCATTGGGGCGCAAGCGGAAAAATTTTATTTGAGCTTTAAAGGATGCTAGTGGCGAAGAGCAGGTGGGGGATGAAGCCGTGGGGTGCATTGCAGTCGACTACTTTAAACATCTTTTCACCTCCTTGGATCTGACTATGATTGATGAGGCCCTTATGGATTTCCAGTCCCGTGTTTCAGGGGAGATGAACACCATGTTGCAGACGCCCTATAGGGTGGATGAGGTTCAGTTTGCTTTAAGTCAGATGCATCCGATTAAGGCCCCGAGGCCAGATGATATGTGCCCTATGTCCTTCCAATCTTATTGGCACATTGTGGGCCCTTTTGTGACTACTGTGGTGTTGAGTATTCTGAGAGGTGAGCAGATTCCTGATCAACTGAACCATACTTTTATTACTCTTATCCCTAAGAAGAGTAATGCTGATGCTATGCATGATTACAGACCCATCTCCCTGTGTAATGTGATATATAAACTTGTCTTTAAGGTGCTTGCAAATAGGCTGAAATTATTTCTTGATAAAATTTTCTCTGTGAATCAAAGTGCTTTCACTCAGGGGCATCTGATTACAGATAACATTCTGGTGGCTTTTGAGCTGTTTCATCATATGAAGCAGTTGAAGAGTAAAGAGGGAGCTATGGCAATGAAGCTTTACATGTCTAAAGCCTATGATAGAATTGAATGGGACTTTTTGGATGTTGTTTTGGTCAGATTTGGGTTCGATACAGGATGGCGGGAAAGAGTGATGGATTGTGTTCGTTCAGTAACGTTCTCTGTGGTTATTAATGGGAGACCTACAGATGTTTTTTCTCTGAAGCGAGGGCTGGGGCAAAGTGATCCTTTGTCACCATATCTATTCATTTTGTGCGCGGAGGTGTTTTCTCATCTTCTTCAGATAGCAGAAGAATTCGGCTCATTAAGAGGGGTCAGGATTGCCCCTACTTCCCCTTATGTTAATCATCTTCTGTTTGCAGATGACTGCATTATTTTTTCGAGAGCTTCTTTTCAGGATTCAGAGGCTATTCAGCAGGCTTTGAGTTTATATGAGTTGTCTTCGGGGCAGAAAGTGAACTATGATAAGACCACGATTTCTTTTAGTCGTGGAGTGCCGGATGCTAGAAAGGAGTCCATCTCTCATTCTCTCGGGGTTAAGGAGGTGGACATTCACGACAAATACCTCGGGCTCCCTACCGTTGTAGGCCATTCTAAGAAGGTGATTACAAAGGGAGTAAAGGAGAAGCTGTGGAAGAAGTTGCAAGGGTGGAAGAGGATGGTACAATCTAAAGCTGGTCGGGAGGTCGTGATAAAGGATGTGGCCCAATCTCTCCCTACCTACGCTATGAGTGTCTTTAAGTTTCCATCTTCCTTTTGTGATGAGATAAGATCTATTATTGCCCAATTCTAGTGGGGGCAAAAGAATGGTGAAAGAAAAATTCATTGGGTAGCGTGGAAGAAACTTTGTAGGCCGAAAGATGAGGGGGGGGATTGGTTTTAGAGATATGAAGATGTTCAATTGGGCGTTACTAGGAAAGCAAGCTTGGACTATGCATCAAGGAAGTTTGAATGAAAAAATCCTCAAGGCAAGGTACTATCCTAACTCCTCTTTTATGGATTCGAATCTAGAAGCATATCCTAGTTATACTTGAAGAGGGATTTGGAAGGCTAGGTGGGTGCTTAGAAGAGGTGTGAGGTGGCGTGTGGGGAATGGAGAGAGTATAAAAGTGTGGAAGGATGCTTGGGTGCCGGTATCTAGAGGGATTATTTCTCCTATTGGTGATTCAAATCCGAACCTCAATGTTGGTGCTTTGATTAGTCCAATTACTAGAAATTGGAATGAGGATTTACTTAAACAAATCTTTCTTCCTTTTGAAGTTGAGCGGATTAAGAGTATTCCTATTAGTACTAGGTTGCCGGATGATGTTTTGTGTTGGGATTTGGAGAAAGATGGAATTTTTTCGGTGAGATCGGCCTATAAAGCTTTGGTGAATGATGAGCGGTTGGCAAATAAGGGTTCTTCGTCAACAAGTTCGACTCTTTGGAAAACAATTTGGGGAGTGAAGGTCTTGCCTCGGGTCAATGTTTTTGCTTGGCGTGCGATGTTAGAGGCCCTTCTTACAAGGGCGGGGTTGAACAAACGAGTGGCAGTGGTGGATTCGGTGTGTGGAGTGTGCAGAGCAGCGGAGGAAGTGGGGTTACATGCCCTTTGGTGGTGTGGGCTGGCAAGGGATGTGTGGAGTAAGAGCGGCATTAGGTATGCAGTGCCAAGGGGCTCCAGCAGGGTGGTTGATTGGTGGGACGCGTGTTTTAAGGAGTTGGATGAAGATGGGCTGACTGGGTTTTTGACCACTTGTTGGGAGGTTTGGGGAGCGAGGTGTAAGCTGGTCATGGAAGGCGAGGCTCGTCCACCGGAGGAGACTGTCGAGTATGCTAGGAAGCTGTGTGGGGAACTCAAGGAGGTGGGCTGTGCGAAGTTGAGTGGGAGGGGGGCTGTCGGGTCAGTTTTACCGCAAGTGTGGAAGCCCCCTGATGCGGGGTGGGTCAAGGTAAATACGGATGCAGGCTGTTTGGGGGAGGTTGGCAGTGGCTTAGGAGTGGTCTGTCGCGAGGAGGGTGGTAGTGTGCTGGGTTGTGTGGTGGTTCAAGCTCCCGTGAGTTGGGAAGTGCGTGTAGCTGAGGCGAAAGCCTTGATGGCAGGGCTATGTTTTGCGAAGGAGTTGGGTCTCTCAAAGATCATGGTGGAAAGTGATTGCTTGATGTTGATTCAAGCTTTGCAAAATAAGTCCAAGGGTGCTAGTGAATTTCACCTTCTTATAGAAGATATTCTAGTTCTTTCTGCTTCTTTTAATTCTGTTGTTTGGTGTTTTGTTAAGAGAACAGGTAACAAAGTCGCTCATAACTTAGCCTATTTCCATCCTTGGGAATTTGGGAAACGTAGTTGGGTTTATGATGTTCGGGATTTTGTTGATGCTTTGGCTATTTCTGATATGATAATTTAGTTCCCTCTTGGGTTCTTTCAAAAAAAAAAAAGTGTGATTACTGTCAATATTTTTTGTGGTTGAACAATTCCCACATCAAGGGAAGAGGGCGAGGTAGATTTTTCATGTGAGGTGATGATGCTTCTGGTATACACTCTGATGAAGGGCAAATGTTGGAGATAAGGCATGAAATTGTTGCTGTGAAGGAAACGTTGTGTGAATTAGGGTTCTATTCTAGAGAGATTGTTAAAATTGGGTTATTTTTATATGTTCTTCTGTGATTATTATAAAGATGGGGTAAGAGGGAAATAATCATTGTTGTGTATGCTTTAGTTTCAGAAGTTGGGTTTGATTTGAAAAGTATATTAGTAGTACTGATGTCATTGTCTTGGACTAATGTCCTGTATTTTGAATCACTTGCTATTATATTGAAAATTACCAGTTTCATTAGTTGTTAAAAACTCAAAATGCATTACTTACATTACATCATTGGCATATATTCATGTCCAACAAGAGACATCATCACAATTCACAATGGAATGTTACAATTGAAAATGGGATGTAGCAAAAAATAACCCAGCACCTTACAAAATTATTTTCCAAAAGCAAACCACATCATATTACAAAATCACCCAGCACATTGCAATTGACTTAGTCTAGCATTGACATCCTTGCCAAAATCTTTCTTCTCTTTGGACTCATACTTTCTTCCACATATCCACTCTCAGATGGTTGGGCTCATGGGTTGTTGTCTTGTCTTTCCCTTTGACTTAGGTGCTTGTCAGGTTGTGACTGTGTGATGTTAATTGCATTTCCAAAAGGTTGGCTCAAGGACTGCCTAGTAGTCTTTCCCCTTGACAGACTTGTTGAAGTCTTGTCTGTATGAGGTCTGTGAGGTTGTTGTTATGTTATCATAGCTTCAATTAGGTTGTAATCCCTTGTTGTTATGTCATTTTGGCTTAGTACTCTTTTCGCTTTATTACTCCCTTGAGATGGAACTTCAATCCCCTGTTGTTTAAGCACCTCCCTAGCTGTTAGCCCTCCTTTGCATGTCTTGGAGTTGTGCCCAAATGATTGTATTTCTTGCATTGAACTATAGTGCTCCTCTTTACCTTCCTTTTCTCTCCCTCTTTTCTTCTTATGTTTCTAGATGTTCTTCCTATCCCTCTTTTCATTGTTAGGGGTAGTAGCTCAGGCAAACCCAAATCAGGCCACTAATCAGCATCTGGGATTGGCAAAATGTTTCCCTTGTATGCCTCTCTATACTATTGAGTGACACTAGCAGCACACTTTTCCCATCATGAATTTCATATTCTCCTCTACCTAGGGGGTATGTATGACATGTTCTAGATTCTTTTGTTAGGACCTTAACTTTTTCCCTAATGTTTGTACAAGGGCCCTCTGTCCATGATTCATTGAGTTGCTGCCTGGTAGCATATGTCTCATTGCTATCCTTCTTACCCTTGCAAAAACATTTGTAAAGGCATTAAAAGAACTTCAAATTTGAGGTATGAGTCATTGAGAGTCAGTGTGCATGTTTTACCTTCAAGCAAAGTCAATATTGGATTACATCTGTCTGCTCCAATTGTAGAATTGAAACTTTCCACAAAGTTATTTGTATTTTCATCATTACATAGGCTTTCTTCATACTTCCACCTAGTCCATCTGTCAAGTGGACCAACAACTTTAAACCATTTCACTGCCCTAAGTCCAGCAAAGGTTTGAATCTTCTAAAGAGCCTTTTGGAAACTAAATGCTGAGTAGGCATTCACAACTGCCTAAAACAATTTGTGCATTATATCCCAGGGTGATCAGTCTTGAAGTTCTCGCATAGATGTCTGGCACAGTACCTTCTAGGTACCTTTGGCCAGACTGCATCCAAAGATGGGTTAATGCCCTGAAAAACCAAAAACATTCATGTGAAGTCATTAATTATATGCAATTACAGAGTACCCTAAGCTATTAAAAGTGCAAACAAAATAAGTTCTAACCTTTTGCCTATCTGACATAATTGCCCAGTCACCCCTTCCAGTTTCAAATAGCAGCCCCTTAAGTTGTGCAAAGAACCAAGACTAGCTTTGCTTGTTCTCTGAGTCAACAACTGCAACAGCTACTGGGAAAATTTCATTGTCTTTCAAATGGCAGCCATCTACACCAACCACCCCCTACATCCACTTAACAATCCTTTAAATTGTGGTGCAAAACTGATGAAAATACTCTTGAATTGCAAAGGTCTTTCTGGAGTTTGAAGTGTTGCCTAAGTGCAAAAAGCTTTGGAATCGGGTTGTTTTTCTTCAGTAGCTCACAATATGACAACAATTTGCTGTAAGAGTCATCATGCCCCCCTTGGATGATGGACATAGCAATTTCTTTAGTCTTGTAAACTTTTGAGGTTTTCATGACTATTCCATTCCTATTCTATAGTAGTTTTTGCATAGTCTTCCCCTTAATATCATAGTTTGCCCTAATGTCCTCAAGGAGCTTATTAGCTGCCCATTTACAGTTGGCCATAGGATTGTTTGTGAGGTTTAAGTCACACTTGTGCTGCTCATTTGCAATGCTTTTTATGGCCCAAGTAAGCCTATCAGTTAATTTACTAGCATGCATGGATTCTCCATGAGCATCTCTTAGCAGCACATTCAGCAGTGTATATGTCATTATCTGCTTAATTTACTACTAAGTCAAAGCCCTCTTGCACACAATAATCTCTCAAGGAATCTTTGAAATGTTCCTTATCTACAAATAACATCTATGGTTTAAGGCTAATTCTTCCAAATCCAGGATCATCAAATACTTCCCCATTCCTGTATAACCTACTCAGCTACCCCTCATCCTCAACACTGAAAACATCTAATCTCAATGGATCCCATAAACCATCTACATAATTCATATTCAAAAGCTCATGTACATCCTCTTCTATGTCCCCTTCATCATCATCCTCTGATTCACTTTGGTCCAAATCTGCTTCATTTGGCTCATATTCCCCCTCATTGTCACTCTGATCCTCACTCCCACTTTGAATTCCTTCTTCATCAGTAGCAGCTCTCTCACCTAACCCAGCAGTGTTGTTTCTTGTTGATCTAATAATCCTACTAACAGGTGTGCATGCAACCCTAAGACAGTGTCTGCCATTACTCACCCAAGTACCCTTTGCTTTTGCAGTTGTTTTGGGGACCTTCTTACCGTGAGGAGTTGGTTTTGGGAACTGTGTAGGCTGAGTAAATGTATTAGTCTGGCTAGGATTAGTTTCATTTGAGTTTGGATGGTTATCTGGAGGGTGGTCTTGTGAATTGAACAAAGGGTTATCATTTGCATTGAATAGAGAATGGTCTTCTAATGTGGACAAAGGAGTAGGGTTCTGTGAGAGGTTCTCTTGGTCCTGGTAGATCTCATGTTCACTGACTATGTGAACTTCACTCACAAAGGAGGGGTCTGTGTTTTCGTTTTATGCTCCTTCTTAAATGAGGGGAATTTGGTGGGTTGGTCAGTCCTTCGGAAGATGTACCCAACTCAGTAGTGGATTTGGCTTCCTTAGGATTTCTCCTAAATGAAAGTTTGGGCTTTGGGGCTGCTTTTGGGCTTACATTTACACCACTGGGCCTATTATTTTCAATACCCCCTTCCCTCAACCTTTTTGCCAAAGTCCATGTGAAATTGGGTTCTAATGACTCACCAATCCAAATGTCAATCTCTGTTTCTTTAATGACATCAAACATCTTCATCATGGTTCCATCATCTACTAACTGATGGGTCTCCCTTGTTGTTGAATATTGCAATACAGCATACATGGGAAGCTCATACCCCTTTTTACCAATTTCAACATACATGTCATTAATTATGTCTATCAATTGACATTTATCAACATCATCAACCTCTAATTCCACATAATTGCCAAGATAATGTAACCTAAGGGTTTTTCCCTCAATTCTGCAGAACTCCCAAAAAATTGGTACAAACGCAATTCAGAATAATTCAGGCAAATATACTCAAATGAGGGAAACAGAAAATTCTAAAATCTATTAATGTACTTAAATTAACACATGGAAACAAACAATTATCCACCTTCTCATTTGTAATTATAATAAACACATATTTACCACAATAAACAACTAAAACCACATTCAAATATCCAAATTCCAGTAGAAAACACCCCTACATACTGAAATCTCTAACACGATGAAGATAATGAGTTATGTACCTGGATTATCTTGCAAAAAGGTTCAATTTTTTCTTCTTGCAAAAAGCTGTAATTTTTATTCCCTTTCAAGTCCTGTTGCACTGATCAATCCCAATTTTCCCTTTGTAGAACTGTCCTTGCAAATTTCCAGTACCTCTGTACTTGTAAAATTGTTCTACGGTTTTTTGATTATTTTCCCTCAACGAAGAACAGAGTGGGGGAGAGGGTGAAGATGAGAGAATGTTATGGAGGGAAGATGGAAGGACATAATTTTCCTATTAACGGGAAAAATAAATTGAAACGGTGGTAGGTCAACATTTAATGCCGTTGCAATGTCCGTTATTAAAGATGTCTTAGTAATGACATTATGTGTAACATTTAGGGAGTTTATTGGCCCAATGTGGAAATTTTTAAAAGGTTGGGCACAATGTGGAAAACAATAAAACACATGGGTACTATATAGAAAAACCCTTTTTTAGTATTTCTTCCCCCATCTTTCAGAGAATGAATTATTCAAAATCTTGTCGTTTTTCAAGGATCCACAAAATGGCCACCCTTATTGCTCCCAACCATGTTGACCATGGGCCATCCAATTTGTAAATAATATTGTCGGAATCTAAAACAACTCAAAACCAAAAGATCAAAAAGGAAAAAAAAGCATCTGCATAATTCTCTCATTCTCATTTTCATACATAACGCCTCTAACAACACCCGTGGAGACTGAAATTGAAAATTTGTGTTGTGTGCGTAGCCATTTTGTTCGGCATAAAATATTCTCCCAATTAATCAGGTGACGTAATTGTTGGCTGTAAACTTTTGGCTGTAAACTTTTGACTGTTAATTGGTGATTACAAATTCATAATAATATTTCAGCGGTAACGAGTTATTGCTCTACATTTCGAATTAAATGCATCTGATTAAATAAATAAAAATTATTAATATTCAGATTTTTGTCAGCGTCATAAGCTAAGCCATTATATTGTTAAATTTCTTGCTGAGTTACCCAAATGAAGCCCTGATTAGATCTTTTCTTGTTTTGTTGAGAACTAAAGGTGAAACTTATGAAGAAGTAATTCATTAATTTTTATCATTGGATATCTTTTATATTGATATATAAACCCATATTTTTATTTGTATGATTGAGTGTTAATTTAATTTCAAACCTAAAGAAAATGCAATTGGGTTTTGATGTTTGAACGACTTTCCCGAATTCCCACCACCGCTAAATTCTCGCCCGTTTCCTTATTTCGCGGCACAATCCCAACTTTCTGGGATTCCCTTTGTTGCACTCACTCGGTTAACATTTTAGTATTGGTGTCTTGGTGTACGAGTAATAGAAGTTATAGTATGAGAATTATCTGTTAGGGTTCAAATTAACTAGCATACTAGGTATATAAGGTTTCAAAAACTGATCACAAAAGATTGGGGGGTTAACGAAATACATCCATCAATGAGGCATTCCTCATTCTTCCTTGCCCACCTAGGAAATCAGCATTCATATTTTTCGCTGATTTCGTAACCGTTATTCTTTCCTTAAATATTATTTCCGTTATCCCTTAATATCCGCCTAATTGATTGCCTTCCCGTTTTTTATTATTTGCCTTTCTCTATATATAAAGAGCCTGTTGATTCTTCTAGGATACACAGAAAATTCGCCTCTCCTAAAATTTCAGTCTAACTATTCTCTTCTTTGGGCATTGTTCGAAGTGTTCTCAAATTGCAACTCTGTACTACACCGAAGGAGTAGTAGTCGTGTATCCCTGGAGGTTGGTTGCCAAGAGTCTGTGTGTACGTAATGGGGTAAATTCAACTTTAGGGCAGTGTTTATTCCCGCCACAACTTTCAAATAAGTTAATTAGTATTCTTCTACCAGTTTTAGTTCCTACAATGGTTGGAGTTATGGTGAGGGTTGAAGAAGATGGGAGGTGCTGGTGGGTTTGGTGTTGAGTGAGAGAAGAAGGTGGTGTGAAGGTGAAGGTGAGGGGATGTGGTGAAGATGGTGGTTGGAGGAGTGAGGGGAAGTGATGTGGTGTAGGATAATGCAAGTTGTGGTGAACTTTAAGGGTCATGGTAATATTTGCGGTTTGTGACTCTCTTGGCCAATTCCATACCTCAAATCCCTCGAACACTTACCTACACACAAGAGAATAAACCAATTTGGGACAAAAACAAAATAAAAATAATAAAAATAAGAGTAACTAAATGGAAATAAAAATAGAAAATCAATAATGAAAAGTAAATTATTTCAACTATAAAATTACTAAAATAAAGGAACTAAATAAATTATTAAATTAAGAGGTAAAAGCTAGTAAAATCACTAAATAAACAAATTAAACTACAAAATATGAAAATCAGAATTAAATATTAAAAGAGATAAAAATAAAAAGAATTAATGAAAATAGATTATGAAAATAAACTAAAAACTACCCTTAAAAGTGACATAAATGTCACTTATCATATAGCCCAATAACTCCTTTGACGATTTTTGGGAACCTTTCAGACAAAATTGTCTTTGCTGGCAATTTTCGGCATATTTGACCAAAATTGCTTATTTAGTAAAATAAGCATAATTACACAAAAATATAATGTTGCATGCATTTATCGCACCATCTTGCTTGACCTGGGGTCAAGTTCATGTTTGTATCCAAACTCCACAATCCCACATGATATTACAATACACGTATTTCATACACAGTTTAATACACAACATAATTGTTATATGACATTAACACATAATCCTATTGAAGCCCTAGTGAATCGAACATGGGGTGCTACACCTTGGGTTGTGAATTTTCTTTTTATTGGGCCTAGAAAGTTTCGTTGTAAAAATCATCTCTTGCACTCTTTGTTCCTTATATCTTTATGCTCTTTATATTTCACAAAATCTGGCTATAAGTTCTAACAACAATTCACCCCCTCTTGTCAATTTCCATCTGACTATCAAGTTAAAAAAAAGAGATATGGATTGATGGAATTGGATCTAAATTGGAATTGAATTTGGACTTGGATATATACATAAATGGATGGATAAAAATGAATGCATGGATTGGATAGGAATGTACACTAGTTTGGACACGAACTGGACATGGACTATGGGTTTGAATTTTAGAAATAGGCCTAGTTGGATCCACGCCAGACCGTATGACAAAACTAACTCAATTTTATGGTCTACATGAGAGCATAACTTATTTGATACAAATTGAATGATACACACAGGTGCATGTAGGTCCTAAATTAGATTCAACGACTTTACATGGTTGAATGTAAAATTTCAAATATTTGGGCCCTTTAAAATAACTGACCACTATGGCGATATAAGAGGTAATTGTGCATCGCATGAGTTATATAACTAGTAAGCTAAATAAAGATAGTTATTGACATACCCTCTCAAGGCAAATAAACTACCAAAACTAATTTGAATGAAATTATCCATATCCAATTTATAACCTAAGGTTGGATTTATTGCTGGACTTGAGCGATAGTCTGAATTAAAGACTCATAAAATCTTGCACGATGATATTGTAGTAAAGTCGTCCAAGACGTCTTGGATTGAGTATTGGTTATCAAAACTCTAACAAAGACTCATAAAATATGTAAAGCTGCTGCCAATAATAACAAAGTAATACCCACTATTTGTCGCCCATAAATGATAATGATGAAATAAAAATAACTCTCTCTCAAAGCAAGCTACTTTTCCAAACATCTGAATTCCAACAGTTAAGTTTGTGGGAATAATTGTTACACTTGTCCTTTTAAAAAAAATTATGAACTTCCTCGAAGGTTATAATTAATTAGAGATTTTTATTGTTATAATTATCTGTAATAATGCCTATAAATAACCGTTTGTGTGCAATTTTCTTTTCACATTCTCCCATATCGATTTTCTTTTTCTCTCCAAAACTATCTATCCTATCAAAACTTGATCCACCTATTTTTTTTTGGAACCAAATCAAAATTTTGATTTGAATTCCCTTATTATGAGCTTATTGCAAAATAATGCTTAATTTCAAATGTTTTTAGCCAACCAATACCAAAATTCAGTATATATATTCAAATATTTCTTCCCCAAATTCTAATAGTATAGGAAATGCACAAGTACAATGTTTTATCCAATTTCTTCAAACTCCAAACACTAGTACAAAAAACTTTAAATGACACAAAAGAACTATCTGGTGGGGTACTGAATCGGATCACTTAACATCTGCTCCGTTTTTGGTTCACGTGAAACAGTTACACACCCACAAAATATTGGCCCAAACCGGCCAACCCGTATCAAGGAGCCCATCAGCTCTCTTTCACCCATTTCCGCTCTCCTCTCACATTTCCCTCCCAAACCCTAAGCTCTCCTCTTTTTCACCCATGAGTGGCAAACCCTAACTCCCCTCTCTACTCAGCTTCATCCATTCTCTTTCCTCTCTCCTCCTCCCATCGTTTTTCCTCTCTCATCCTCCTTTCCTCTCTCACCCAAAAACCACCACCACGACTGTTGCATCGTAAACCACCACCACTAAGTTCGCTGCACTAACCAACCACCGTCGCTTCATACAACACCACCACCATTTCGCTGCGCCAACCATCCACCCACCAACCACAACCAACCACGAAACATCGTCGCTTCATCTTCATCTGCTGGATTCACCAACCAACCACCCACCAACCACGAAGCATCTTCGATTCATTTTCTTCAACCACGACCAACCACCAACCATGGAGCCAAAAATTGGAATTCCTAATCAAGCCCAGATCTAGGTTTTTTTTTAATAATAATTATCGATTTATTTTTGTAATTTTTTTTTGGGATTTTTCAATTAACTTTCCTTACTTTATGTTATTTATTTTTAATTTTTTGTTGTTTACACTTTTTGTAATTTTGATTAACCACCACCACCTTATTTTTTGTTGTTAATTTTTTTTTATTCTTTATTTATGCTCTTTATTTTTCGAGTATATTTATTGTTGTTAATGTATATATCTGTTTTTAATTTCAATTATTGGACTAATTTATATTCTTTATTTCATTTTTTAATGTTAATATGTTTTTTAATGAAATGTTAATGTATATTTGTTGGGTGTAAATATTCTTGCCTGCTAGGTTTAGGAATGTTTTTATTTGATTTAAATGTTCTAACTTATGTTGCATCCAACTGGAATTAGGATAATTTGAATGTCAGAATCTTCTTAGTTATGATGTTGCCTTACTGGGTTTAATAATAGGTAATTTTTTGTAATTGAAAATAACTGATTCGTTTTTGCATCTGAAAGGGATCAGTTAAGTGTCAACTGATGGCGAATCGGATCAGTTCACATTTCCTAGTAGATCTGCCCGCACTCGATTTGGTCCATTTTCGGATAAGTAAGGCCTCTTTTGACCATAATAATTGACCTTTTTTCCACTAGCTAGTGAAATAGCAAATGTACTCCTACTTGTCATTATACGTAACGACCTCCTATTACACCCATTAGCACTGGATCTAACTTCGACAACCCTTTTGTAGATATTGCGGACATTGAAGAGGCGGATTATATCGATGTTATTACAACTATTCGTACCACTGAAAAAATATGGACTGGACTCAGGCTCAAATTTTCGAGTCCAAATATTTTCGAACTGAATTTGGACTCACCCTTTTGGAGTCCAAAAATTCCAATCCAGTCCAAATACATATATATAATTTCTTTGATACGTTGCCACTCCAAATTTTGTTAATTGGTGCCAGTTTTTCTATTACCCTCCAAACTAAAAAGTACAAAAAGTCTAAATTTTGTTATCTTGGTGATTGTTAAGAAGGCTTTTTAATTATTATTTTGGGTTGGGTCTTGTAATTTGTAATTTGCAATTTGCATTTTATGATAATCTTCAAAGATGGATGTAACTTACTTTAGGGAACGGATGTAATGAGTTTAGTTTTTCAAATTTCAATCATCAGAAAGCATTGTGAACCTAAATTTGAAAAATAATAATATAATATTCGGACTGGACTGGATTCGGACTCAAAGGAAGTCTAACTAGAAACAGATCTCTCTATTACTTTGAGAATAAGATCGTTGGTTTGACCGATGAACTACATGGTAAAATGGACCTTCTATATTTGATTTTCAGCAAGCAAGTATTGGAAGCGCCTTCTAATCGACCATTCCTTTTTAGGTGGGTTGCGGGCTGCTGCTTAATCAATTAGTTATGAAATACCATCAACTCTATGTGAAAAAAGTTTCGACCTGGACTGGACTCACAAAAAAGTTCGGATCGGATTTGGACTCAAACTCCCGAATTCAAAAAAATGTGGATTGGATTTGGATTTGAAAAAGTCCAATCCAAGCAATTTACACCCTAACAACACGTCACAAAGTAACTTAGTGTAACACACGACCCATACGGAGTCGAGTATATCGTCACCAATGCGCATTCAGGGCCAACAACTATCCTCAATAACCGAACCCCGAGAGACTTCCTAGGAGGTCACCCATCCCTGGACTACTCCCAGCCAAGCACGCTTAACTGTGGAGTAACTAAGGAATTAAACTCCCTAAAAGAAAGATGCATCTTATTGGAATGAGTAGCCTGCTAAATCTCTTTAAAGTAATCATGAGGGGTATTACATACACCCCCACTTGAGAATAGTGATGCCCTCGTTGCGCCTGAGGACTCCACATATTCGGCATACGGCCTGTGGGTCGCCCCAGCCTGAAAACTGATCGCCGGAGACTCCAGATATTCGGTCTGATGACCTCAGGGTCGCTCCTTATGACAATGCAGCCCCAGAATCCTCCCCCATTAGGCGCTTGAGGACTCCTAATATTCAGCCTTACGGCCTTAGGGTCACCCCAACATGCGGTTGCAAGGTTGCTCTGATACCAATTGTAACACTCGACCCATACGGAGTCGAGTATATCATCACCAATGCGTATTCAGGGCCAACAAATGTCCTCAATAAGCAACACAAGTTTTTCCAGCGCATTTTGTCCACACTCATGCGCACCCTGAGAGACTTCCCAGGAGGTCACCCATCCCTGGACTACTTAACTGTGGAGTAACTAAGGAATTAAGCTCCTTAAAAGAAAGATGCATCTTGTTGGAATGAGTAGCCTGCTAAATCCTTTTAAAGCAATCATGAGGAGTATTACAGTTAGCCTAAACAGATAAAGACTGTTAACTTAGGCAATAGAAGATGAAACATTTCTTAATATGGGGTGGATTAATACTACTCCCTCTGTCGTAAAATACTCTTTACACTTTCCTTTTTGATTTGTCCCATAATACTCTTTACATTTCTATTTTTGGATATGACCCACTATTATTTTAATCATTCTACTTTCTACCATTGGCCCACACTCTGTCTCTCCTCCAAATAAAATAATACCACTCCTACTACCTACCAACTCTAACCATTGATCCACACTCTGTAACACCCCAGAATTTCAAAGCGGAAAAAGAAAGAAATTAATAATAGTATTAATAGGACGATGGCGGAAACATCGTCTTCTAGGAATGTCACTACTACAAGAATAGTGTTTAAATAACTAAGTGATAAAAACAAACATAAGTAAGTACTATAAGTAAATTAATTACTTAGATTAAAATCGAAATGAGAAAACTATCTCAAACTAAAGAGAAGTCTAGAACTAAAACCCCTAATATATTATTTCTCGCATCTCAACCCGAGCCCAAAATCAAAGAAAGTCCCCATCAACAAAACCTGCAAAATATACAACAAATATCCACAATCAGTGGGGAGTAACTAGCAGTTCTCCCAGAACAAAAGAAATCAAAGCATGATTCAGACATAGATTAATAAGAAAGGAAAGCATAAAGTCAAGTCAACTACAATATGCATCCACTTCCATATAACTCACAAATAACGCATATGAAAAATAAATAGCAAGTGAGTTGGGTAAAAATAAATAAATCATCTCAAGAGTACTTTTATAAAAATAAAATATAGGTAAAACAAGTTATTGAGTCAGAAATCGAACGCTAGTGAATCGCAATTCACTTCCTAAGGTTTGTCAGATCGCAATCTCCAGGTCAGTCTATGGGCCTACGTTCCCCACTGCCTGTGTCTAAGAATGACCAAACTCCCGATGCAGGGTAGAACACGCAGAACTCCCTGACCTCTCGGACGACAACAATTAACCCAGGTGTACCCCTAGTTCGCAAACTAGGTGGTTGGCATGTTCTTCACCGGGGACTACATCTATCCCACGGGATGTTCTTATCTCAAAAATAAAATCATAATTCATAAATATCATCAAAGTATCATTCAGCTCAAAAATATTCGTCAAAAGGGATGCCACCCGGCCTTATACCCATAATTCATCAAAAGTAATTTTTTCAAAAATCTTCAAAGTAGTAACTTACAAATTTACAACAAATATCTCCAACCACAATACTTTAAACATCACTAAGCATCAACAATGATAGTGAAATAGTTTTTACAGCACTAAAAACATCAATAAAAAATGCATCACCAATTAACTCCAAGGCTTATTAAATAAATGAATAGTACACAATTAATCATTTTTACATAAATCAAACATAAACATAATGATACCAATAATACTTATAGCAACCTACTAAACACCAGCATCCAAGAACATAATAGATCACAAATTATTTCTGATTAACAAGCTCTCAAATAATTTAAAAGAGTATCCTCAATTTCACAACAAAAACCCAATAATAATTATTAAACTAATAAGTTCGAGCAGTAAAATCACACAAAAATTATCATATGACCCTAATGGCTCTACTGACATGGTACAAATTTTATTTATAATTTTCGGACTCCAAAAGTAATTTTAAAAGTTAATATACAGATTACTCAATAAAGCCAATATAATAACTAAAAGTATAAATAAACGCCCAAAAATTACCAACAATTTACAGAACATGCATAAGCTCACGGAAATACATATTATACAAAGAAATGATTTTTTCAGCCTCCAGAAATAATTTTCATGATTTATATACTGACAGATTCGAAATTGCAAAAACAGATATATCAATTAAATAAACCAGTACACAGTAGGAAAAAATTATTCTAAGGCATGGAATACATACTACGCATACAACATGATCTAAAAAAAATAATTTCAGAAATTTTAACATCCGCTTAATAATTATTATGCAATTTAGCCAAAAAGCACAAAACACCAATTAAATCAAATAGGTACCAAAAATCATACGAACATTATTTTTCTCTTTACAGTAATCACACAGCATGCATCAAGTATATTCATGTCAAATTTCGTCAATAATTTCATTCAAAAAGTATTTTAAATAATTCCTAGCGTAATAATCTAATACCGAATAATACTCTAATCACTATGGTTCTAAGATAACTGCTAGTTACCTGGAACGTCGGGAGGAGAGCTGAGTCTAAAGAGATAGTTAAGAGCTACGCATACAATCCAATTTCTCTTCTAACCCCAAGGCACAACGAACGAGAATTGTAGCAACCAGTCACTAGGCATTTTCTTCTTGAACTTTGAAAACTCTTGTTTCGCACTGCTATGTTCCGACCATGATTTCCGGTGATCAAAAGCTCAGATTCTAAATCGCTCCGGTCCGAGTGTAGAACAAGATGTTATAAATGTTCTGCCCAAATTTTAAGATGATCCAACGGATAGATCTCCGGATACGGTTATTTTCGTGAAGGTATGACAGGAAAAACCGGGTTGAAACTTTCTATTCTTTTCCTCTTCCTTTTCTCTCTTTCTTTTCTTGAAAACGGTGATGGTTAAATGCAAATGATGCTGAACCTCTTTTAATAAAAATCAGAATTTGATGGCAAGGAAAAATGAAGGGTTTTAGGAGAATGATTAGGGGGGTTACAATCTACCAAGAGTCACCAATTAAAAGAAATGAAATAAAAGAGGAGAAACTTCTTCCTTCTCCCTCCCCATAGCCGGCTTTCCAAGCCCAAGTACACCAAGAAGATTTCGGCCCAAGTCATCAAAGGTCAATGCATCAAAAGTCCGTCACGCGATAAATCGATAAATTCCTAAATCGCGCCTAAACTTTGAAAATACTTAATAATGAAAATAACTCTAATAAATTATATTATAAATATAAATACAATAAACACATTAACACGCCACATGCGATGCAACATTTCATCACCCAAGTCGGTCCAACAACGTTACAAAAACGCTACGCGACAAAACAGCATCCTAAACGCCTAAACAAATAACGAAATTAATATAACCTTTAAAATAAATAACTAACAACTTAAAATAAATATATATACATATATCACATCATATAAATATATATACACATTTTCATATCACGTTCCAAAATAATCTAAATAATAAATTATTTATTTTTACGAAAAAAAATATCATTTTAATGTAAACAAATACCAAAAATAAATGGTGAAAATTACGGGGTGTTACACACTCTCTCTCCATCAAATAAAATAATACTACTTTTACTACCTACTAACTCCTATCACATCTACTTTTTAATAAAATAATACTACTTTTACTACCTACTAACACCTATCACATCTACTTTTTTAATAAAATAATAATTGATAACCAAACAACAACTTATCATCTAAAACTGCGTGCCATGATAAGTGTCAAGAGTATTATGGGACGGAGGGAGTATCAAAGATAAAGTGAATGGTATACAAAGATCAGATGCCCACATGGGGGGAAATATATGGTTTCTTTAATGAAAATATACAAACAAATCAAGGTCAACTAGAGGTAAACCCTTGCAAACAACATTGGTGGGCAAATTGATAATGCACTTGGAAAGTTTGCAGGATGTTATGCCTAGTATGAAAAGAGTATTGGGTCTAATGAAGCATTCAAACTCTAGGAGGCTCAAGCACTTTACGGAAGTCTCTACAAATCCAATACGATCATGTGTGGAGTATAGTGTGTGATACTAATAAGTTCAAAGCTAAACTAAAGAGCAAACGTAAGAAAGGTGACGACAATGATTCATCAATAAGGAGCAAGGTCATTGAAACAGGAGACTACGCAACAAGTGGAGGGAATGTAGAGGCTCTTGATGAGTTGAGGAACCAATAGGTTAACAAGCTACAAAGAAACAACTAGCTGTCGAAAGGAAGGAGAAAAACATCCAGATTGATCATAGCAAAGCCCTATCAGTTTCAAGTAATATTGAAGAGCTTGAAAATCAATACTTTTGTGTCAATGTCACTAAGATGGCTCCCTTGCAAAAAAAAAGATTTATGATAAAAAATTACAAGCACTTGCGGAAAATATATGGAAGGACTTTTGATGATTAGGTTGCTTTAAGCTTGCTAAATTTGATTATGTTCATTAACGTTCTTTTTATGTTATCTTAGTATATTGTATCCATGTCTAAGTTAAGCATGTTTTTTTCATGAACTCAAGTTATACTTCCTCCGTTTTTTATTACTCGCAACATTTCCCTTTGCATAAAGACCAAGGAGAGGAAAGAGATATAGAGGGATAAAAAAAATAACACCATGTGCTAGGAGAGAAAAAGAGAGTATATTGCCAAAAATAAACGTTGCAAGTAATAAAGAATTACCAAAAAGAGAAACATTGCGAGTAAAAAATGGCGGAATTATATTGTAATTAGTAATTATTAGTGATTTTATCTTTTAGTACTAAGTTTAAAAATTAATAATTATTAGTAATATTATTATTAGTGATAATATAAATAATAATGGTGAAGTGATACACTTTCAGGGAGTTGTCACCTCCAAGTCCATATCAGTGCATGACTTGTTACCTTACATTGCTTGTGGCGTAGCTCTACTGTACTCACTTGCATCTTTTCAAAAACTCTATCAGATATCCTTGTACTATTTTTTGAATTATTGTACTAAAGATTAGTGCATGATTGTTGTTGTACTCATTTAAATATTTGAATATTGTGCAATGAATAATAAACTTCCACCACTCTCATAGCAAACTACCCACAAATCTTCTCAAACTCCAAAAGTTCAAGGCAATGTGATAATTTCATACTTCCACCCCATATATTTGATGATTTGTATAATCAAACATGTGATTCATATATGGGGAGTGACACTTTCGTAAGTGCAGTAGATGATATCCTAAATAATGTAATTGGAGATACTCACCTTTTAGTATTTAGAATAAGAAAGAAACGAGATTACACAAAATGAAAACGAGAAAAATGGCACAAACGCATATGGAATGATTACTTCTTAACCAGCATGGTGTACAATGCACCACAATTCTCCGAGGGTTCCGGATGAGTAAAGAGTTAGTTCCTTCGCATCGTCAATGCTCTTGAAAATTATTCCATACAAAGATTTGATGTTGTTGGTACTATTGGAAGAAATTTTCTCTCCCCACTTCAAAAATGCACTACTGCCATACAATTGTTGGCTTATGAATGGTTGGTGATGTCATAGATGAAAACATGTGAGTTGCTGAAAATACGACGATATAAGGCTTAAAGAATTTTTGTAAGTGTGTGATCGAGGTACTTGAACATCATTACTTGCGAAGGCCAACATGCGATGACATTCGACGTCTGCTTCAAATGGAGAAAGCCTGCAGTTTCCCTATTATGCTTGGTAGCATCGATTATATACATTGGCAATGGGATAAATGTTTCACATTTGGCAAGTTCAATACATTGGAGGTCATCAAGGTATACCACCAATGATATTGAAAGTTGATGCTTCTTATGGTTTATGGATTTGGCATGCATATTTTGGTGTTATAGGATCAAGCAATGACATCAGTGTCTTGGATCGATCTCCGATATTTGACGAGTTACTTGAAGGACGAGGTCCAGAAATCTAATACATAGTAAATGGAATCACGTAAAATATAGGATTATCTTGTAGATTGTATCTATCTTGAATGACAATCTTCGTCAAAACCATTCCTCGAGCAAACATGCATGCTTTAGAGAAAAAGTAACTCTTTGCACAATATCAAGAAGATGCAAGAAAGGATACAGAACAAGCATTTGGGGTGCTCCAAAATAGATTCATGATTGTTTGCAATACGATATGTTTATGGAAAAAAGTAAAGTTGGGGATATCATGAAAGCATGCCTCATATTACATAATATGATTAATGAGGATGGAATAGATGCTAAAGAAATGACCACTAGTGTTAACTATACAATAACAATGAATTAAAAGTGAAAATCCATAACTTCATATTGGTCTACTTAGGCCCTGTTCTTTTGAACTTATTTTGGCTGAATTGAACTGAACTTATTTTATTTTTGTTGAACTAAACTTATTTTTGCTGAACTGAACTTATTTTTACTTATTTTTGCTGAACTGAACTTATTTTTACTTATTTTTGCTGAGCTGAACTAATTTTGGCTGAACTGAACTTATTTTTGCTGAACTGAACTTATTTTTGCTGAAATAAACTGTATTAACGTAATATTATCAATACTTATTATTATTTATTTTATTATTTTATAATAATAAATAATATATTATAAATAATACGTCTAATTAATAATAATAATAATTATTATTATTATAATAAATAATAAATAATAATAATAATAATAAATAATAAATAATAATAAATAATGAATAATAAATAATAAATAATAAATAATAATAATAATAAATAATAATAATAATAATAAATAAATATATAATAAATAATAATAATAATAACAATAAATAATAATAATAATAAATAAATAAATAATAATAATAATAAATAATAAATAATAAATAATAAATAATAAATAATAAATAATAAATAATAAATAATAAATAATAAATAATAAATAATAAATAATAAATAATAAATAATAAATAATAAATAATAAATAATAAATAATAAATAATAAATAATAAATAATAAATAATAAATAATAAATAATAAATAATAAATAATAAATAATAAATAATAAATAATAAATAATAAATAATAAATAATAAATAATAAATAATAAATAATAAATAATAATAATAAATAAACAAATACAAAAATAAAAATAAAAAATAATTAAAAAAATAAAAAATAGAAATTCATCGTTATTATAATTATAATATGAATAATAACAATATTAATAGTAATATTGAAAACAAAAAATAATAATTACAACATTAGATAAGACCAAACTTATTTTTGCTGAACTAAACTTATTTTTGCTGAACTGAACTTATTTTTGCTGACCTGAACTTATTTTTACTTATTTTTGCTGAACTGAACTTATTTTTGCTGAACTGAACTTATTTTTACTTATTTTTGCTGAAAATAAGTCCAAAAGAACAGGGCCTTAGAAATTACTTTCTTCATTTTATTTTTTGCAACATTTTGACTTTCATGCTTGCTGATATAAAACTTTGACCATTAATATACGTAATTATATATTTGTAAATATTATAAAAAGTTAAAATCTTGTAAATGTATATGGAGATGAATCCAACAACACCTTATATGCGAAAAAAGTCAAAATGTTGCAAGTAAAAGAAAGGAGAAAGTATTATACAAATCAGAGCAAATACTTTGAAAATCATACGCACATTCGCAACGGAGCCGAATTTCACCAGCTGCAACATGATTTGATGGAACACATTTTGTCACGTTTTGGAGGAGACACCAATTAAATTTTATGTGGATTTTTCAAACTCACGTGGTTTTATTTGTTTTATGTTTTAGCAATTATTATGCGATTAATAACGTTCATGAATGCCTTTAAGTTATGTCATTATTTCACATGTACTCAATTAGTGTCCCATAATTTTTATAAGATTAATGTAAGTTTAAAATCTTAAATAAATAATTAAATAATTTTTTAATGTCAATTTTCAACTAATCGGTAAATATTCGAACTATATATTCTCATGATATGGTATATTATTGGTGTTAAAGAAAAATAGCATGAAATGGATTAAATATAAATGAAACATTGACAAAAACATCCCCAACTATAGGCGTTCGGTCAACATCAGTCCCAACTTTTTATTAACTCTTAGCGTGTCAACTTTGGGTTATGTTTTACAAAAATGTGTCAGATTAACCAAGAAGGGGAAGGTTGGCAGGGGAGGAGGTTTCATGGGTGAGGGAGGGAGTTGTAGAGCGGGGAGGGGGTGTCGGGGGCGGGGGAGGTGGTGTTTAGGGCAGGGAGGGGTTGGCTAAGGTTGTGATTTTGGACGTTTTACATGCTGTAGCAGGTCATTAACTTGTTGGGACCACTTTTGTAAAACATACCACAAAATTGGGGCTGCTGAACATTGATCAAAAGTTGGGGCTGAAATTGGGAAAACACCCATAGTTGGGACTGTTCTTGTTAATTTTTCTATATATAAAATAATATTAAGTTTTTTATTTAGGGTTTGGATCGAATATGAGGAATATAATATAAAATTGGAAAGAATTCGGAGCATGGTGTTAAAATAACGCCCGCATCAATTCGGTTCGCCCAAGTTGTAACGGATTTAATTCAACTTTGGCGAACCGAATTCGACCGGTTCATAAAGCCTTCTTGTAAAACACCGAGATTTCGCCCGTTTCGACCGCGACGACGAATTATCGCCCGCATTTCGCGTGCCAAGGTGCGAATTTCAGATTTTTTTTCCAGATAACAAACCCTAGATCCATCAATTGAAGATGAAGTACGTGATTTCTTTCATATAAATGTTGAGGCTTTTGCTAGGGAGGTTGATTCCGGTGCAAAAGTTGTGTTGGAAAAGTCTCCGGCCACAGTGAAGAAGACAAAGAAGCAGCGAAGAGAAAAAGGTGTAGGCGTTTTCGATGGGACTGGCTGATGGCTGGATTAGATTGCTTATATTTTTACTCTTTTATCTTTTTTTATTTTATAATCTGAGTTGGGAAGGGAAAGGTTACCCAGTACCCACGTGATTGCAAATTGCAATACAACAGTACTTTTTTTTTTTTTTTGAGACATGCAGTACAGCTGTATAGTTACAACTCTTTCTCTCTCATAAACTCTTACTGCTTACCATTAAAAAAAAACAACTCTTACCGCTTCTTTGTTTTGGCCTTTTAGGTAAAGAAAAGTAGCGGTAAATCTTAACTTTTGACTCTTCAATTTCTTAACTCAGTGAGGAATCATGATAACAAATTTTTTAAGATCTCATATATATTGATGCACAATCATTAAAAAAAAAAAATACGCTAAAGCATTATACTATAAAATTCGTGCGCGACAACCACGACATGGTCCGCGATAAACGTATCCGTTCCGTTCCAGCGAAACCATGATCGTTCCCGTTACCGCGACAAAAACCGCATTTTCGAACTATTAAAAAATAAAAAATAAAAAATCAGTAGAAGTTAGTGAGAAATTGATGTGGCATAAGCTTGGGAGTTGAGTTCGATAAACTGCCCAATCCCACATCCCTAGGGGTGTAAGTGGATTGGACTGATTGGACTTTGCCAAATTCAAATCCAGTCCAAAATTTTTTGGACTCGAGAAATTAAGTCTAGGTCCGATCCAAATATTTTTTGAGTCAAGACCAGTATGATATTTTTTTCTTGAGTCCGAATCCAGTCCAGTCCAATTATTATATTATTTTTTTCCACCGATTTAGATTCAATGATTCACAACGTTTTTTCATAATTGAATTTAAAAAATGAAGCTCATTATATTCATTCTATAAAATAAGTCACATACATCTTTTTTATATTATATATATAAATACCCCATCTGTCCCAGAACACTCTTTACATTTTTCTTTTTCATCTGTCCCAGAATACTCTTTACACTTCTATTTTTGGATATGACCCACTATTATTTTAATCCTTCTACCTTTTAAACATTGGCCCACACTCTCTCTCCTCCAAATAAAATAATACCACTCCTATTACATACCAACTTTAACCATGGTCCACATTCTCTCTCCATAAAATAAAATAATACTACTTTTACTAACTACTAACTACTATCACATCTAGTTTTCAATAAAATAATAATTGATAACCAAACAACAACTTATCATCTAAAACTATGTGCCTTGATAAGTGTCAAGAGTATTTTGGGACGGAGGAAGTATTAAATATATATTATATATATAAATATTTTTGGACTGAACTTATTGGATTCCAAAGGAGTGAGTCCAAATCCAGTCCCAAAAAAAAATTAGATTCAAAAATTTGAGTTCGAGCCCAGTCTAAAAATTTTCCATCCAGTCCAGTCCGATAAGTTTGAACTGGACTGGATTGGACTCTGAACTTTTCGCAGCCCGCTTACCCCCTACCAATCCATCAGAACGAAGAAGTGGTAGAAAGTAGTAACAGGGTTATCCATTTCCTCTTCCACAAGCTCCGTAAACATTGTATGTTACCAGAATACCACCTGACATGATTTCTGTTCCAACTTCACAACTCTGTTTTCGGTGCCACACTTCTCTTCTCCTTCATCATACTCCTTGAATCAGATTCTCTCTTCACTTAACCTTCCCGTCAAAAAAAATAAAAATAAAAAAGTTTCTTTTTCGTTGTTTTTCTCGAAATACTTTCTTATTCCTTCATTTCAATCGCCATTAATTTCCCTTCTTTAAAGCTCCGCAACTTCCCACCTTTTCTCTGTGCTATTCAGCTTCTGAAATTCGGTTGCTCAATAATTTTAATGGCTGTTTCTCACCATTATCGAAGTGTTTAATGTCACAGTAATCAATCAATTCATACCAAATTTTGTCGGATTACGAAAATTAGGGTTTTGAAAGGTGAAAAAATTCATGAATTATGCTTCCGTGGGGTGGGCTTAGCTGTTGTTTGAGTGCAGCTGCACTTTATCTTCTCGGAAGAAGCAGTGGGAGGTAAATTGTTGATTACTTAAATTATTTCGGCGATAACTTATTTCAATATTTGATATTTGTTTTTATCAATCGAAATTTGTTTGATTTTTTTTTACTTGTAATTGCTATTGCAGGGACGCGGATTCTCTGAAATCTGTGGGCAGAGTCAATCAGCTGAAAGATTTGGGTAAGATGAATCTGTTTCTTTGTAATTTATATTAGACAGTTGTGTTTATCACTGCACTACTTACTGTGAAATGCATGTATTGTGTGCTTTTCGTGCCAATACTAAATTTGTCGATTTGATGTTATTATGTATCTAGTGATATGGATTGGATCAGTGAATTGTATCTTTGTTTCATCACTTGCAAATATAGTAATTTCTTCATTGCTGACTAGGGTTCCACGTTTTTGTCCCTTGTGTTTTGTAATTGTTCAGCAGTATTGCTAGATGCAGCAAGCAAAGTTATACCTTTTGTTGTCTGTGTGTCTGGACGAGTTGGCTCTGAGACGCCAATAAAGTGCGAATACAGTGGTTTACGAGGTGTCATTGTGGAAGAAACGGTATGCAAATCAAGCTATTTTGATGAACAATGTTAATCTAAAACTCTTTCTTACTGAGAAACGGGATTGTGCATTTGTGCTCATCATTCATGATGCATACATGTGCGCTAATGTTTTGTTCTTGTCTTTTTGTGGCTGCTTCAGGCTGAGCAACACTTCTTAAAACACAATGACGCTGGTTCATGGGTGCAGGATTCTGCATTAATGCTATGTATGAGTAAAGAGGTGCCATGGTACCTGGTAAAACACTTCCATCCTCGGTGTCTGTTAGTGAAAGCTTGTTTAAATTTCTTAATAGCTGTATATATGATATTGATGCATGGTTTCTTAAGGGGAAAAATCTTTATGGTGCTTGCATAAAATTAGCTGATAATTTTCATTTTCTCCTTTAAGGATGATGGGACAGGCCGTGTTTATGTTTTGGGAGCACGGGGTGCTACTGGACTGGAACTAACTATTGGGAGTGAGGTTTTTGAGGAATCGGGACGATCCCTTGTGCGTGGGACATTGGATTATCTCCAAGGTCTAAAGGTGCATGTCTTTCATTTTCTGTAGAAGCTTCGAATGCAAATTGTTGTGTTCGTGCTTACAACTAAACTACTTTCCAGATGCTTGGAGTGAAGCGTACAGAACGAGTTCTTCCTACTGGGACACCCTTGACTGTTGTAGGTGAGGTATGATCCATGCTATCGAGAATCTTGGCAATTTTTTCGGTTAAGTTTTTGAGATGCACCAACTTATGGTTTCACCCCAATGATGCAAACTGTGGTTCATTGCATGTATGGGCTACTTGTTTTTCATATCTTTCTTTGTAATGGCACTGAGCAAACTAAATCAGTCAAGCATTGTTTTAGGATATTATCTTTGAGTAATGCTGTGGTGAAACTACCAGAACACTGGTGTGCGTTAGCTTCCGTGTAATTAATTTGCTACTTTCCAAAACTTTTTACATGTTAATTTGGCTTGCTGTTTGGCAGGGCCGTCTTAAAATGGCTGGGGGCGTGTGTTAATAATTGACATTAGGTACTAATATTGAAATTATTATGCATAAGTATAAATTATAAATATTCATTATCTATAAATTTACCATATAATACTGATTTTACAAATCAAAAAGTACCTAATGTATGAGTATAAGGAAAATATGAATAGAACAGACAATAAATTTCAAAAGTTAGGGGTTTCTTAAATGAGGGGCCCCGTGCTGTAGGTCTTTTTGCACGTATTCACAGATGGCCTTGGTATATGGTGAGATGGTGAATTTATTACTTGAGGTTTTTAATGGCCGATGGGTTTACTATGTGAGGACGCTAAGGAACTTGGCTTCAAGTGACTCTTCCTATCTTTTGTTAATTCCTATTCCGCTTTCTTAAAGTGGCAATTAGGAGGGGAAACATACTCAGTCTGTGTTTGGAATATATGCTTTGATTAGAATCAATGTAGAAGGCTTTTTCGAGGTTACTTGGTTGATGTTGGTTCCATTGAAATTGGAAACCTTTTTGTACTTTAACATCATCATAGGGGCAAGTGCCATTGAATTATGTATCTGTACCCTCTCCTTCTCCACCCAAGTGACCTGTTAAGTATATCATGGTTTTATATTTAGTTCTCTGTAGCTCTTTTTTTCCCCACAATTTCTTCTTTTAATTTCTTACCCTTATTGTTACCTCTCTGTTGACAGGCTATCAAAGATGATATTGGCACAGTCCGCATTCAGCGTCCTCACAAGGGGCCTTTTTATGTTTCTCCAAAAGCTATCGATCAGCTAATTGCAAATCTTGGGAAGTGGGCTAGGTACTGAATTCCTTACATTCTGATCTTGTCTAGTGCATCGACTCTCTATATAGCTGATGTATGCTTCAGGTGGTATAAATACGCTTCTATGGGGTTCACTGTTATTGGTGTCTATCTGATTGCGAAGCATGCTCTTGGACTTATCCTTGAAAGAAGGCGTCGTTGGGAGCTGCACAAACGGTATGTTGCCATGTCTATTTGTAACCAAATTTTGCAATCACATTATTGCGGTGAACAAATGTACAACATAAAAATTGTTGTTTGTGTACATGAACAAGCTTTCTTTGCTTGATTGAGTAAATAAATAATTCTAGAAATTAGAAAATAAACCAGGAAGTGAACCTGATTCATACGATCTGTTTTCACCTCTAATTTTGAGTTTGATAGTTTGGGGTTGCAATTTCATGTTTAAACTCAAAATTATCAGGTCGTGTTGAGGTTGAGTAGAACTTTGCCAGAGTTTAAAAGAAAGCGTCAGGACAAAAGAAAACGAGGTCAATGTAATGGTGATAAAAAGAAGGAACATCTTTACTTGAGATAGAAGCATGAAGTTTATTTCAAGACATTCCAGAAAGAACATGTAAAAGATAGTAAGGGCTATATGGAATATTTGTTCTACCATTGTTTGATATTTTTTTCCCCAATCTTTATATTTATTTTAAGGAGGCTTAGTTTACAGTTTTCACCGATTTATGTCTTCAATCACTCCTTTGCTGTTGTCAAGATAATAAGTAGAGTCTACATTTAATCCCGCAAGAGGTTTTGCCATATATGTGGTGGCTGACTTTGATATGAATTATGTCCTACAACTTTATTGCTTTAGTCAGCTTAATCACTGGCTAAACATAAATATTGTCGAAATTGGTGGCCTTCTCCAGATCTGCATGCTCAAAGAATTATCGTTAGTTTATCTTTCTTCTTCCTTTATTAGAGTGATTATTTAGACCTCATTGGATCTGTGACTCTCTATTGATGCATTGTCTGGCCTTCACTTTCCTCATTGTGCAGGGTTATTGATGCCGCAGCAAAAAGATCGGGCCGGGATGGTGATGCTGTTTTCTCTGACCATTTTATATTATTTCATAAATGCCTTTTTCTGTTCGTTGCTGAAAGATTTATGCCTTGTTTGTTCAGAAAGAATAGATGACAGTGGATCAGATAGTGTTAAGAGAGATTGTTTGATGCCAGATCTATGCGTCATATGCCTGGAACAAGAGTATAATGCTGTGTTTGTCCCGTAAGCTTCTACATCCTTCTCTGTTTCTTCTTAGCTGATGAAAAACTTCATGTTTAGATACAAACTTGCCTAAATTGACTATTGTTGCAGATTCTGTTGATCCATAAAGCTTGAGTGATCAGTCATTCGTTCAATAATTGGTTGCAGAGTTTAACAAAGCTATGTCTTAGGCAGATGTTATACACAAATTATTGTACTGAATGAAAATTAAGAATCTAAGACTAAACATGGTGTATATGCAAGATCGTTCTTGTTCGTACTGTTGTTCTTGGTTCATATTTTTAGCAGTCATGGTTCTAAACTAATAAATTTAGTGGATGACTTGCTATTTTGCTTAGAAAATTTTTAGTCACCACCAATTAGGGTCATATTTTGACAACTCACAACAGTTTCCAGTGGGAAAAAAAATTACGTTCTTTACCTTTTAGTTGCAACATTAGAGGGGGGGAGGGGGAGGTTGGGGAATGGATGATGTTTGATGAGACCATTGTTACAAGGAACGGAGAACGTTCCGGAACGTGGTACGGAAACGGGAACGCGGAACGCAGCCTCAGATGGACTCCTAGCCCACGTCCCACGTACCACGTTTCGCGTTCCGGGACGCGTCCCCTGGAACGTGAAACGTGGCCACGTACCACGTTTCCGGTATCATTGGATGAGACCCATGTAATGATAAGAAAATGTGAGAAATGAGAAAATTGCCCATGTGACGCGGAGAAAGAGAGAGAGAGAGAGAGAGAGAGAGAGAGAGAGAGAGAGCTCAACCCAAAAAGAAAAGAATTTTGCAAAGTATTTCAAATATCCAAATTATGAAGGAAAAACTGATATGAGCATTCTCAACTATGACATCTCTTCTATAAACAGTAACTATTTGATTAACATGAAAGAGTTCCAACTTTGATCATGTCTTCCTAAGGTAGTCAGACACGACTTTTAACTTGTTAAATAGGTGAAAAAGGAAGGTGTTGATTGCTATAAGGGGAGAGAGACAATAATCCTCATAATGGAAGAACTTTTTACATGTTTGACATGCTAGAAGACATACACTACTTAGACGCTCCTAAATTTGGGACTATTTCGACTTAATCAATTTGTATGACATTTTGAAGATAGGGCGTAGTTCGGACTGTTGTTGACATTTATCTTAAACATAAGTATATAACAATTCCTTGTGTGTTTAATCTTTCATTGCCATACTTATTTTCAAATCCATTGGTCATCATTTTGTTTATGGTTTACCTTGTTTTACATCTATCTTTAACTCTCCTCCATTACAAATATATAGTATATTGTACTCTCCGTTTGGATATTAAGGAAGAAGAAATAGCAGATTAGGGAGGTACAGGAGAGTGTATCGACAATGCATATGTCAAAAAGAATTGAATCTTGGAAGTTGGGTAAATTGTGCAAAATCCAACCACTAGTGGATGAGAAATCGTGTTGTGATGATGTTAAGGGGGGCAGGAGGTCCTGTATAAATGATGCATTTAGGGGAAGTTCTTGGATATATAGGAGAAATACACATGGTTAATCCCATTTATAGGCAGTTTTCTTATATATAAAAAGTATTATTTGTTACCCCATGCCCCTGATTTGCATGTACTTGCTATATTGGGTGCTTGATAGTTATGCAGGAATGTCTGGCATTCTGTTTGGCCCTTAATTGCTTTTTTATCACCTTTTGTATTTCACATTTTAAAACTGTGGCTTTTGGATGGCGTCAGTATATGTAGAAGAGAGTGGCAGAGGATGTATTCCATCTTTTCCATGTGTGATATGAGCCTTAGGAAGCGTGATAATTATAATGCCTCAATTACTGCTACTCTTGTTTTTGGCAGTAATTATATTTTGTACAAGCTTTCTTGTTCATTTTCTGTTTTAAAGAATTATACTTAGTGTGACATTGGTCTTTCCGTTCTTATTGGTGACCTTTGCACCCAAATGATTTTAGGTGTGGTCATATGTGCTGCTGTACAGCTTGTTCGTCGCATCTGTCAAATTGTCCTCTCTGTCGACGACGCATTGAGCAGGTTGTTCGGACATTTCGTCACTGAGATTGAGATATGTTTGCCTAATGCACCAGATTTAAGGACTAATCAAAAATTGGTACTGGATCTGAGAGTACTAGGTGCAGCTGCTATCCGAAATTGCTAAAGCCTCTTAAATTATTAGTAAATAGGTCACCGATTTGAAATTATTGCTTGTAAGGTAATTTGTGTTTCCTTGGTTTCGGGGAACTACCATATGTCCATATCAATAATTTCTTGATGTTTTTGGCAGTATCTGAAATCGATATAGGTCGGAGCAATCATGTTCTTTCCGAAGTGGTAATGAAAGAAAGTGTGCAAAAGGGAAAACCTAAGTTTTTCCTTCTTAATTATACTTAAACATTCTATCTTTCTAAGGATAACTTGAACCAAGTTTAAAAGGCCGTTTACTAACCTTTTAAGGAGGCATGTTTAAAGCGAAGGCAGCTCTTTAGGTCTCCACCGATGCTGGGGTGTGAAAGCATGGAGAGTGGACTTGTTTGACAAGGGCATTCTTATAGGCAAAGTTGCCCTGATATCGTTTAATCAAGAATCCTTATGAGTAATGATAAAACGATATAGATATGGGCAAATTTGCCCATATTAGCAATACAAAATTGAAAAAGTAATATTGTAAAAAGCTGAAAGTACAAAAATAATATATTATATTCAGAAAACATACTCCCTCTGTTTCTTTTTAATGGTTACACTTATACTTTTTACGCATGCCAATGCAAAACTTTGAGGATATATATCTCTAGTTTTGTATTTGTAAAAATTATAAAAAGTACATATTAATAAAATATATACTAAGATGAATCTAACAAGATCCCACATGACTATGTTTTTATTCATGTATAAATTACAAATGAGGGTCAAAGTGCAACTTGTGAATAGTGTAAAATGTCAAAGTGTAACAATTAAAATGAAACGGAGGGAGTATTATATTTAACTTTTTGAGTTTGAGAAAGGGAATAGAAGGGGAATAGAAGGGAATGGGAAAAAAGTGACTTCCTCTCTCTTTTCTCCACTATAAGTGATTGGACAATGAAACCTGGAGAAGAGAAATTAGTAACATTAGGACAATAACTTGACGCAAATTATGGGGGAAATGAAAACGAAAACTAAGGGGGAAATTAAATGTTGTTGAATTGTGGAAAAAAGGCCTCGCCTTTGTTGTTGTTTTGCTGTGTGTAATTTCATGAATTAAACCCACACAATTTTCAAGAAATTAAACATACCTTCAATTCACCAACCACACTGTGAATTCGTGCCTTTTTCCGGCGAATTTTCCGGCAACCATTGTCAACTTACAACTCGTTGGAGAAGTGGGTTGAAGAGTGAGGTTGAAGAGCTCAACTGGGTTTGGAGAGAGGATGACACACTTTTCAAAAATTATTATTAAACTAACTTTAGGAAATGAGAGGGAATACTCCATTCCCATGCTTTTACAATCCCATCTTAGTAAACCACTTGAATTGACGAACTTACCCCTGATATAGGCAAAGTTGCCCATATCTGATATCGTTTTATCAGGAATCCTTTTGTTATTAGGTTGACATAGTGCTTTTGATACTCTCGGGAGAGATTTTGTAATCATCATAGGGACTTCCCTTGCACTAGCTGTCAGCCTATGATTCTAATATTTGGAATTTTGGGAAATTGAACCTATTGTATTTCCTGGCAACTTTTTGATCCACACAATGTCCTGTCACCTGTGCGCTAGTGACGCTTGAAAAGTAGCCTTTTCGGGTCTCGTGATTCGATGAAGATCATGTGCAGTCGGTTTTTGCTTAAAGTCCTAGGGTATGCCCTTAGCTCTTAGAGCATGTTTGGTTTAATATCTTTGGGTTTTAAGAAACGAAAATCCATTGCCTATTCTATTTCTTTTTGTGTTTCACACCTCAATCCATTACCTTTACTTGGTGGTAAATTGGCAATGGACTCCACTCATTTGTTATTTTTCCTTCCCTTTCAAGTAACAAAGTCAATTTGTTGGTGGTAACAACTGCCATTCCCTTTTTCATTCCAAGGCTTGAGCTAAACATCCAATAAAGGTAATAAGTTTTGCTACTATTTTACTTCTCTATGTGATTCCATTCTCTTTACATTCCATAACATGAACCAAACATGCTCTTAATATGCTTGTCAATCACAATTTCAAATGAAATGAATGTAGCAATGGCTTGGCTTGCTGGAAACCCAAATGTGATAAGGAATTGACTTATTTGCATTTGGGTTTATGAATTGGGTTCAATTGGCGTCATGAAATAATTGGGAGTAAGGTGTGCCATTTCAGAATCTATATGGTACACTCAAGATATTGATATGAATGCCTTCCAATCCAAGAAAACACTCAAGTGCACGAATTCAATTAAGCAAATTAGAAACTTTAGAACAATGTCAAATTAAGAACCAAATATAATGGGATATTTCAAGGTTAAGTGAACAATCCTGAACTCTTAACTTTGAATCTCAAACACTCCCAAACCAGCAAAAGAAGTATTAAACTCAGAAGCAAATACCATGTTTTTTTTAAAAGTCAATCTAACTACTTTAGGCCAATTAGTTGTGTGGTTACTACATCCTAAAGCAAGAGTCCTTTCTAATCTATACTAATATATTATAAGGCGTTACTAAACAAGAAATGATGCCACGTGCTTAGAGTGTTTTATGGCATGTAATCGACATACATTAAAAAAAAACAGAAAATACATTATATAAGATTTGATCCCATGATCACAAGTATATATACTTATGTCTTAACCACTAAACCAAGTGATACTTGATGTTATCGCTTTAAAGTAAAAATATTAATAAATAAAACATATAGTTTTGTCGAGGCATATCCCGAGCCTAAAAACTAGTTAAATTACTAATAACCAACCTAAGAGAATCCTACAAGATTTAGGAAAATCTTCTAAGTCGCACGTACAAAACACGCTTGCTTAGAATTAAAGAAGGAGGAGGACTTCTCTTCCTATTGTCCACTCTTATTGCACTTAATTAGCAAATAACTAATTAACTTAATTCTAAGGAACCGATATTACAAAAACTTTTCAGACCTTCTAACTAATTAAACTAATTAACAAATCGCACAATGTAGAACTCCCAACTTTGCCTTCAAAAAAAAAAAACTCCCAACTTTAAGAGTTTGGTGAAAATCGTGAGCTTATTAACCTAAAAAGCAATAAAGAGTAATAGAAGATATATTAAGCAAGATTACTATACTTAATTACTAAGCCAAAAAGCACAAGAGAAGAATTATTACTTAGATGGGAACAAGTTAAATCCCCATGGTCTCTAACACCAATGTGCTTGGCTCATCCCGAAACGTTGTCTTTAAATCTGCATCATTCTCTCTTTGTTGAAAAGAATTTCCCTTAAATTCTCATCATCATAGTAAGGAGATAAATCACCAACATTGAGGGTTACACTTACTCCTCCAAAGTCTTCTTGTAACTCTATCTTGTATGCACTGTCTCCATGACCTTTAGTCACTCGAAATGGACAATCTGCTCGTGGCTTTAACTTGTTTTTTCTCTTGCTTGGAAAGCATTCTTTCCTCAAATGAATCACGCCAAGTCACCAGATTCAAAAGTGTTATGTTTACGGTGCTTATTGGCTCTCTCCTTGTATTCTGAATCCATTTTTTCTATTCTAGACTTTACTTGTTCACACATCTTTTGAAAGGCTTCAAGTCTTCTCTTTAAATACACGTGAATCTCACTTTTAGGAAGGGGCAACAAGTCAAATGGAAAACCCTTTGGTGGGCTATTATGAGAGTCACCTTGAAAGTATTACCTCTGGCGGGTTACTTCAAATGGTGTATACGATAAAGACTATGGTAGCCCTTATTATCTGGTGGGAAGACATTCCTCGACGAGCGATGTGTCTACAATTTGGTGTGGCCACCTCCGCGTCATCCCTTACCTATTGCCAAATAATTGTGTTTAAAAGAATGAAAAGTATATGGATGTCTGTAAAGGGATTGATTAAAAGGAATAAAGATTGTTCAGTAAGAAGCTGTGGAATCACCAAGAGTATTGGATAAGACGTTAAAGCAGGTGTTGTTGTTTTGATTGCGATTGAATCATTTTCAAGTAAAGGAGCACCAAAGAATGTTTTAAATGTATTTTGTGGGTTAGTACTTAGCTTTGCTGATGTCTATGTACATTTTATTTTGTCATTTCTATGGCCTGTCATTTGATTGGTGGTAGCGTCATATTTGTTGTAGGTTCAGAGCTTGAAGTTTATTATCGAAAGTTGAAGGTTGTTGAAAGCTAGAAGTGTGTTTATGTGCACTAATTTGTGTTTCGAAAAAAGGCCGCTCGACTTGTAATAATTTAATAGTTAATGTAATTGTTTCTCTAAATTTTAATTATAGCTTCTACTCCCTCCATCCCAAAAAGATCTGAACGTACACTTGTTGGGATACGTAGTTTAAGGTGATAAATTGTGGTGCGGTTATCAAATGTTATTTTATTTAAGGAAAAATTGACAACAGAAGTCTCAACTTTGGGTGATAATTTTTAAAAGGTCTAAACTATTGATTAACCTGTGTAGGTCCCAACTTTAGGGGGACTTAACTTTTAGCGGGCCTCGATGACTTAAAACTGACGATTTTTTTAAAAATCTCACCTAGTTCCTACATGCCTCCCTCAATTAACCCATCTGGTGTGACCCAAGTTTTACAAGTGATGACCTATTAAGCCAGTTTCAAGTCACTAGGCCCGCTAAAAGTTAAGACCCCCTAAAGTTGGGACCAACACAGGTTAATCAATAGTTCAAACCTGTTAAAAATTATCACCCAAAGTAGATGTGATAGGAGTTGGTGGGGTATTTTTTATTAGAGGAAAGAGAAAGTTGGGTAACTTTTTTTATTGATAAAAGGTAGAGTGTGGGCCAAAGATGTGTAAAAGAAATAATATATTAATGGTGGGACCATACCAAGAATAGAAATGTTCAAACTAATTTGGGACAAACATAAAGAGAAAGTGTTCAGACTATTCTGGGAGGGAGGTAGTAATAATAATTAATTCGAATTAGATTGTTAATTTTTAATTTCTCTATTCTCTGATATAGTTCAGTGAGTTGATGGAAGCAAAGATGTGATGAACATGGACCTTCGACAGGCTGAGAATGATGCAGTGCTGGAATACAGGAAAACCCACAAAGATTACTTAGCTTTCTTGGCTCAGAAAGCAAAGCTGCAATGGTGCAAAGATGGGGATGAAAATACCTCACTGTTTCATCAACAATCAAGCAGAGAAGGCTACAAAACACGGTGTATGCTATTCATGACTCCTCAGGGGTATGGAGAGAAAATCTAGAGGAGGTGAATGCTGCTTTCCTAGAGTACTACAAAACTCTTTTAGGCAGTACTATTGAGCAACGAGAGAAGGTCAAAGATGTTGTAATTGCAATGGGCCCTGTGGTGAGTTCAGAGCATATATTGCATCTTAATAGGCCTTATACTGCAGAAGAAGTGAAGCAAGCATTCTTTGCTATTCCGGGAGTCATATCCCCTAGCCTAGATGGCTATGGATCCCATTTTTTCAGAGATTCGTGGGACATTATTGGAGCATATGTGACAAGTGCAATCCTAGAGTTCTTCTCTACAGGTAAGCTTCTTAAGGAGTTAAATGTTACAATGTTAACCTTAATTCCAAAAATAAGTTGCCCTAATTCTGTAGGAGAATTTAGACCCATAGCATGCTGTAACACTCTTTATAAGTGCATCACCAAGATGTTATGCAATAGGCTTAAGCATGTTTTACCTGATATTATAGCTGAAAATCAGGGTGCATTTGTACATGAAAGATTCATTGCTCATAATATCATGGTCTGTCAAGATTTGGTTAGGCATTATGGTAGGAAAAATGTGCAGTCTAGTTGTATCATGAAGCTTGACATGAGAAAAGCTTATGATACGATAGAATGAGATTTCTTAGAAGAAATGTTGCATGCTCTCCATTTTCCTAGTCATTTTATAAATCTTGTAATGGTGTGTGTCAAAACACCTAGATTCACTCTAATGGTGAATGGGTCCTTAAATGGCTTTTTTTGAGTCAAAAAGAGGGCTGAGACAGGGGGATCCTATCTCCCCCTTGCTGTTTGTCATCTGTATGGAATATCTATCAAGGTTAATGAGGAAAATTCAAGAGGCTCCTAGATTTGTTTTTCATCCAAGATGCAAGAAGGCTGGCTTGAATCATCTGGTGTTTGCTGATGATATAATTTTATGCTGTGGTGGTGAGGTCCCTGCAATTTATACCATGCTACAAGCCTTCAAACTATTTTCAGCCACTTCTGGCTTGAAGGTGAATGAACAAAAATCTGATTTCTACACAGCTGGCATGAATACTGAGACAGCAAGACGGATTGAAGAGATTTCAGGCTTCAAACATAGGAACTTACCATTTAAATACCTTGGCATTCCCATTTGTGCTAAGAAAATTGGCATTGCTGAATGTAAGAGCATAGTGGATAGGATGATTGCAAGAATATTATGCAGTCAGGATCCAGCTCATTAATTTTGTGCTGATCAGTCTACATGTCTACTGGTCACAAATTTTTATAATCCCTAAAACTATTCTGAAGGAGGTGCAGCAACTTTGCAGAGCGTTCCTATGGAGTGGTAGCTGGTTTAGCTGCAGACCTGGGAATGTGGCTTGGCAGAACCTTTGTAATCCTAAGCAGGAAGGTGGTTTAGGATTTAGAGATATAGTGACCTGGAACAAAGCAGCCTTGGGAAAGTATGTTTGGGCAATCAATGCCAAGCAAGATAACCTATGGATAAAGTGGGTTCAAGGGTCAAAACTGGTTCCACCGGGGGATAGTTGCTAGTATTGGAATCAAGTGTGTAAGGTGAAAGAAGAGATGAAAATGTTCATCACTCAACAGGAGCTTAATGTTATGTCCAAGTACAGTATAAAGATGATGTACAAGAGAATGAAAGGGGAAAATGAGAAGATTTACTAGGACAAGTTTGTTTGGAACAGGATTACAACTCCTAAACATCAAGTAATTAGCTGGATGGTGATAATGATGAAACTCAGAACAGCTGATAAGCTGTTACAGATGGGCATAGTTGATTCTGCTCAATGTCTGTTATGTACAAGTGGTGTGGAAACAATTGATCATTTGTTCTTCAAGTGTGAGTATGCTAAAACTATTCTTGCTCAAGTAAAGGATTGGTTGAAGATTAGTAACTCAGAGGTCTCTTTTCATAGGATGATGATGTTTTTAAGTAAAATTAAGCACTCTTGTCTAAAGAAGAAAATCATTGCTGCTAGCTTGGCAAGTGTGGTCTACACTCTCTGGTGGGTGAAAAATGAAGCATTATGGAATGGGGTTGGCTGGTTACCAGATAAGATTTTCCGCAAGATTCAACAGATGGTAATATGTAGAGTTCAGTTAGTTATCCCTAAAAAGATAAATGCGAGAGATAGGAAGTGGATTGAGGAGATAAACATACATATTGTATAGTTTACTTCTGTTTCCTTAGGTAGGGGGGTCCAACCTAGTTGGTTTGTCCTCCTAAGGAAATGGTTAGGTTGTAATTAAGGTATTTTTTTGGTGGTATACATATTTCTTTAATTAGCCAAAAAAAAAAAACACTAAAGAACCTAAAAACAATTAATCTAAATTAGCCATGACAATATTTTTGAAAATAAAGAATCAGATCAATTTACTTAGAGCATCCAATAGTTAGACTCTTTTTTAGGGTCATCAATTATTTTATTACTTCTTCTATCCTCCACATCACTTATGCCCAACTTACTTATAAAATCCTATTTTTTTACTACCAATGGTTAGACCAATTTTTGGGGTCATGAAGTTCTTTCTCTTACTTATAAAACCCTATTATTTTTAATACCCTACCTTATTTTCTCCCCCTGTGATTCTGTCCCAACACTCACCATATTTATCATTTTTTCTTAATTAAAAATATACTAATGACTAATAGTTGTTTTTTTTCAAAATTCGTATCATAGTTGATTTTTTTGGTTCAAATTATAGTATTTTTGGAACTTTTGTGAGGCCAATAAGTGTTGATAAAAAAAGAGGTATGTGAAAAATGTATGAGAGTACCTTAATATTGGGATCTATTTATAGAAGGAGAAAAAAATAAAATAGAGTCGTGGTTATTTTTTTTTAAAAGAAACTCTCCTTTATATTAAATATGACTGTTATTCCATAAATAACTATAAAAAATCATGAATAAATCTCTTCTAATTTAGTCGTTGAGATCAAGCAATTTAAGTATTGGCTGATTGACGTGTGACAATCTTCACCAAGTACTATTGCGACATGTGGCCCTTTTTCGTTTCCAACTTGCCATCCAGTGGTTATTTGTTTCTCTTTCCTGCAGATGATCGGTTCATGAATATGAACAATTCATATGTCTGTCTCTCTCCTCTTTTTTTTCTCTTTCTTTTTATTGTTCAAAATCCTTTTCCTCACAAACTCCCCAAAAGTCCATCCACTAGGAATGCTCCCAGGCAAAGTTATTAAAATCGCGATTCAAATCTTAAAATCTTACGATTTTACGATTCAAAATATGGTAGACGATTTGATTCACGATTCTAGACGATTCTATACATTTCTGTTGACTAGCAAAAACCTCGCAAATATAAATCATGCTAATAAAGCAAATAATAGATATATATTGTTAGTTATTGCCAATATAGTGGGTAAACAACTATTTTTTCCAATTTTTAGGTCTTTTAACTTATAATTTTAGCATATTAATTCAATGAAGATTGAGTGCGATATCTTGATTATACGTGTTTGTAGAATCTTACGATTCTACGATTCGATTTTACGATTCGATTCTAAAGGTCGTTCCTGATTCAAACTAGAATATCGATTTTAACAACTTTGCTCCTAGGTTTGCTAAGAGAAATCAACTCGAGGACACTTAGTTTCTTTGTGGCTCATCATGAAGAAGATATGAAGAAGAAGACCTTTGGTATCACTAGAATAAGACACGTGAGAGAGACAGAATGACTAAAATGGGCTATAAAACATAATATTGTAACAGCAATCCGTCTTGCGTGGACCCGGTTCACATTAAAAATAGTGTGGACCAGGCCTAGACACGTGCCCCACTACAAACTAGTCACTCCCGCGTTCGAAAATCCGCTCGATTTTCTCTCTCTTCAATAAGATTCTCTCGCTCTAAAATTTTAATAAAAACAGTTGTTCAAAACAAACATACACTATATCATTTTAAAACACACTATATCATGTCAAAATACACTATCATATCAAACACTATAACGATCGATTATGATAATTTTGTGTAATATACAAATAAACTACACTATAACATTTTAAAATACACTATATCATGTCAAAACACACTATATCATGCAATACTATCATGTCAAAAAACACCGCAAAACACAATCATGTCAAAATACACTATATCATTTCAAAATACACTATATTATGTCAATATACACTATAACATGCAATACTATCATGCCAAAAAACTCAGCAAAATACTATCATTTTAAAATATACTATATCATTTTAAAGTACACTATATCATTTCAAAATACACTATAACATGCAACAGTCATGCCAAAAAACTCAGCAAAACACTATCATTTTAAATACACTATATCATTTCAAAATACACTATATCATGTCAATATACACTATAACATACAACACTATCATGCCAAAAAACTCAGTAAAACACTATCAATTTAAAATACACTATATCATTTTAAAGTACACTATATCATTTCAAAATACACTATATTGTTTCAAAAATACACTATAAGGAGAGTGAAGTTATCAAAGGAGAGAGAAGTTATCAGGAGAGAGAAAAGAGGGGAAGACTGAACGCGGCAAAAACGGAAAGTTGTAATCATTAAAACTCACGTGAGATGGATAATGTGCACACTAAGTTAGTGTGCACCGGGTCCATATTAGTTTTTTTGTTGTAACAAATGACAATAATAACTGTTGAGTGTATGTATTGGGCTAAGTCATCTGCAAAAATATTGTTATGAGATATTTTAGTAATGTAAATATAAATAATGATGTAACAAAGTCGGTTATCAAAACACATTAGTTTGTAATAAAATACTTTCACAATGTAAAAAATAACTTCCCTTTCCCATACTATTTCTCTATGTTTCTTTAGGATTTAATGTTGCTTCATTGATGGAGGTTCTTCTCCAAACTCTAATTTCTGGCATTGTCCCAGAGCTGGACGAATCCTGGCCCTAAATCGCTTATGCAATTCTTTGCATTTGATTATTTTCAACTTGAAATTAGTTTTTCTTCAATTCCTCGGGATTTCTGCTTTAATCTCTTCGTAATTTGCAATTAGTTTGCTCTAATTAGTTCTGCTTGGTTTAATTATTGCTGCAAACGTCTTTGATTGCTAAATTTAGTATTCGATCATCTTCTTTGATTGAATTCTTAAAATCGATTTTTTAATTGTTGCTTTTCTCAAACCCTGATTCTCATAACCTGATTCATGAGGTTCATTCTCGTTTGTTTCTTGCAATTGATTTATGTTGACAGTTAGAATATAATTCTCAACTCTTTTATTCTTTCTTTCGCAAATTTATCTTCTTCCATACCTCGAACATCAAGCATTTTTTTGTTCAGGAAAATTAAGTTCCTGAATTTTATAATTTGAAGAAAACTCCATATATTGTGAAAGCTTAAAGGACTGTAAAAAAAAAATGAAAGCTTAAAGGAAGAGAGATAAGTTATTTCTAAATTGTGAAAGTATTTTGATACAAGCTAATGCATTTGGATAACCAACTATATTACATCATTATTTCTATTTATAACCAACCATCTAATTTAGTTAAACTAACTAAAATATCTCCTAACAAAATTTTGCAGGAGACTAAGGCCCTGTTCTTTTGGACTTATTTTCAGTTAATTTCAGTTCAGTTAATTTAATTTCAGTTCAGTTAATTTAAATTCAGTTCAGCTAATTTAACTTCAGCTAATTTAATTTAATTTCAGTTCAATTAATTTAATTTAAGTTTAGTTAAGTTCAAATTAATAATAATAATAATAATAATAATAATAATAATAATAATAATAATAAAATAATAATAATAATAAATAATAAATAATAAATAATAAATAATAAATAATAAATAATAAATAATAAATAATAAATAATAAATAATAAATAATAAATAATAAATAATAAATAATAAATAATACGGTTATTTCACCAAATACCCCTGACAAATAAATTTATTCACCAAATACCCCCACTTTTTTCAAAATTCACCAGATACCCCGACCTTTAAAAAAATTCACCAGATGCTCCTGACCTTTAAAAAAAACCAAAATGCCCTTTTTGGCTAACGGACGTTAGTGCTCCGTTAACTAATTAATTAATCAACCTAAAAAACCTAATTCAACCCTAATTAAACCTAAAAACCCTAAAACTCTAACTAACCCTAAAACCCTAACTAACCCTAAACCCACCACCCTCCACCCCACCCCCACCCCCCACCCCCCACAACTCCAACCCACCAGCCCCTCCCCTCCCCCCCCTCCTCCGCCCTCGCGTCCCCTCCCCCGCCACCTCCTCGCCCGCCGCACTCCCCTCCCGACCACCCCAGCCCGCATCCCCCTCCCCTTCCTCTGCGAAATTAGTTGCCCCACCCCTCTCCTTCCCCGCGAAATCAATCCCCCCTCCCTCGATCTTGTCGGTGCCTCCCCCTCCCTCGGCGCGAATCGTTCGAAAGAGTGAGAAAGGGGAGGCGTCGGCGAGATCGAGGGAGGGGGACCGAGTTCGCGGGGAAGGAGGGGGAGGGGGAGGCGCCGCGAGGGGAGGTGCGAGGATGGAGGGGAGGAGGGGGAGGGGGAGGGAGGAGGAAGGAAGGGAGGGGAGCGCGGGGAGGTCCGGGGGAGGCGCGAGGGATGGAGGGGGGAGGAGGAGGGAGGGGGGAGGGGGGGGGGAGGCGCCGGGGAGGTCGAGGGGAGGGGAGCTGCGTGGGGGTTGCCGGGGAGAGGGGGGTCTGCGTCGTGGGGGCTGCCGGGGAGGGGTTCTACGTCGTGGGGGCTACCGGGGAGGGATGGGGTTGGGTGGTGGGGCCGGTGGGTCTAGGGTGGGTTGGGGTTGGGTTAGGGAGAGAGAGTATTAGGTTTTTAGGGTTTAGTTAGGTTTAATTAGGGTTTATTTAGGGTTAATTAGAGTTAATTACGTTTTTTTAGAGTTAATTAGGGTTAATGACTAACGTAGTTAACCGCCGTTAGTCATTAAGCGCATCTGGTGAATTTTTTCTAAAGGTCGGGGGTATCTGGTGAATTTTGAAAAAAGTGGAGGTATATGGTGAATAAATTTATTTGTCAGGGGTATTTGGTGAAAAAACCGTAAATAATAAATAATAAATAATAAATAATAAATAACTAAATAATAATAATAATAATAATAATAATAATAGTAATAATAATAATAATAATAAATAATAATAAATAAAAATAAATAATAATAATAACATATAAAAATTATAATAATATTATTAATAATAAAAAATAATAACAATAATAATAATAAATAATAAATAATAAATAATAATTATAATAAATACGGTTTTTTCACCAAATACCCCCGACAAATTAAAAAATTCACCATATACCCTCAATGTTCCAAAAATTCACCATATATCCTTGAGTTTTTGAAAATGTTCACCAAATGCCCTTTTTCTAACTTCCGTTAACTCACCGTTAGCTTTATTTACGATTTTGCCATCATTAAGCCCTAACCCTAATTCTAATCTAACCCTAACCCTAATCTAACGCTAACCCTTACCCTAACCCTAATGCTAATAATAAAAAATAATAATAAATAAAAAATAAAAAATAATAATAATAATAAATAATAAATAATAAATAATAAATAATAAATAATAATAATAATAATATTTATTATAATAATAAATAATAATAATTATTATAATAATAAATAATAAATAATAAATCATAATAATAATAAATAATTATTATAATAAATAATAAATAATAATAAATAAATAAATATTAATAATAATAATAAATAATAATAATAGTAATAATAATAATAATAATAGTAAATAATAAATAACAAATAAAAATAATAAATAATAAACAATAAATAATAATTATAATAAGAGTAAATAATAAATAATAAAGAATAAATATTAATAATAAATAATAAATAATATTTATAATAATATTATTAATAATAATAAATAATAATAATAATAAATAATAAACATTAAATAAGAATAATAATATAATAATAAATAATAAATAATAAATAATAAATAATAAATAATAATAATAAATAAATAATAATAATAATAATAATAATAATAATAATAATAATAATAATAATAATAATAATAATAATAAATAATAAATAAAAAAAATAAAAAATAATAATTAATAAATAAAAAATAAAAATTTTAGAAAAAATAAAAATAAAAAATAAAGTAAAAAATATATAATAAAAAATAACAAGTAATAAATAATAAATAATAAATATTATTAATAATAATTTTTATTATAATAAATAATAAATAATAATAGTAATCATTTTAATTTCAGTTCAGTTAATTTAATTTAATTTCAGTTCAGTTCAGTTAATTTAAATTGATTTCAGTTAATTTCAATTCAGTTAATTTAAATTAATTTCAGTTAATTTCAATTCAGTTAATTTAATTTCAGTTAATTTCAGTTCAGTTAATTTAATTTCAGTTCAGTTAATTTAATTTAATTTAATTTCAGCCAAAATAATTTCAAAAGAACAGGGCCTTAGGCTCTGTTCTTTTGGACTGTATTAATGAAATTCAGTTTAGTTCAGACAAATTCAGTTCAATTCAGTTCAAGAAAATTCAGTTTAGTTTAGTTCAGTTCAGTTCGTTTCCTCTTACGATTTTCATTCACTTCAGTTCAGTTCAAACAAATTAAGTTCAGTTCAGTTCAATTAAGTCCAAAAGAACAGAGCCTTAGCCCTATACACTCAACATCCCCCATCAAGTTAGACAGGGGTTAACGTACACATCCCTAACTTGAACAAAAGAATGCTTGAACTAATTTGATTTCGATGACTATCAACAAATGAGCAAAAAATGCACTAACTGAGTATGGAACTTCTCAACATGGATGAGTTATTACGTTATATCAGTTGATGAATATGAGCACGAAGGGTCAATTATTAATTAATTGGGTGCAGCTCATCAACTGTTGTTAATGATATGCATAAAGGCCTCATTTTTGTTAACTTTATGGAGAACCAGAAGTGTGTATTGCTTTTTTTTTTTTGACATCGAGAAATCGTACATTAATTAAAAGAGGAAGTACAGCCTAATGCTAATACAACCCACACTAACACAGCCAAATAAACCTAAAGGAGCTTTAAGAGCTCCTACATGCCACCTAATACGAAAATAAATAAAAAAGATACAAAGTCGCATAGAAAGGGGCACGTCGCTAGTCAGTGCCGATGATAATGGATGCAAACCTCGGATGGCTGATGGAAGTGGTAGAAGAAGCGGTTGATGATCACGATCCGGACAACGAACAACGAACGGCGAGCGTCGCGTCTCGCCGTATGAGCAATCCCAACGATCTGTCATCGCTTGGGATTCTGAGCTCATAACCATGTGAGGAGTCACGTTCCATTGTGACTCACTACTCTCCATCGAGAGTATTGCAAGGTTCTCCATGATGTAGGAGAAACGCTGATAAGTGGGCGTGATGTAAACCCCCAGATGCAACTGGGGTGCCGCCTGCAGATTTGAAGTTTTCAAGGCAAATACCATTAAGATCAATACCAAGCTAAAAGGAGAGCCAAACAAATTTAGCCCTCGAACACACCTCCGGGTTTCAAAACCGGAAAATAGATGTCCCAACCATGAAAGCCGATCACCACCTCGTCCTTGCTCACGATCTTCGTGAGTCATCTTGTCCCTCAGCACATATTCCAAAAAACCGACATACTCAACTGTTACTATTTTGAACCACCAATCTTGACCTAACTGACTAATATTTGTCGATGGCCACAACCAACCACCGATAACCACTTTAACAACCCGAAAATAACGCACTCCTTTTATTTAGAGATTAAACGCACATTTTAATAAAAAACTTGACATACTGACCTCCATCAAAACTAGTTGGAGAACCCAACAACCTGGGGGGAGGGGAAAGGGGAGCCCGACACTAACACTAACGGGGGAAAAGGGAAAGAGGAGCCCGACACTAATGGGGGGAATGGGAAAGGGGAGCCCGAAACAACTACAAGGGAGGGGAAGGGGAAGCCCAAAACAACCACTACACTAACCAGGCGAATGTGCCGACCAGAGACGAGGACGGGGACGAGGACGGGGACGTAAACCATGACCGACAACTCACAGAGGCAGCGACGGGAGGAGGTAGACGGACCCACGCGACAACCGACGCACAGGGAAGGGGGGGAAACTTATCGAACAAGGGAAGGGGAGGACGAGCACAGGGGTGGGGAGGGGGAAGGAGCGACGCTGACCACCGTACTGGGGAGGGGGAGATGGACACCTAACCGACGCACCGCCGACGACGAAAACAGGGGCAGGGACAGCAGGGTGGGGGAAAAATGCAGAAGAGAGGGAGGGGGAACTAGAGAAGCCTATTACTATAAAGCACCTAAACGACGACCGCCGGGGGGGGGGGGTTGGCTCGCCGGCGACTAGGCTGAAGTATCAGCCGGCGACGAGCCTGGGGGGAGGCGGCTGGGCTGAGTTTGTTTCTAGGGTTTGGAGGAGAGAGTTCTTCAGGGAGAGGAAAGGGTTTGCTTGATATTCAGATACTTGAAGTGTGTATTGCAATGATTTAGATTGTGCAGTATCATTCATTTGTGCAACATCATCCTTAATTCAACATATATTCTCCTTTGCTCAAAGCTTTACCGTCTTACATTTAACATTTTCTATCCAAACTTGTAACACCTTATAATTCTCACTGTTTTAAAAATACTTTCTCAATCAGTAATAGAGAATTATCAACACATTACCGCCACGAGTGAAAACGTGTCGCCTTATTCAGAATTTTACAGCGTAAATAATAAAATATTTCAAACCAAATAAATACAAGTTAAATTAAAGATCCTACATCTTGGAACCAAACATGGCATACCAAACTAAACTAAGTAAATAAATAAAAGTCAACAAACAGGTTAAATCATAAATCAAACCATAAGAGAACCAAAAGTCAACTCTAGAGTTTAAAACAATTCCTAATATATTCTTCAAGAAACATCAAATAAAATCCAACCATTAACCAACGACAAAATAAAAAGACTAGCTAAACTCACATTCACATGCATCATGATCTTCCAACTGAAAAGAGCCACGACTTTATTGATGCTATTGATTGCTCGCCAAACAATACGTAGTAAAGATGGGTCGTTACAGGATCAATAAAGCATATGAAATGATCACCATACAAACCTATGAAATCAGTAAAACTGAGTACATACAGTCTAAGAATAATAAACAAACAACCTAGCATGATACTACCTATATGATAAAATAAAGTCATTCACTCCAGACAAAAATAAGTAATACTAGAGTAAAGCATGACTCCAAGAATAACTTGATTAATGAATTAGGTTGAAGAAACAACGAACGAGGTCTAAACCAAAACCAGTCTCTTATAAGAAGACGAGGCAACATGCGCGACTTTGTTCCCTCTGAAACCAATCGATATTGACAAAATTATGTAAAAGAGAGACACATTGATCAAATGGTTCTCGAAAAGCCATGGGTTTTCACCATGTGCCCCAGCTCCTAGTGTGCAGTACTCTAGACATGCACTAATCTAGAGTTTTATTGTAACACCCCGTCCTTCTACTACTAAGATACTAAACAATATCTAATCAAGAAATACTAAAATGACGTTAGCGGAAATAACGTCGGGACGGTTATGCTACTCTAAAACAATAAATAAAGATAATTCCTCAAACTCAAAGTTTCATAACTTCAAAAGAGAATTAATATCCGAGTAAACATCATAATTCAAAAATAAAAGAAATATCCCAAATTGAACATATTATCAAAACCAAATACTATGAGACATGCAAGTCTCCCAAGAAAACTTAAATAAAGCTAAATGTCCTTGAAGGCTATCCAAAAATAAGTCTCTCTATGGCCTATATAGAGTTCATCTACCAAAAACAGTACTAGGAGCTTCTTAAATTCTCACTCTGCTAGCCCAGGCAGTCACAAGTCTAGCAATCATTTCCATCTGCAAGGATATATTAAATAATTCCACAGTCAGTGGGGAGTAACTAGCAGTTCTCCCAGAACAATAGCAATCAAAGCACGATTCAGAAGTAGATTATTAAGAAAGGATCAACATGCAATCATTACATCAATAACATGCACATAGAAATCATAAAGCTCATAGATGAAACAAGTGATCATCAACAATAAGTAAACATGATAGAGTGAGTGACATAATTCTAATATATATAAATAATAATAAATCAAGAATTCAACAAGTTATTGAGTCAGAAACCGAACGACAGTGATTCGCAAATCACTTCCTAAGGTTTGTCAGATCGCAATCTCCAGGTCAGTCTATGGGCTTACGTTCCCCACTGCCTGTGTCTAAGAATGGCCAAACTCCCGATGCAGGGTTGAACACACAGAACTCCTTGACTCTCGGACGACAACAATTAACCCAGGTGTACCCCTAGTTCGCAAACCAGGTGGTTGGCATGTTCTTCACCGGGGACTACATCTATCCCACCGGATATTCTTATCTCAAAATACACACATGCATATAATCCAAGTATCATTCATCTAAAATATTCATCAAAAAGGGATGCCACCCGGCCTTATACCCACAGTTCATCAAAACAGTTCTTCATAATTCCTCAAAATAAATCACTTATAAATTTTCAACAAATATCTCTCATAATAACACTTGAACATCTCCAAACATCATCAATGATAATATTCTGGTTTTTACAGCAACCACAATTCAATCAACAATACACCACCAAATAACTCTAAATCATATTCATTAAAAGAGTAGTAACAATTAATCATTTTCTTCCATAAATCAAACATAAACATGTGGTTACCCAATGATACACACTGTATACTACTGAAAATCAGCAACCCAGAATATAATAAATTATGAATTATTTCTGACTTACAAGCCCTCAAACAATTTAAAAGTGTATCCTCAATTTCACAACAAAAACACCATACTAATTATTAAACTAATACTTTCGAGCAGTAAAATCATAAAAAAATTATCATACGACCCTAATGGCATGATACAATTTTTATTTATAATTTTCAGACTCCAAAAGTATTTTTAACAGTTAATATACAGATTCCTCAAATAAGCCATTATAATAAATAAAAATATAAAAAGACGCCCAAAAATTACCAACAATTTACATAACATGTAAAAACTCACGGAAATACATAATATTCAAAGAAATTAATTTTTCTGCCTATACAAATAATTTTCATGATTTATATACTGACAGAACCGAAATTACAAAAACAGATATATCAATTAAATAAAATAGTAAACAGTAGAAAAAAATTATTCTAAGGCATGGAATACATACTACGCAGTAACATGATCTAAGAAAAATAATTTCATCAATTTTAACAGTCGTTCCATAATTATCATGCAATTTAGCCAAAAACGCACAAAACACCAATTTAATCAAAAAAATACTAAAAATCATGCGAAAATTATTTTTCTCTACACAGTATTAACATAGCATGTATTAAGTATATTCATGTCAAATTTCATCAAAAGTTTCATTCAAAAAGTATTGTAAATAATTCCCAGCGTAGTAATCTAATACTGAATAATACCCTAATCACTATGGTTCTAAGATAACAACTAGTTACCTGGATCGTCGGAGGCGAGCTGAAAACTTCTGGAAAATCCCAAAATAGGCGTGTGATCCTCTCCTTCTTCAAATCCCAAGCACCAAGTATAAGAAAAAGGCAACAAGAACAATTCACGAACAATTAACAAGAAGTAGAAATGAAAAATTTTGAGAGATTGAGGATGGTGATGATGGCCGAAAGTCTTAGAGAATGGCAGCAAGAAGTTCTGATTTTTTTAATCAGAAATTGAAGTGATAAAGGTGGGTTTAAAGAGGTTTAATTAGGAGAAATCATTAGGGGGTTATGGGAGTTACAAGGCATCAAAGAGTCACATGAAAAATAAAAAGAAAAGAAAGAAGAGAGGCCCTCCCTTTCCTTCACTTGGCCGGCTGTCAAGCCCAACACACCCACAAAAATTTTCGGGCCAAATCAACAAGGGTCCATGCTTCAAAAGCCCGCTATGCGATAAAATGATTAATTCCTATATCGCGCCTAAACTTTGAAAATACTTAATAATAAAAATAATTTTAATAAATTATATTATAAATATAAATGAAATAAACACATTAACACGCCATAAAAATAAAAATAATAATTCGGCTCCCAAAATTATAAAATAAAAATAATTAATTTAGAGAAAATAATAGTTTTTGAGAAAATTCTCGCGAAAAACTAGGAGCAAAATTATGGATTGTTACAATCTCCCCTCCTTAAATAAAGTTTCGTCCTCGAAACTTTGAAAACACACAAACAAGACAAGAACACAAATAGTACCTGAAAGGAACAGTTCCGGGTATTTCAGTCGCATCGACTCTTCGGTTTCCCAAGTAGTCTCTTCGTACTTTTGACTTCTCCAAAGTACTTTAACCAAGGGAATCACCTTCCTTCTAAGAGCACGGTTCTGACGGTCCAATATACGAACAGGTCGCTCTTCAAAAGTCAGATTCGGCTCAACTGATACCGACTCAACAGGGATCACATGCGAAGGATCACTACGATACCTGCGCAACTGCGACACATGAAACACATCATGAACCTTCGACAGCTCTGGCGGCAAAGCCAAACAATACGCGACCTCCCCGATCCTTTCAAGAATCTCATAGGGACCTACGAACTTCGGACTCAACTTGCCCTTTTGACCAAACCGCATCACTCCCTTCATAGGAGAAACCTTTAAGAGCACCTTATCCTCCACCTCAAAAGAAATAGATTTCCGACGCAAATTAGCATACGACTTCTGCCCATCTTGAGCAGCCTTCATCTTCGCTTGAATTACTTTCACCTGCTCAACTGTATCCTGAATTAACTCCGGGCCCAAAATCAATGAGTCACTGATGTCGCTCCAACAAGTAGGACTACGACACTTCCTTCCATAGAGAGCCTCATACGGAGCCATTTGGATACTAGCTTGATAACTGTTGTTATAAGAAAACTCCACCAAGCTAAGAGACTTAACCCAAGACTGTTGAAATTCCAAGGCACAAGCACGAAGCATATCCTCCAAGGTCTGAATAATTCTCTCAGTTTGACCATCGGTAGCTGCATGAAATGCAGCACTCAGCTTCAACTTCGAACCAAAAGCCTCTTGCAGAGCAATCCAGAAATGGGATAGGAATCGCGGATCACGGTCAGAGACAATGTCTTTGGGAACCCCATGAAGACGAATGATCTCATTAGCATAAGCTTCAGCTAACTCTTCCATAGACCAAGTGTTCTTCATCGCAATAAAACGAGCCACTTTAGTCAACCGATCCACAATTACCCACACAACATTCAATCCACCAGCAGCTCTAGGCAAACCCATCACGAAATCCATCGAGATCGAGTCGAACTTCCAAGCAGGAATAGGCAAAGGTTGCAACAAACCACCAGGCCTTTGATGCTCAATTTTCACCTTCTGACAGATCAAACACCTAGCCACGAACTCGGCAATCTCTCTCTTCATACCAGACCACCAAAAATTAGCCTTCAGATCCTTATAGAGCTTGTCACCCCCCGGATGAACGGAATAAGGAGTACTATGAGCTTCCTCGAGAATCTTTCTCTTAAGCTCACCATCATTGGGCACACACCAACGCCCCATAAACCTCAAGCTATCATCGGCCTGAGATCTCAAAATTCTCTCGCACGACCTTGCATCTTTGCTTCACGGATCTTCTCCAGCTTCGGATCACCTTTTTGCTTGCTTCTTAACTCCTGGAACAACTCAGGCTCAGCACTCATGGAACCCAACAACGCAGACACATAACCCTGAGGAACAACCTCGTTATCAAGCTTGCGAAACTCTTCACACAATTCACGAGGCACCACCATAGCAGCGTTTAATGAATGCTTACTCTTGCGACTCAGAGCATCCGCTACTTTGTTCGCCTTACCCTCTTGGTAATCCAGGGTCAGATCATAATCCTTGATCAATTCAAGCCACCTTCTCTCCCTCATGTTAAGATCACGCTGAGTGAAGATGTACCTCAGGCTCTTGTGGTCAGTATACACCTTACACGGAACACCATACAGATAGTGTCGCCATATCTTTAGTGCAAACACCACAGCTGCTAACTCCAGATCATGGGTCGGGTAATTCCTCTCATGCACCTTCAACTGCCTCGAACCATAGGCTATCACTTTCCCTTGCTGCATCAAAACACAACCCAGACCATTCTTCGATGCATCACTGAACACATCATACCCAACGCCCTCAGATGGCAAGGTAAGAACAGGAGCAGAGGTCAAACTCTCTTTCAGCTTCAGAAATGCCCCTTCACAATCCTCAGACCAGATGAACTTGTAGTCCTTGCGCATCAAGCGAGTCAGAGGTTGAGCTATCTTGGAGAAATTTTGAACGAACCTCCTATAATAACCAGCCAGATCCAGAAAACTCCGAATCTCGGTCACATTCTTAGGACTCTCCCACTCGACAACAGCCTTGATCTTAGCAGGATCCACCTTGACTCCTTCCTTGCTGATTCCATGCCCTAGAAAAGCAACTCCCTTCAGCCAGAACTCGCACTTAGACAGCTTTGCGAACCACGTTTGCTTGCGCAGAACATCCAACACCAGTCTCAAATGCTTCTCATGCTCATTCTCATCCTTAGAGTAAACGAGAATATCATCGATAAACACGACCACACAAGTATCCAAGTACTCGTGAAAAGAGCGATTCATTTGATCCATGAAAATCGCAGGAGCATTCGTGAGACCAAATGGCATCACTTCAAATTCATAGTGCCCATACCTGGTGCGGAAAGCAGTCTTCGGAATATCCTCCTTCTTCACAGGAATTTGATGATATCCGGATCTCAGTTCGATCTTGGAAAATACCCCAGCACCTTTTAACTGATCAAACAGATCTTCAATGCGAGGCAACGGATATTTATTCTTAATCGTTACCTTGTTCAGCTCACGGTAATCGATGCACAGACGCATACTCCCGTCTTTCTTCTTGACAAACGAACAGAGAGCACCCCCAAGGAGACACACTAGGCCTTATGAAGCCCTTATCTATCAACTCTTGCAATTGAGTCTTCAACTCTTGCAATTCGACGGCGCCATTCTATACGGAGCCTTGGATATAGGAGCGTGCCGGTACTAAATCAATGAAGAACTCCACATCTCTTTCAGGAGGAATACCTGGCAACTCTTCAGGAAATACATCAGGATAATCCCGAACTACCGGAATACTCTCGAGCTGATCTTCAGATGACAAATCCTTCACCATGCAAAGGTATACCACATCACCTTTTTGACGCATCTTCTGCATTCTCAGAGCGGAAACCCACTTAACACCCTTCTTCACTACAACACCAGAATAAGAAATCCTTTTTCCCTTAGAATCTCGGAGCACCACCTTCTGATAACGGCACTGAATGCAGGTATGATACTTCGATAACCAATCTATTCCGAGGATCACATCAAACTCTGACATAGGAAACTCCTTAAGATCGGCTGGCAACTCAGAACCCAGAATACTGACAGGCACGCCCTTAAACTCAGAATGACAGGATAATTCTCACCAGAGGGAAGAGAAATTAGGGACTTAATAGGAGATCTAGAGGAAAGATTAGCTTTTCGAATAAAGGAACTAGCAACAAAAGACACTGTAGCACCAGTATCGAACAGAACAAAAGCAGGAGCATTATTTACAAGAAAAGTACCAGAGATGACATCAGGATGGACATCGGCTTTAGCTTGCGTCATCACATAAATCTTGTTCTTCGGAGGAGCAGAAGAACCAACTGGCTTAGCAGGACCAGCAGAAAAAGACGGAGCTCTAGGATTCTGAGAACACTGGAATGACTTGTGCCCCACTTCCTTGCAATAGAAACAGACGACAGTCGATCCATCACAGTTCTTCCCCGGATGAGCAGCCTTACCACAGATTCGACACTTGCTCAGATCAAAACTCGAACGATATCCAGATCCAGAACCCTGTTGATAACCCCCTCGACCAGACGGCTCATACCTCGGCTTCTTAGCCGGGAACTGAACATAGGTAGCAGCAGGCTTCTTAGCAGCAGCAGCCTTAGCAGAATCTTCCTCTTTCAAAGAGGCATGAATACTCAGAGCTATCTCATAGGCTCCCTGGAAAGTCGAAGCTCCTGAACTCAGAACATGGGTCCTCACCCTAGGGTCCATTTTCTTGATGTACCTCTTCACAAGCTCAGCTTCAGTAGGCACAACTGTGGTAGCAAACCTGGACAGCTCGGTGAATTTATCAGTGTACTCCTGCACACTCAGAGTACCCTGAGACAGAGTTAAGAACTCTTCCTGCTTCTGCCAACGGAGCTCAACAGGATAAAACCTGTCCTTCAGCTTCACACGAAACTCATCCCATCCAAATCCCGGTGTAGCCATGCAACTTGCACGAACAGTACTCCACCAGTTGTCAGCTTCCATCTTCAGATAGTAGGTACCAATAGGCACCATTTCAGCAGTAGGGCATCCAGTAGCAGCAAACAGCTTCTCCATCTCTCTTATCCACCCTTCAAGCACAACAGGATCAAAAGTCCCTTCAAAAGTAGGCAGACGGTGACGGTCAAACCGATCAAAGACAGATTGCCCACTAGGCGGAGCAGAAGACCGATTAGCCATAGCTATGATGGCGTTCTCAAGTGCTTGGGGCCTCTTTCGGGCAGCCTCCTTTCTAGCACTAGTCAAACCTCGAGGCGGCATTCTACAAACACAAGTTAAACATTCGTTACTGAACACGTTATTAGTTGTAAATTAACAACTTATCACATCAAATAAGAAAAATATTTTCCTGTGGTTTCCTACCCAACACTAGTGGAAAAAAACTCAAATGCTCCGGTTAAAAATGCCACAAATGCTCCGTATTTGACTCGTAGCAGACGTCATACGAGCATTTGAGCATTTTACAAATGCTCCGGTTGTACCCGGAGCATTCGGTAGCTCAAATGCTCCGGTTCTTTAAAAAAACGGAGCATTTGACCTTTTTTACTAGTAAAAAAAATGTCAAATGCTCCGTTTTTTAAGAGAAAACCGGAGCATTTGGTGTCACAAGTGCTTCGGTTTTCTCTACAACCGAAGCATTTGATCTTTTTTTAAACAAAAAATATAAAACCTGCTATCCTGCTTGGCGAGTAGCATGGGTAACAAGTCCAAAAAATACAGAACTGCAAGATAGAGGTGGGAATTCCCAGGTTTCCAGCAAGATGTACAATAAATTACATACAAATTAAAGCATTGATAGATGAACTAATCATCGGATATCCTAGGAAAAATATACACTCATCCGAAAGCAAAAAATAATTGATATCTAATAGCAACTAACACTTCTACGAAGCTGGCAACAATTCTGTTTTTTCATGGTTCAACTTACACAACGCGAAGCACTCAGGTATTATTAACAGGATATCAGAAAATATTAAAGGCACCGAAGTATCAACTAAGTTCACAACTCCTAGCATTAGAAAGGCTTCTTCTCTAAATTTTCAAGTATAATTAGTGCATTATAGATTGCAACTCACTAGTGCTGAGATGAATCAATCAAAAAGAAGAAAGTCAAGCCTAGAGAAGCAATAAAGCAGTGAACTCATACATACATGACTATAGAGTAGTCAACAAGATAATTTGAGCCTTCCTCCATTGTCTTCATATAATACACTCTGTATGACGAGCAACTTTCCTAATCTCTTCGGATCACCGGTCAATCCAATCAATTTTGGGTGGAACTCTGCATATTATCCAAGAAAATAGAAAAAAAGTATTTAGACAAAGGCAATATATCTACGTGCTTGTATCTCTTGATAAGCTATTAAACCTACCAATTATTTTTTTTAAAAGAAGAAAAAGATGGCGATGTGTGTAATGCAAAATAGTGGGACAACCACCAGTCTACCACTGCCATAACCAACAAGAAGAAGATATTCTATGTCTCGTGCTACTTGTACATGCCTCGATTTATCAATAAAATCGAGGACACCCTTATAATGAAAAACTTGGCTGAAATGTAGTTGTTTTTTTATACATGTTCAACATCAATTTTCTTTCTTCCCACAAAAAAGGACACTTGTACAAGTAAAGACAAAATATTCAACACAGTACCTTGCACATAGTCACTGACTTGCTCGACATTTTCTCTTTCAGGATCAACGAGAGATGAAAATCGGCACAATCTCAATCCCCGATTTTTCTTCCGCATTATCGAGATAATATAATAATAGAGTATATTAACATCTAGTCTAAGCATATACTTGGTACACACCATAGTTGTATATCCAAGAAAAGTGTCCCGATATACTGAATAGTGGCGTTAAGAGACTTCCATTATTTACGGACAGTCAACTAAACAACAAAGAATTGCTTGTAAGAACTTGTACAAAAACTTGACCCGCTTTCACCCCCCCCAAAAAAAAAAAATCCGAAAAACATCCTAGCTACTACCAATTCGAAGCATTCTTTCAGTTTGTTATGGTACCAATCTATCAACTTGTTACTAAGATGGAAACCTCAATCACTGGGACACAACCACATGTTCTGAATTTAATACTCCAAGTTTCAAAGTTATATAATAACCAACTGCATCATATCCTGAAAGAAATCACATATTAGTTGGATGAGTGAAAACCATAACTTACAGATTTGCTCCACATCTAATCTGTTCAAAAATATTTTTTGATTGACAAAACAAACTTTGCTTTTGTATCAAAACTAAAAACCTCCCTTGGAATCATAACATAATTGTTTTCCAATTTGGCATTAAGCCTTTTTTTTAGAATGTATATATGCTCTTAATAAACCATCAAGATATAAAAAAGAGAGATATAGCAAATACTAAAAGGTACTTGTGTGATGTTGATATTCTTTTTTGTTAATATAATCATTAGTTTATCATATTATTTCTTGAAAAATCTCGAGCGTACCTGGGTCCAAAAACCTAGTACAAACTAACAACAGAATAACCCAAAAAAAAGAAATAACCCAACGAAAGCTCAAGGTTCAAAGGCAATAGCACTTTGTTACATTAATTCCTGATTCCAGGAAGATGGGCATACACATAATTAATTAAACAAGTGTAACAAAGACATAAATATTTTGACTTACTTATCTTATCAACAGCAGCAGCAAGCTGTTGGAGCTCATCAGGGCAATGAGTAAAGCCAAAATATATCACCGTCCATTTACCCAGAAAATCTTTATCTATCACCCACTTCCCTTCATGGCTAATAAGGTTGAATGGCCCCCCGATAGCCGCTTGTCCTACAGAAGGTCCTTGTCTCACCGCATTTGACGCATTGCTTATCTCTCGCAGGCGATCAAATTGTTCAAAATTACATTGAGTTGTGTATTGTTGGAATATGGATGAAGAAACCGGCTAGTTCTCAAAGGCGAAAAAAACTTACGAGACCCTCTTGAGACCAGACAAATCAAATTAATTCAAATTAAAAGAAGGGCATATGCATGATTGCCTTCAGTGTAGCAACCTTAACTAAGCTTGCTTTCTAACTGTGAATATAGAATAAAGAAACTGGCCAGTTGTCAAAGGAAGGGGTTTGTTATAAAAGACTACAACAAACTAGATATATGATTTTACAAATCAACATTTAAACTACGGATATCAATTTTCAATCACATTTCATATCTAACTGTCAATTCAATTTTGTTACTAAGACAAGTGGGCAAAAGTCAGAAGTCTTGAATCAGAACAAATCTGCATGTCTAGATGGGCTTGTTAACTGTAAAAAAACCTCGTTGATATCCACCCGCATCAATGGCATTTACAGGTATACTAACTCCTCGATAGGAGATAACCCGGATTACATTGATTGATAGTGATGCCATTCTCATCGCGGCACTGGCAGAAGACTAGTTACCCTATTAGATTCCATCTAGTGCCATTACTCTAATAAGAGAAGTCCACGTATTTTAGCCAAACAAGCTGAGCCACATTGTCCAATCAGCAGGTTTCATGTCCAAGAGGATATCATACACCACTATCAGTACCCCTCCATTTGCTCCTAAAGTATTTTCTGACACCTTTTCTTAGCGGTTCACCTAACCGACGGCGGCGTTGGAGAGGGGTATCCTCGACTAATTTTGATGGTAACTAACATAACCTCTCCAACCTAGATATTTGAACCAACACCACTCTGATATCAATAAGCAAACAGAGAGACACACCCTTGGAAATCTATTAGACCGCAATTCACGGCCTGGTCAACCACCTGTCTGAGTAGTGAGTTCTGCCCTGAATTCTTAGGGACAGTGATTGATAGTTTTAAAGAGTTGTGAGATCTAGATATACATTTGTCGTTCATAATGTAGCAATAGTCTTCCAAAATATAAAATTGCAAGAAAAAACAACCATACCAAGATATGCTAGAATACACGATCAGCTATGTGCAATGGAAGCAGATGCAAGCGACCCAGCATATGTAACATGCAACTCTTGCGGCAGAAGATGATATCTAATTCCCAACTCTTCAAAGATACTTTTCAGTTGCAAGACAAGATCTGATCATCTCCTGCCTTTTTCTACAAAGTTCTGGAAGGTGATAGTGTGGGTGATGAAAAGAACCATCTTAATCTTGTTCATGTCTACAATGTTTTTCAATTGCACACTGTGACATGGTTTCCAGTGCCGTGGTTTACTTTCTATATACCTGAGTTTAGATAAAGTATGCTGAAATGAACATTCGCCTCAAAAGCAATGAATAGTGCATATCACAAAGTGGCATTTTGGGTAATAAATAGTGCATATTACAAAGTGGCATTTTGGGTTATGTTGCGTAAGTAGTTTTTCATTGCACAAAATATCCCCTATATTCCCCTTGAATCCCCATAATGGCCATCACTTTCTCCAAATTTTACGAGAAACATCACTATGATATGCAACTATTTACATACCATAGTGTTAAATAAGGTAGTCGTTCAGTTCAGCAAAACTAGGTGACGAGTAAATAAAGATGGGATTTTTCTCCCTTCTGAGTGAAAAAAGAGATTTATGCCTTAATTTGATCTTTTAGAGCAGCAATGACCTCTATTGTAGTGCATAAATTGATTGCTACCTCCAGTCGATCATTTCTGGGCTCCGATAAAAATTGCTGATAGGTTTGGTTGCCAAAAACATAATATCCTACAAAATCAGAATAATCTTTAATTGAAAGTAAAATATTGACACAAAAAGGCAGGCTTAATTGAAATAGAAGAGAAAGAAAGAAACCCACTGAAATTAGGAGAAGTGCACTCAACAGCACGTTCATGATCTTAATCCAAAACAAAGAAGGGATAGTTTTCGCATCCTGATTCCCTAAACTGCAAGCAATCTAACATTATAGAAAGAAGAAACAGAGAGAATACTTGTATACAATATCAAAACCCTAAAATTGGCAATTCACAATACCCGATCGTAGGTTTTCACAAGCTGCAGCGAAGGCATGCAAGCTCTAAATTCTCGCCCAAATCTTGTCGATATTTGTGCCACGCTTCCCATTCTCTCTCTTTCCCTCCACAGTCCATACAACGGACACACTGCCAATGGTTATGGAACTCATTTTACGCTTCACACCCGGTATAAGTACTAAAAATTGTTGATTTTCTTTATTCGTTTTTTACAGGCCTTGATTTTCTTCTAGAATCTAGGGTTTCATGCTTCGTGCTCTTGATTTTCTTCTCGGATCTAGGGTTTCATCCTTCGATTTCTTCGATTGTTCAATTCTTTCTCTCTCTTCTACTGGCCAATTAGATTAAACCCTAGAATTAATTTGAGTAATTCAAAAAAACTTAGAAATAGGAGAAAATCAAACCTTGAAGGAGTTTGGTAGGTTGATTGAAGAAACAGCTAAGTCAACGTCTTGCTTGTGATGCAACCAACGAAGGGAGCGAAGCACAACGGAGGGAGGGGTGACGTAGGGAGCGAAGGACGACAAGGGAGGCACGACGGAAGTTTTAAACTTTCAATTAAGAGAGGGTCTAATTGAGAGAGCAGGGGGAAAACAATAGAGAGAGGGAAGGACTGATGAGGAGACGAAAATTATTTTAATACGTGTAGTGCGAGGTTTCATGAATTGAGAGAGGGTCCAAATGCTCGGGTTGACTAGTCAACCGGAGCATTTGACATCAAATGCTCGGGTTGACTAGTCAACCCGAGCATTTGTGAATATTTTTATTAAAATTTTCACAAATGCTCGGGTTGATTAGTCAACCGGAGCATTTAATAAGTAGTAAAAGCAGTTTTTTCCACTAGTGCAAGTGACCCTCTCACCACTACTTTTCTTGAAGCCTAAGATTCTAATTATCCTAGTTACTTCAACTACACATTTCCCGGGAGTTTCTTAGTGGCTAAGTAAGGGTCTCGGGCAACTTTGCTCTGATACCAACTGTAACACCCCGTCCTTCTACTACTAAGATACTAAACAATATCTAATCAAGAAATACTAAAATGACATTAGCGGAAATAACGTCGGGACGGTTATGCTACTCTAAAACAATAAATAAAGATAATTCGTCAAACTCAATGTTTCATAACTTCAAAAGAGAATTAATATCCGAGTAAACATCATAAATCAAAAATAAAAGAAATATCCCAAATTGAACATATTATCAAAACCAAATACTATGAGACATGCAAGTCTCCCAAGAAAACTTAAATAAAGCTAAATGTCCTTGAAGGCTATCCAAAAATAAGTCTCTCTATGGCCTATATAGAGTTCATCTACCAAAAACAGTACTAGGAGCTTCTTCTCACTACAAATTCTCACTCTGCTAGCCCAGGCAGTCACAAGCCTAGCAATCATTTCCATCTGCAAGGATATATTAAATAATTCCACAGTCAGTGGGGAGTAACTAGCAGTTCTCCCAGAACAATAGCAATTAAAGCACGATTCAGAAGTAGATTATTAAGAAAGGAATAACATGCAATCATTACATCAATAGCATGCACATAGAAATCATAAAGCTCATAGATGAAACAAGTGATCATCAACAATAAGTAAACATGATAGAGTGAGTGACATAATTCTAATATATATAAATAATAATAAATCAAGAATTCAACAAGTTATTGAGTCAGAAACCGAACGCCAGTGATTCGCACATCACTTCGTAAGGTTTGTCAGATCACAATCTCCAGGTCAGTCTATGGGCTTACGTGTGATCCTCTCCTTCTTCAAATCCCAAGCACCAAGTATAAGAAAAAGGCAACAAGAACAATTCACGAACAATTAACAAGAAGTAGAAATGAAAAATTTTGAGAGATTGAGGATGGTGATGATGGCCGAAAGTTCTAGAGAATGGCAGCAAGAAGTTCTGATTTTTTAATCAGAAATTGAAGTGATAAAGGTGGGTTTAAAGAGGTTTAATTAGGAAAAATCATTAGGGGGTTATGGGAGTTACAAGGTATCAAAGAGTCACATGAAAAATAAAAAGAAAAGAAAGAAGAGAGGCCCTCCCTTTCCTTCACTTGGCCGGCTGTCAAGCCCAACACACCCACAAAAATTTCCGGCCCAAATCAACAAGGGTCCATGCTTCAAAAGCCCGCTACGCGATAAAACGATTAATTCCTAAATCGCGCCTAAACTTTGAAAATACTTAATAATAAAAATAATTTTAATAAATTATATTATAAATATAAATGAAATAAACACATTAACACGCCATAAAAATAAAAATAATAATTCGGCTCCCAAAATTATAAAATAAAAATAATTAATTTCGAGAAAATAATAGTTTTTGAGAAAATTCTCGCGAAAAACTAGGAGCAAAATTATGGATTGTTACATTTATTGCTCATTCTCTTTCACTTTAAGTGACTAATTGATTAAACATTAACCACAATAAAAACCAACATACAACATGCAACAACTAACACTGAAAGAGTATGTTTTATATTTGATTAATACAAGTTATCACACAGCAACAGGTTCCATAACCATTACGGCCCGTTTGGTAGTCGTTAATAAATTGCGGTAATGGGAATGAATTTAAGTGTAGATTACAAGGAAAGCACCCTTAAAATCTCTATGGGGAGGCAATTTCAACCCCCAAGTTTGTGTTTTTTCTCCATTGGGAAGCAATCTCACCCCTAATTTTCATTACCACTCATTACCACCTAACAAGGTGGTATTGCATGGAAATGACAATTCAAGAAGAAAAATAGACACTTTAGGATAAATTAACATTACCATGGGAAGGAACAATGATTTTCTTCACAAATTTACATACAAATTCATTCCCATTACCACCATTTATAACCAACTACCAAACGGGCCGTTAGTCCTTTAAACTAAGCTGTCGAATAATAAGACATATCTTTCCTCTTACTCCATCACAAATCTGCAATTGTGAAAGAATAATAAATATTAAAGTATGGAATATAATACTACGATTAAGTCCAAGAATCCACTTTTATCTTACCATATGTAATAAATATTGAATATGGTTTACTATACCACTAAATCAAATAACCACCTTTACCAACCATAGGTGATAGATAAACATGATTAAATAAATAATCAAACATTCTATATGATTGTATCAATAATCCCTATTATAACCTTATAATAAATAAATAATCACATGTTCCCCAACAATCACAGAAGCATGATGATTCGTCGCAAACAATCTTGTCTAAGAACTATCCAAGTTCCCTAAGCATGATACTAAGTTCCAAACTAATTCTAGTACATTGTACTATGTCCAATACTCTTAGTCATTCACGTACCTTGTATAAACTATTCTATGTGCCACCTTTGTGCACGAAAAGTAACTCAAGGAGTATTCTTCTCCAACAAGTAATAAACAGATGAATATTAATCATCACTATATAAATACCACCACACTTAAACTTACTTAAAAGTTCCATAAAACCTTTAAAAATCATTTCTTTCACATCAAAGTTCCAACCTTTTATTATGCTAAGTAAATTGTATCCACTTTAAAAATAACCATTTACAACCTAAAACCTATCCCAAGGGGGACAAACCAACTAGTTTGGATTGTCCACCACAAAGGAAGGCAACAAACTATACAACACTTTGAGCTTTTACTCACTGAAACAAAAACAATAGCTATATAAAGAATTGAGAATAACATTTTCATACCACTCTCTATCCCTAGCAGTAATCTTTGAAGGAAAAGTCACTTGTAATCTCACTTTAATAACCCCCTACAACCTCTTCACCAACACATCAATATGCCAACAAGTCTTATTCCAGCAGTAGGCTTCATTCCTTGCCCACCAGATAAAGTATACCACACAAATAAAAGCAACATCAACTCTTTTATGAAAATTGAACCTTCTACATTTCTGCAAGAATCTTAACATTCTCTAGAACATGCTAAGTCTATTATCAATATGCGGCCAAGCCTTCACAAGCACCAAATATCTAACTGCATAGTCACATTAAAAGAGGAGGTGCTGATGAGATTCCTTACCCCATAGCATAGGACACATTTATCAGATTCAGTAACACCAACCTGAAATAATCTATCAGTTGTTCTAAGCTTACCAAGCATGACCAACCAACCTATCATTCTATGCTTAGGACAAGAAAATCTATCTTTGATCATTTTATCCCAATAGACTTTCTGAACCTCACCAACCAAATTTTCATACACTTTCTTCACATTAAGCTGAGTCAAATCTAGCAGCTTCTGCCTAGATTAGATGCTCTTAATTTGCTCTTCTACTTTGCAGACTTGCCTCTAGTACATCATATGCTCCCATCTAATCCAGAGGGTATCTTGCTTGGTAGTTATAGTCTAAGCATATTTGGCTTAAGCTGCTTTGTTCCACAACCTTATCTGTCTAATACAAAGGCCACCATCTTGCTTAAGCCTACAAACATGATGCCAAGCAACATCACCAGCTTTGTAGCTATATTAATCACCAACTATAGGTAGGCTATGCAAATCTTCTCAATTTCCTTCAAAATTAAGCTTGGAATTATGTAAACCTAGGCCTAATATATGTGAATGCTCATAAGCACTGAATTAATGAGTTGTATACTCTTCCACGCCTAAAAAAAAACAGACATCTTCTCAACAATACTAGAACACTCTGCAATCGAATTTTTTTAACATAAACTGGCACACCCAAGTATTTAAAAGGAAGTTTATTATGAGAGAACCTTGAAATATCTTTTATTATATGGATATCACTCTCATTCACCCTTGCTGTATAGAAACCAGACTTGCCCTCATTGATCGTCAAACCACAAGAGTATGAAAAAAGTTTAAAAACTCGCAGCATCACATACATAGCTGGAAATTTACCACCATAACATAAGGTGACATCATCAGCAAAAACCATATGAGACAACTTTATCTCCTTGCATCTAGGATGAAAAGAGATCATAAGTTTATCATCTAACTTCCTTAGCACTTTGGAGAGATACTCCATACAAATGACAAATAGCAAAGGAAAGATTGGGCCCCCTACCTTAATGCCCTCCTAGACCTTAAAAATCCATGTAGAGACCCATCAATCATAAGTAAAAATTTAGGTGTCTTTACACAATGCATCACTAGGTTAACAAACTGATTAGGGAATCTTAATGCCTCCAGCATCTTCTGAAAAAAGTCCTAGTCAATAGTGTTGGAATCCTCTTTCATGTCTAAATATTTTTATGATACAGCTAAGCTTGGCATTTTTCTACCATAATGCCTTACAATATCCTGCCACACCAAAATGTTATGTGAGCAAAAGCTCCCTGCTTATAAAAAATAATATCAGGCAATATATTTTTTAACCTCCCACATAAAACTTTTGTAACACTTGTAAAGTGTATTACAACAAGCAATATGACGTTGTTTGAGTAAGTTACCTGAATTAAGTACATCAATCACAATATTTGAAGCCTCCTCACCCATCAATGACCAAGCATCCTAGAATAAGAATGAACCAAACCCATCTAGACCATGAAATTCTCCCCTGATATTGAAAATAAAGCAGCTCTCACTTAATCTGCAGTATAAGGATATAAAAAAATTTGTAGATGCACCTCATTAAATATTGGCCCTATATTAATGACAACTTGCTTCATCTGAATCCTATTTTCCATCCAAGCACTAACAACTGCTTATAGTACTCCAAAAAAGCCCCATTCATCTCTAGTCTTTCCAAGCCCCACCTGAGTCATGCATGGATAGCATACACTGTGTTTTAAAGCCTTCTTGCCTTCATAGATTGATGAAAAGTTGTAGTGCTTTCATCACCATCTATACACCACTTTAGTTTGGCTTTTGTGCCAGAAAAGAAAGATACTGTTTATGCACCCTCAAATACTCATCAGTTGTTGCCTGTTCTGCATCTCTCAAACTATTCACATCAGGATGTGCTTACATCTCTAAAGAAGCTCAATGTTGAAGGCTTCTCTGAGTTGTAGCTGCTTATATGCCTTGATATCTAAGCACTACAGCTCAGAGAAGCCTTCAACATTGAGCTTCTTTAGTGCCCGTTTCACCAGCTTCATTTTCTTTTCAACTTCAAACATAGGACTCCCTTCAATTCTTGTATTCTAACAAGATTCAATAATACTTCTGAAGTTTGTTGCTATGTTCCACATTGCAAAGTATTTAAAAGGATGCTTACCTGGAGTAATCCGAGGGTACACATTTACCACAATAAGAGTGTGATCAAACTGCCCCTGAGGCATAAAGTGAGCAGCTAAGGTTGGAAAATTTTCCAACCAATCCTCATGTACCATATCTCCGTCAAGTTTATAGAACACCTTTTGATCAGCCTCGCTGTTTGTTGTTTCATGTAAACAAGCTCCAAGTGCTATTGAAGTCATGCATGCCACACTTCAACATACACTATCTGAAGGCCTCAGTCTCCTGAGGTCTCACAACAACTCCATTCTTTCCTCTGGTTAAAGTCACCAAGTATAATCCAAGGTCTGTGAATTGTCCCAAGCAAGTCTTCCAAATCCTTATACAACAAACTCCTTCCATAAGCGTGAGTTAGAGCATAAATTAATGTACAAAAGAAATGACATGTGCCAATAACTTGTCTTATTAAACAATGAATCATCAGACTTGAAACTACTAAAATCCCTACCTGAAAACTCTTTTGATTCCAAGCAATCACAACTCTTTCATCCTTTTTAATAAGCTAAATTAGAAGCAAAACACCACCTAGTAAACAACTTTTGGTAAAGGCATCCCATGTTACATGCCTTTACCTTTGTCTCAAGGAGAATAGTCAGCCCTACAGACTTCATGCTAATGAATTTCTTAACATCCATCTGCTTTTGGTGGTTGTTAATCCCTCTGACATACCCCACTATTACCTTATCCATTATCTATAGGAGGTTGGCCCCCTCATGTATCCACTTTATCACCCTTTCTACAACGAACAACCCCCACAATAGCAGTAGGACTCTAGTAACCCTCCTAAGTTGGTGTTGGCCTAGGACTTTTTGACAGTCTCCTTGTTCGATTTCTAACCACTTGAAATCCCTCTTCCTTTACTGGCTTGTTAACATTGTCTAGCATCATGGGTTGTATAGGTTTAGGCCTCCATTCTTTCCTCTAAACAGGCTTTTTACATTCCTCAGCTAGATGACCCACCCCTTTACAAGTCACACAATATACGTGTTTCCAATCATATGTTATATGCACACTCACCTTTCAAAGCATCATATCAAGTTTAATCACCTTTCTAATCTACCCTGCAATCTTGGCAATACATGAATCACCTGAGTACCTGAAGTCTAACGTCATCCGTATCTAAGTTGGTAAGGTCCTAATGTCATCTCTGCACATATCGATTGCAGCATCCCAAGCTTTCATAATAAGAAGTTTATTACAAAAAAAGAAGGACTCACAGCTAGAATTATATCTCTCTTCTCCATTAATCTAAACCTCACCATAAAAGTACCACGCTTAACCATGGCAACCTTATCAGCACCATGATTTCTCCAGATTTGCCTAATAAAGCGTTCCACGACATTACTGGGAGGATTATCAGCCCCCACAACAGATTCATTAAGTTCACTCTACTCCTAATTCCTTCGAGCTTCAGAGCGATGAATAGATTCTAATAAATCTGAAAATTGAGCACGAACCTCCGATTGTTTTTGAAGCGATCTAAGAAGGATCGGGGAGACAAATCTCCTCATGAATCACAGGGTGTTCTTCTTTAATCTCCAACACTATTACTCCTAACACAACATCCATTGGTCTCATCTGATTCGCCTGATTAGCTAAAGAAAGGCCCTTCAGCTTTACGGGTGTTGTGTTTGCCTGAGTTGCTAGAACCTTGAGAAATCCTTGCCATTGCAATTAGATGTACATTGTATGCATCAACAAATTCTAGAAGGAGAAACGCGCAAGCAAAATCTTTTCTCAGTACTATGGAAATAAATTATAGTATTAAAATCTAGTTTTTCTGGCCAAGTTGATGTTAGGGGGTTTCAGAATCGTGCAAGTGTGCAACTAGATAAAAAAAAATTCAGCATCAAGGAAACTTCAATGGTAAAACAAAGCGAGGAGAACTTCAAAAAGTTTCAACCTTTAAAACTATAAACATAGTAATAAAGTTTTACTCTTTAAAAAGTCATAATTCAACACTTATAAAATCCTTAAGTTTAAACCTTTAAATATGAATTTTTGAAGTATTAATATTATAATCTATACTACACAAATTATAAAAAGTTAAACAATAATTAAACTATACTATAAATCAAAACAACGACAATAATAATCATACTTATCTGCTAAACCGAAAGAATAAAAGAAGAAAAGGAAAAGAATTCGAAAGAGAGAGAAAGAGAACCGCCAGAAAAACGAGAGGAAAAGGAGGAAGGAGAACGCCGACAAGGAGCAGCGGCGGCAATGATGTGTTTTGCGAGGAGGAATGCGAGGTGCTCCTAAATTTGCTGGATCTAATCAACTATTCTCGATCTGGGCGGGATTTATCAGCAACGACATTCTCCCTTAACTTTATTCTCTTTTTGAATCATGGAATTCTCTCCCAGAGCTGCGGAACTAACAAATCTATTCGAAAGTAGAATTACCAACTTTTACACGAATTTTCAAGTGGATGAGATCGGTCGAGTGGTCTCAGTTGGAGATGAGATTGCACGTGTTTATGGATTGAACGAGATTCAAGCTGGGGAAATGGTGGAATTTGCCAGTGGTGTGAAAGGAATAGCCTTGAATCTTGAGAAGGAGAATGTGGGGATTGTTGTCTTTGGTAGTGATACCGCTATTAAAGAGGGATATCTTGTCAAGCGCTCTAGATCTATTGTGGATGTTCCTACGGGAAAGGCTATGCTAGGGCGTGTGGTCCATACGTTAGGATTACCTATTGATGGAAGAGGGGCTCTAAGCGATCACGAGTGTCGATGTGTTGAGTGAAAGCCCCCGGGATTATTGAACGTAAATCTGTGCACGAACCTATGCAAACCAGGTTAATGGCGGTAGATAGCCTGGTTCCTATAGGCCGTGGTCAGCGAGAACTTATAATCGAGGACCGACGAACGGGAAAAACAACTATTGCTATCGATACAATATTAAACCAAAAGCAACTGAACTCAAAGGCCACCTCTGAGAGTGAGACATTGTATTGTGTATATGTAGCGGTTGGACATAAATGTTCAATTGTAGCACATTTAGTTCAAATTATTTCGGAAGTGAATGCTTTGGAATATTCCATTCTTGTAGCAGCCACCGCTTCAGATCCGGCCTGCTCCTCTTTAATTTCTGGCCCCATATTCTAGGTGTGCTATGGGAGAATATTTCCGCGATAATGGAATGCACGCATTAATAATCTATGATGATCTTAGTAAACAGGCGTTGGCATATCGACAAATGTCATTATTGTTACGCCGACCACCAAATCGTGAGACTTTCCCTGACGACGTTTTCTATTTTCATTCCCGTCTCTTAGAAAGAGCCGCTAAACGATTGGACCAGACAGGCGAAGGTAGCCTGACCGCCCTACCGATCATTGAAACACAAGCTGGAGACATATCGGCCTATATTCACACCAATGTGATCTCCATTACTAATGGACAAATCTGTTTTGAAACAGAGCTCTTTTATCGCAGAATCAAACCTGCAAATAACGTCGGCTTATCTGTCAGTCGAGTTGGGTCTGCCTCTCAGTTGAAAGCTATGAAACAAGTCTACGTTAGTCCAAAACTGGAATTGGCACAATATCGCGAAGTGGCCGCCTTTGCTCAATTTGGATTAGACCTTGATGCTACGACTTAGGAATTACCCAATAGAGGTGCAAGGCTTACAGAAGTACCGAAACAACCACAATATCCACCACTTCAAATTGAAAAACAAATTCTAGTCATTTACGCAGCTGTCAATGGATTATGTGATCGAATGCCACTAGATAAAATTTTTCAATATGAGCGAACCATTCCAAATAGTGTAAAACCAAAATTATTACAATCCCTTAAGGGGGTTGACTAACGAAAACAAGATGGGACTAGATTCCTTCATAAAAGAATGCGCTTTGAATTACTAATTCTTCGAACTTTCCATTTATATTGAGATTAGATGTAATTCAGAATAAAGGCTAATATCTTGCCGAAAGACAGGAGGCTGCTGAGATTTGGGGTAACAGGGTCTTCCCATAATGATAGACTAAAGGTAAAGTTGCTCGGAGATATTGGTTCGAATCTGATTCATCATTCCAGTTCATAAGGCCTTTATTCGATAGATAGAAGTTTAGGATGCAGCTATCACTAATAGACGGATGGGATTGTTTGCAACAAAGTGTCTATATAGCAAGGACTCTTAAAACTATATATCCTATAGAATAGGGACGCGACCAAAGGCTCAACCAAAAGAGAAACTAATTAAATTCAAATCTCACTTGAAGACGGTTATTAGCCGTCTCAGTAACGGTAGTGAACAAGTCTTGTTTTAGGAATAAGAATAATTATTTTTAGGAAGCGAAGTAATCTCTCTCTTTGTGTGACTCCTTCTTAGGGCGTGAAAGCATTCATTGCATAGGGCTTCCCACTGAAGGATGTATTCAAGTCTCCTAGTCCCCGGGTGGGTAAGAAGGCACGAGTTAGGGAAGAAAGAGAATAAGAGTGCTGTTAGAGGAAAGGAAAAGATATAGTGAGATTAGGGTTGTAAAAATGTTTAATTAATCCCTAATCGTCTAGTTATAGTTTACGAAAATTTTAGTCAAACTAGGAACCGTAAACTCCTTTATAAAACATTTAAATACTCTACTTTAAATAAGTTAAATAACTTTGAGTTAATAAAATCAATAATTGTCAACCCAAAATATTTAACCTTCAAATAGATAATAATAATTAAAATTTTCCTTGAATAAAATATGGGCGATTCGAAAACTAGAATGATTTACAAGACATCATTATAGTTTGAGGGGGGGGGGGGATGTTGGAATACCTCAACTTATCTATGTTAAGAAGTTCAGCCCAAGCTACACTGGTAACTCAAATTAGCCTCAGTCTAAGCAATTCCGGCCTTTGCCTAACTTAAGGCGAGATGTTGAGTGTATTGAGCTAAGTCTTCTACAAAATATTTTAGGAGATATTTCTGAGTATATAATAGAGTTTTAATCCCCATTATTTTTCCCTTCTCAAAATAGTATTATCGATATGTGCAAATTACAGTATTTGTTTGATGGTTGAATGTAGGCACTTACACTTTCTACTAAGTTTCACTAGTATATAGTAGATATGAAAGTTGATTGGTTTAGTCTGAGAAATAGATCATTCTAAGAAGTTTGACTTCTTACGATTATGTTAATCAACCAACATTTCAATTTTCTACTGCCCATTGATTTCAATTTTTGATGATTTTTCATGTAAAAACAAACACTTACAATGAACCTACTTGATTAGTGGTTATGAATATATTTTAGTGTAAATTTATAGGGAAAAATTGACATGAATAATCCCAACTATGGTAGTTCCGTCATTTTGAGTCCCAACTTTTGATTATTTCTCAGTGGTCCCAACTATTGGGTATGTTTTATAAAAACGGTCCCAGCAGGTTACTGACCTGCTACAACTGGTAAGACGTCTAAAGCCACCACCGAGGCACTCTTTCCCGTCTCCTGGCCTGCTACCCCTTTCCCTTCTTCCAAACTGCCACTGCCTCCTCTCCGCAAAAAATTAGAAACTTTATCATCTCTATATCCAAAACACAGACTAACCAAATTTCAAAAGGTCTGCACAAATTAAAACATTTATTTCTGATTTCTCCTACAAAAATTTACACTTAACCAAAGAAAAAGCGAATAATAACAACCAACAACAACAACAATGGCAATGGAGATTGGTGAGTCTCTTCGTTACACATTTTCTCTCTCCTCCTTTTCCCGCTACTTTTCAACTAAATAAGACGAAAACGACGTCGTTGTCATCGACAATGGACTTGGTAGTTATAGTGACGCCATTATAGTTGCTCAACGACAACTTGGCTTCAAAACTTCCTATATTGAGCACCGTGGAACCCTAAGAGGATGGGTTAGTTGGTATTTGGGGTGCCTCACTATGGTGCGCTGGTGGTTAGAGTGTGGAGGATTTACGCCGGCACTGAGGTGGTGCGTGGGTGGCCGACCCAAACAGAGGGGAGAAAGAAACGTTGTGCAGACCTTAGGATTTTAAGGGGTCCTTGGGGCTGTATTTTCCGACGAGATATTGGTGTATTGAAAGACAGAGGGGTAGTAGGGGAGGGGGTAGGGAGAGGGAGGCAGAGGGGTGTAGAGGGGGAGGCAGAGGGGGTGCAGGGGAGGAAGGACGAAGGAAGGAGAAAGAGAAGGAAGAAATTAAAAAAAAAACTTAACCTATTGAACAGGTAACATGTCAATCGAGACCATTTTTGTAAAACATATCCAAAAGTTAGGACCACTGATAAATAGTCGAAAGTTGGGATTGAAAATGGTGGGATGCCCATGATTGGGATTGTTCGAGTTAATTTTCCCAATTTATAAAGCAATTCTCATGTTAATAATTAAAGGGAATATTAATTTATCTAGAACATCTATTTCTTTCCTATAATTTTGTTACTATAATTTATGACCGTTTATTAGATAAGTGGTTAAGGATTGTAGTAGATTGAGAGACTTGATGTGGGCCCCAAGAAGACGTGTTTGAGCTCCGTTATCCGTACACCGAAATCCTGCAAAAGAAGGTTAGACTACCCCTGGAGTTGTTCGGGGATCGCCCTTTCCGGCACTCAAGTTAGATGTGATTGAGGTAGAGAGAGAAAGTGATCAATGCAGAGATAAATGCTCTGGTTTTTATAGGTGAGAATCGAATATCTGTTCATTGATGCGACTGTTGCTATTTATACCGTTGGGGATTCCCAGATAGATAATCTTGAGGAGAAAGGCCCTCTTGGGGGCAAGAGGCCTTGTTTCCTTTTAAGGTAACCATACTTTTGATTGCTTAGGGGGATTTACTGACCCCATGAGATAAGATCAACTCCGCGCTGGGACCCACAGTTGTCACCTGTTTGGTAAAAGGTGGGTCCCATCGTAACATTGGCCCGATCCCAGAATTGGCCCAAACAATTAGCCCCACGCCAAAGAGGGGGGTCACTGAGCCCTGTTTCGAGTTGCAGCTTTGGCGAAACGCGTGTCACCTGATTGTAGAATGCATGAGGGGAGCACTCATGACATTGGAGTGGGGATCCTAGGTTGACCGAGTGGGAGCCTTTGAGTTTCTAGTTAGCTAAGCATAGAAGCGATTCAACAATTAGGGAAGGAGACCAAAATGGTCCGAGTGGTAAGGATGCAGTTCGGCCAAGGGCTAATGAACCCCATGCTGTCTGAATGGGTACCTTGAGGTACTTAGCCAAATTTTGGCTAAGTATAAAAGCGACTCGACTGAAGGGGAAGGACCCCCTAACTTGTCAGAGTGGGTAGGACGCCATTCGGTCACGGGCTAATGATCCCCATGCTTGGCCGAACGGGTGTATTGAGATACTAAACTAAATTTTGGCTAAGTAAAAAAGCGGCTTGGCAGAAGGAGAAGGAGATCCCAACATGTTCGAGTGGGTAGGATGCCGTTCGGCCAAGGGCTAATGAGCCCCATGCTTGGCCGAACAGGTGCCTTGAGGTACTTAGCCAAATTTTGGCTAAGTATAAAGGCAGCTCGGCAGAAGGGGAAGGAGCCCCCAACATATCCGAGTGGGTGGGACGCCGTTCGGCTAGGGGCTAATGAGCCCCATGCTTGGCTGAACAGGTGCCTTTAGCCAAATTCTAGCTAAGTATAAAAGCAACTCGGCAGAAGGGTAAGGAGGCCCCAACATGTCCGACTGGTAGGACGCTGTTTGACCAAGGGCTAATGAGCCCCACGGTGCTCAAACGGGTGCCTTGAGATACCTAGTCAAAATTTAGCTAAGTATAAAACCGACTTCGGCAGGAAGGGGAAGGAGCCCCTCCTTGTCCAAGTGAGTAGGACGTGTTCGGCCAACGGCTAATGAGCCTTATGCTATCCGAAAGGGTGCATGGGGTTACTTAGGCCAAAATCTGGATCCGTACGTTTGTGATTCATCTGGTTGAAAATGCCACTTGGCAGCCATGGATTCCTGATATTGGGGTTTCTCACTTTTCTGGCTGAGTGGGTATCCCTTGGGAGCTCAATTTTGGCGATTCATCTCCTTGAATCAAAGTTGGTGGATTGCTTAGGTCCAATTGGGCCATCCAAAAGGCTCATTAAGGAGGCGCGGAAGATTTGTCATTGCGCCCCCCGATGTAGTCTATATATGGGAGAGGAGAGAGAAATTGAGATCATTTGCTCATTTCTCTCTCAAATTCTCAAAATTTATTACTCTCTAAATATCTCCAGTTTCAAAGTTTCCAGCTTTCGTTTCGTCCGACCAGGTAAGCTGCCGATCTTTCCTTAGCATGTTCTTTCGTTTTTTTGGATAAGTCTTGGCCGACTCTGTCTGTTTATAAATAATGGGGAGTTCGTTCTAGTCACTTACCCCTCAGCCTCACCACATTATAAATTGTCCGAGGAGGTGAGAGGGGTAGGAATAACGTTGGCGTCGACATTGATTGGTTGGTCCAACCCCTAGGCTGTCCTTGATGCGGTATCCCTTCCGAGTCCCTCGTCGTCTTTGCAGGAGGAGGTTGAGGGAATCGTTGTCCACCCTTGGGAGGTGTCTCATGCCTGTCCCCCCTCACGGATTTACTTAGACAAATATCTAACTGTAAGCGTGGTTTTATGTGCCTATGCGAGATGAACGCATATTTGACTACCTTATTGTAAATGTTTTATTGAAAACCTTTTGAAGTCGCCTACATGTCTTAAAAGAAGACTCATAAACCTAATTGGATATTGGAAATAGTAGGGACAACTTAAGCATTTATCCAACGTAGATTTCCCCGTCATGACTCCATGAATGGTCAATGAACCAAAAATTGAGTTCGGGGGTGAGGGTATGAACATGGTCAGAAACCACATTCGCCCATTGTTGGCCTCTATTAAATATCGATTCATAGCAATTTTTATGCAAAAGAATAACTACATAATGTTTTAAGCACTCTAAAAAAGTTTAGTCTAGATTGGTTTATAAAAAGAATAAAAAGACTATTTTTTGGTGACATGTTATTAAGCAATCAAAATTACGGGGTTCCTAGTAGGTTGTCCAAATAATCTGATTAATTTTAGAACAATTTCTTAGGTATGAATTAGCAATAATAACATGTTGTGTGATAAAAGCATAAGCAGGACAATCATACAAATATATAATAAAAAAGAAGAAAGAGTAGAGATTAGAATATACAAGAGAACGATTTTTTATTATAGATCTATATCATGAACAAAACCGTTAGTAACTTCAATAAAATAAATAACAAAGGGTTTTAGGACCCTCAGGAATATACAGGTGTGGCTTGGGTTTGTGGAACAATAACCTTCGGGAGGAGCAATCGTGAAGTCTTCTAATGAAAACTTGTGAACATCGATCGATTAAAGTTATGTGTATGTGTTTGTAAATATGAAAGTATCGAAGTATGAGAATTTAAAAGTATTTTCGCTTTGAGAGATCGCAAATATTCTGGTGTAAAGAGTATGTCCCCAGATCCAGATTATCATTAACATATTTATCGGAAAATATAAAAAAAACAGATAAAAAAGAAGACTGCTCGTCGTGCATAGAGTGCCCTAGGCGCACGTCTCTACGTGTATGTGTTTGTAAATATGAAAGTATCGAAGTATGAGAATTTAAAAGTATTTTCGCTTTGAGAGATCGCAAATATTCTGGTGTAAAGAGTATGTCCCCAGATCCAGATTATCATTAACATATTTATCGGAAAATATAAAAAAACAGATAAAAAAGAAGACTGCTCGTCGTGCATAGAGTGCCCTAGGCGCACGTCTCTACGTGACGTATAATGCCACGTGTTGAGCGCAGATTGTGCGCCTGACACATTCCAGCTAATGGGCCGAGCTCACTGCCTGCGCCATACGCGCTTTCAATCTGGACAGCCTTTTTCACTTGACGCGTTTTTGTGCGATTTTTTTATCTCCTTTAAATTTGGAAACCAAGTTTTACGAGATAAAATCTGATTTCAATTATAAAATATCTTTGAAAATATTTATCTATTTCTGAAAATATTTATTTAAATAAATACAATTAATTATCATGAATAATTAGTTTGGATTTTTCACAGGATTGGGCTCAAAATACAATTAATTATCAGGAATAATTAATTTAGCTTTAAAATAGGATTGTGGATCTTTAATGCAAAGAACTAAGCTTTATGCTTTAAAACAATTTTGGGCTTAGTTCTTCGGATTGCTCCCCCTTTGGTCGGACCAATTAATACCACGGTATGTTTCATCATTAGGTCCTTAAATAGGGAGATACGAGCATGTGTCTACCGAAGCCCCCCACTTTGACTGAGGTTCAGGAAACCGATAGTCAAAGTATACAGTGTCGGGACGGAGAACGATTCTAAACGCTCTACAGTTTAGAACTAATCTATATATCGCCGGTTTCTGCAAAACAAAGTTAGTATGCAGGACGATAACTACAAGTAATCTGATTACCTGCAGGAGAAGATGTTAGCAGATAGGTGCAAAAAACTCACATAATAATGCAGATAATGATGCAAAAATGCGAACTTAGGCTCTCTAATGCATGAGACGCTATGCCACGATTAAGGTTATCCAAAGCTAAGGTGGATGAACCATCATGCAAGCATATGGTTATGCAAGGCTAGGAAAGATGAAATGTAATGCAAGGCCAGGGTTTTGCAAAATTAAGAGGTGTGGATAGGTAGAAATAGATAGATTGATTAGAAAGAGATAGATAAATTTTCATTTGCACTGAATCGGGGTCCGCAAGTAATATCCACAAATTACAACTACTCAGGAGTTTAATTTAGAGGAACCACCACATATATAGGAAGCCCCACTTTGGGTAATCTTGTCTTGAATTAGACGTTTTGAGCCTAGATTCGAATGTACTTGATCTGTATTGAGCATTCAGAGTTCTTTACTGGATATTCGTCTTTGGGGAGTTTATACAAGCAATATCAAATATCGCCAGAGACCATAGAATTATCGGAGAGTCCTTTAGGGACTAAGAGAGCTTGGAATGAAAAATAAAAAGTTTAAATTTGTGACTCATATAAATTTAGGTGGGAAAAGGCTTTTTGACGTAGCTAGGTTCAGACTCGAGTCTATGTCATAATCTAGAAAAGCATGCTTCTGAATTCTAGAAAGTCAAATCATTAGACCATGATTAATTTTATTTTATTTAAGTGGTCAAACGTCGAGATGAGGATTCCTACGTTTCCTTGCGGAATCAGACCATTCATAGTTCTGGATCCGATGAATTTTTTTTTGTGCACTAACTTTTGCCTATGCCGCTGTAGACACATAATCGTGTCTCCCCATTTAGTACCCTATGATGACCAATACCCTGCTCCAATTTGTCCGGATCAAGGAAAGAATAAAGAACGAGTCTAAAATAAATTGTTTTAAGCCCAAAACCATTTCATCACCCTTTTAATTAATTCATTTCCGAAAACCTTTTTTTACAAATAGTTTTACTAAACCCACATTCTAAAACGTTTTAAAAAAACTTTTTTAAAGCCCATTATAAAAAACCTTTTAAAAATAGTTTTTATGAAAGCCCAATTTATAAAACCCTTTTTCTAAGCGCAATTTAATTAATAGAATTATTTAATTATATTAATTCGTTTTATTAATAAAAATATCTTTTATAAAAATAATCTTTTTCCGAAGTGTTTTTAAATATTCTTTATCTAACTATTTTCTCAATAATCTTTATAGAAACCTAATTGTTTTAAAAAACCTATTACTTCTCAACTACCTAAACCTACCTTCACTATATAATACAACCATCTCACAAATAATCCCTCAACTCACGACTCTCTTCTCACGGCAGAACATACAACAACAATTCACACTCTAAAAAAAACCCCGGCACTCATCTCACAAAAACACTTGGCTTCACCCTCAAAATCTCTCGGCACCCTTAATCACTCTCCCACGGCCAAACTAACAAAACTAATTCTCTCAACCCCTCAATTCTCTCACGCCATAATACCTATCACTTACATCTAATTCCCTTTCATAACTGTCTCACCCGTTGACCACAAAACATTCATTAACCCACCGCATCATACTACTATATTCTAATCTCCCTAATCTTCTTAATGCACACTTAACTTACGTCAATCACCAGCACTTGACACTCACAGAACTACAAGACAAGAAACTCTTTTGGTTCAATTTTGACGTAAATCTAAATGTAACACACATCATTTTAAAGACTCGTACAACATTCAATTTTCCAAGATCCGTACAACTCAACGACTCCATACCAAGGTATAATTCTTGAGGGTCAAATAAATTAACGAACTTTATTTTATTTATTTATTTATTTTATTTTCTTGAAGTTACTAACCTTCTATTCATGATGTAGGTCTTTAATATGTTGTAGCAACTGTAAGTATTGTACATATTATATTAACTCTTTGCAATATTTTCCCTTCTTATTTTTATTTCTTTTCATGATCATATTATTTTTTATGTGTCCTATGCATGATTTTATCACCCATATGTTATTATTGCTAAACAAGACCTAAGGAACTGTTCTAACTAATGCAGATAAATTGGACAAGCTGTTAGGAACCTTGTTATTTGATTGTATAATAACTTGTCACTAAAAAATAGTCTTTTATGTGTTTCATGAACCAACCTAGATTATAGATTTTTAGGGTACTTAAAAATATTATATGATTATTCTTTGGCATAAAATTTATTGTGAATCGATATTTAGTAGAGGCCAATAATGGGCAAACGTGGTTCATTATGACGAGATTTGTACCCTCACCCCCGAACTTGATCTATGGTTCATTTTGACCATCTATGGAGTCAGGATGGGAAAATCTACATTGGATAAGTCCTTAAGATGTCCCTACAGTTCAATATCCAATTAGGTTTATTAGTTTTCCTCTAAAAATTTATTGGCGACTTCAAAAACATATCTTTAATAAAACCTTAACAATAAGGTAGTCAAATAAACGCACTCACACCGCGTGTAGGCATAAAGGACTAAAAATCCACGCCTACAATTTGGCGACTTCACTGGGGAGGATTTTAAAAAATTTATTTTTTTAAATGAGTGGGTGAAACTTGAAAAATACCGTTCATTCTCCTTTTATGCCTTTGAATAATATACTGTATTGCTTATGCATGGATATTGTGCAGCCACCATAAGGACAATCTACCTTGCCTTAGCACATGTTCTATGTGTGAGGTCACCCCCGGGGGGTTTGCGCTTTGTCCTTCCAAAAAGCTTCCTGAGCGATAGTGTTGGATCTTAGTTATAAGCAAATCTACCCAACCATGGCATTGTTCTCTTGTTCCTGACTTGAGAATTGAAGTGCGTCTTACATGTGGTCACCTTTTTAAGCAAAGGTACGAAGCGTGGGATCAATCTCTTAGTCATGGAACATTTTCAGACTTAAGCTAAACCTGACCATAGTTAGAAACGTAGAACTTGACTTTAGGTTGGAACTTTGCATATTATGCTATTTGTGCATCTTTACGTGTGCTTACTTTTTATTGCTTAGTATTACGCGATGTTTCAAGTTCAAAGTTATCGAGCGAATTTACGCGACGAGCAAAAATAAAAAATTCGTCTCCCCCAATTAGTTGCGCTCTGCCCAACTCCAAAATGCGTCTTGCGCTTCTTGACGCATTGAGCGCTGTACATTGTCGTCACGCGCTACGTACTGCGCCCAGTGCCATTCGAGTTCCGCGTTCAGCACAGTTGTGCACGTTGTGCGCGAGCCACATTCTTGCAGCGCTAACTTCCTGCGTGTCACGCCATGTTGTGGCGCCATACACATTTTTCTTTTTTTAACCAAATCCTAGGATGATTAGATTTTTTTTCCAATAATTTTTTTTCATCATTAAACAAAAAAATCTCTCCACCTTTTTCCTATCTATTTCAAAATTTCTATCTTCATCTTTTTCCAGAAACTATATCTCCCATCCTTTTTGAAATTTCATCCTCATCTTTTTTTTCAAAAACTATTCTCGTATCTTTTTTTAAAAATTTCACCCCATCTTCAATCTCCTATCTAATTCAAAAGTTCTATCTCCACCTTTTTATTTTTCAAAAAAAAAACTCCATCTTTTTTCCTATCACATATCTTTTTTTAAAAATTCATCCGTTTTCTCTATCCTATCTTTTCATGTATATTATCCATCCTTTATATGCACACCATTTAGGATTCTTCTTAGTGTCTATCTTGTTGTAAAAGTCTCACCCGCTTAGGAATTCTAACTCCATTAGAAAGTCCATCTTGCCCATACGTCTAGGTTCATCCAGTTTCACTCTATTTAGAGTTCTTAACCCCGTATAACTCTGTCCATGTTAGGAGTCTTCATTCGCTTGAGTCCCATCCATCTTAGAAGTCTATAATCCATAGAAAGTCCATGCATAATAAGAGTCTAAAACCATTAGAATTCTTTCCATCTTGAGAGTCTAAATCCATTAGAATTCCGTCCATTTTAGGAGTCTAGGTCCACTAGAGTTTCATTCACTTTAGGAATCTAGGTGCACTAGAGTTTCATGCACATTAGGGGTCTAGCATTCTTGAAAGTTCGTCGAATCTAGAATTCTAACGTCATTACAAGTCTATCAAGTCTAGGATTCTGAAGTCATTAGAATTTCATATCAATTAGGACTGCATTCATACTAGAATTCATTTGAATTGCATAGTCCATCATTCATATACGTCATGCATAACTAGAGTTAGTACGCATTTAGGAGTCTCATTGCATCCATACTCTCCATTTCATTTCATCCATTCCGCATTTAGTAGTCCTGAACTACGAGCGATCTGTTCCCTCTTTCGAGATAGGTAGGTAGCCTTAACAGGTTCGAACGCATAGATTGAGTCATGCATACACACATTAGGTCTAGGTGCATCAAAAAGAGTCATGCATACATGCATTGGGTCTAGGTGCATCAAAAAAATAAAAAATAAAAAAATCATCATGCATTTAGGATATTCAGATTCGTTCATAGAAGCTCAACTTTTTTAAACAAACATACATTCTTTCATTCCATTTCTCTCTCTCCATCATCATTCTATCTCTAAATCTCATTTGATGATCTATGTAGAAATCAACCGACATTGAAATGGGAAGTCCATCGAATAATGAGCAACAACTTACTGAAATGGCTAGAGCGTTAGCCAAGCTGTCCAACATGATGGAAGAAATAGCTATAAGGCTTGAGAAGGTCGAGTCTGGTGAATCCTCTGGATTCAACAAGCAAATGGAGAATGTTGTTCATAAGATAACCAATACAAATTTCTGTGTTGAACCTATTGATAACACCAAACTGAAAGGAAAACTTCCTGAAGAGTTCTCTACAACTAACATACCTAGATTCAAACCAATTGATAATCCAAAGTATCATTTAAGGAACTTCCGTGCAACTATGATCATCAAATCGGTTGACCCTGAACTCTACCCAATGGTATTCCCGATGTCGTTGGACCCAATCTGACAGAATTGGTTCGATTCCCTAGACCCCAAGCAAACTGAAACTTGGGAAGGCATCACTATTGCTTTTATGAAACAATATGAGTCGAACGCACAACTGAAAACCTCCCATAGAGAACGCTAGATTCTTAAACAAGGTGAAAATGAAGGTTTTACCAATTATCTGAATAGGGGAGAGAGAAATCAGCCCATATGGTATCAAAGCCTGTAGAAAAAGAGTTGCTACGAATATTCGTTTCTAACCTCCTCCCTAAATACAAAAACCATCTCAAATACTTGGGTCTTCATAGCTTCACAAGAGTATATGATGTAGGTATCCAAATTGAGAATGATTTGCTGAAAAATGTCGAAGATAATGACCTCAATGTCATAGAAGTAGAGATATCTCCGAGCTCAATCGCTCATTAAGACATTTGGACTCGCTTAGGTCCAATCAGCACAAAAAATACATTTCTTCTCTTTTCATTTAGAAAGAGAATTCATGAAGATCGAAGCAACGAAGCTGTCTCGTCACATGACGTAGGAGTCTAGACTTAGGATTTCGTTTTTTTGTTTCATCTCTCTCCTTTTTCCCAGTCTGATATAGGATTTCCCTTTTTATCGCATGTACTCATAACTTTCAAATAATAAATGAGTATTTATTTATTTTTCTAACCTTGCACTAATGAGCATCAATGAAAATCACGATTGTCGCCTAAAAAGAAACGAATTTCTAATTCTCATGACTATTTTAATAAAGGCAATGAACAATTGGCATATATAAAAGAGGCATTCCTCCCTTTCCTTACAACTATTCCTCCACTTCAGTACATAACACCCCTCGCCCTCTAACCTACCTCATGGGAAGTGCATTTGACAACAATTCAATGTAAAGGGCAAGTAAAAAAAAAGAAGAGAGCAACAACAAAAAGAAATAAAAAATAAATAGCAAAAAAAAAAAAATTGATATAAAAAGTGAAAAAAAAAAGAATTGTCGCAAATAAGCCCATCAATAGCTTTGTCATTTAAAAACCTTCAACCTTCAATTCTAAACCTCGAACTTCATCAAAGGCCTTGACCTCCACAACCAAGAACCATTACAAGACAAATCATACCTCTGACAAACCTTCTCATAACCATGCACATCGCATCCCAATAAGCCACAAAAGGCAAACCAAAACCCGCTAGGTCGAAAACCCATAAGGGCGACTTAGGCAAAAGTTAGGGCACCATCTCATTCATTAGCCTGAACTACGAATGGTCTGATTCTGCTAAAGATATGTAGGAAACCTCAGCCTGAGGTCTGACCGCTTTAAACCAAACCAAACCTGCATCATTATACACCCTTGCTAAAGACCTCTTCCAAATCAATGCTTAATTTAATGACTAATTCATTGTAAATGACTCTAAAGCAAAAAGCTCGGCCACCAATTAAAATATTAAGAGCTACGACCAGCCTGATTCCATCGTGGATACATAGGCAACCTCTTTTGAGGCCCGATCATTTTAATTCAAAACATATTTTTAAGGCTTGCCTAGGCCCAACCTTAGCATAACCTTTCAACACTCAGCGCTATAACCGCGTCTCATCCTTTAATTGTTCCTCTATTTGGGCTTTCTTGTCTCTTTTCACCTTAGGAACCCTATAAGGAATCTTTGGTCGAAACTTCCACTATGCGTGACGAGATATCTCCAAAATCAAGCAATCAAGTTGGGTACTTTATTAACTCCGTGTTACTGGGGGCTTCATCACTGGTCCACCCAGAAAATCATAGGCTCCAAGTCCAGACCTATTGAATGACTTCATCACGAGTCCATATATGACATCTTGGGTTTTGAACCCACACTAATACAAGACTGCATCTATTTATGGGCTCGCTTAGGCCCTTGGCTTACAAAACTCGAAGCATATACAACTCAAGCGCTACAAAAGCTCTTTCTATAACGTATTTCAAATCCAACATAGTCTGTTAACTGAATAAATTATCCTTGGGCTCCATGTGTACCTTGATAAAGACTTCATTACGAGTCGATACAAAAGATTGTGGGCTCCAAACCCATACGATATTCAAACTGTTTTACGGGCTCACTTAGATCCATAACAACTACAATGCATTTTGAATCAAACATAACTTACATGGATCATCCTTGGGGGATTCCCATTTCTTCTCTCTCAAAACAATTTTCTAAACGAAAATTTAGGCTTCTAATGGAACGATCAAATCCTCAAATCATATCATCTGCATTAGTGCCATACCTCTGCATTAGTGCCACATCTCTGCATTTGCATTACATATCTGCATCTTCCAAGCATTGTGTTAAGCATTGCATCCTTCGTCCTTAGCCATAGGATTCTAGCGTCAATCATCGAGTCACATACACGTATGCACACACGATAGCACCTTTAAGTCTAGAGTATTAGAGGTCACTCTTTATAGGTCAAGTATCTTCCTATCCATACACTAGCATCCACATCACATGACACATGCATGTCCCCAAGTTATTTGTCTGTATATCCGTGTGTTATTTGTATTAGCAGGTGCCCAACATTAAACTGCTCTATACGGGTTATATTCCGCCAACGTCTGCGGACCATTACAATTTAACAACAGAAGTCAAGTGCTATATACATAGTGCATCCAGCGCACGAACAATGTTGTGCCACACACAGTAAACTGCGTCCAGCGCAGTATCCCACGCCAAGCGTAGGCCTGTGCATCTGGCGCATAGTCCTATACAACACGTTTGGGGGCTTCTTAGCCAGGTGGGGCCAACACTCTCAATTCTAAATGATTTTAAATGTTCGTTACGACATTACGCGCGACAACTCAATGAACTTTCAAAATTTTACAAAAAAAATATACAATCTTGCCATTCTATAAATTTTCAACATATATTACTTAAGAGACAACGAATACTCAGGAAAATTAATGACGGGACAAAAACCGTCAATAACGGGACACAAATCTTTAGGTCTGCAGACCACTTCAAATCAATTGCACTATTTGCCTTTGGAGCACGCCAAAAACTCTACACTATTTGCCTTGGAGCGGGACAAAGGCTCTACCCATATTGCCTTGGAGCAGGCCAAAAACTCTACACTATTTGCCTTGGAGCGAGACAAAGGCTCTACCCATATTGCCTTGGAGCAGGCCAAAAACTCTATTTGCCTTGGAGCGGGACAAAGGCTCTACTCATATTGCCTTGTAATAGGCCAAAAACTCTATTTGCCTTGGAGCATGACAAATGCTCTACTTATATTGCCTTAGAGTAGGCCAAAAACCTCTATTTGCCTTGGAGCGGGACAAAGGCTCTACACATATTGCCTTGGAGCAGGCCAAAAACTCTATTTGCCTTGGAGCGGGACAAAGGATCTACACATATTGCCTTGGAGTAGGCCAAATTCTCTACACCAATGGCCTTGGAGCGGGACAAAAGCTCTATACAACTACCCTGGAGCAGGACAAAAGCTCTACACATATTGCTTTGGAGCTGGACAAAAGCTCTACCCCGACATGAGCCGGACCATAATAGCTCATGATTCTTTTTTCCACTTATCATTTCATTTTTGTTTCAAATTTACAATTATTTTGCAAATATGTTTCACACATGTCTGTTCCTGAAGATTTTGCTTATTTTTGCAGGTACCAGTGCAAAAGAGTGATTTTGGATTGTAGAGCATCTAGAATCATTCTGCGTCCCGACACATATACTTTGACTTTCCGATTTCCAAACCTCAGTCAAAGTAGGGGCTTCTGTAGACACATAATCGTGTCTCCCCATTTAGTACCCTATGATGACAAATAGCCTGCTCCAATTGGTCCGGATTAAGGAATGAATAAAGAACGAGTCTAAAATAAAATGTTTTAAGCCCAAAACCATTTTCTCACCCTTTTAATTGATTCATTTCCGAATACCTTTTTTATAAATAGTTTTACTAAACCTATTTTCTAAAACGTTTTAAAATATCTTTTTTAAAGCCCATTTTCAAAAAACCTTTTAAAAAATAGTTTTTATGAAAGCCCAATTTATAAAACCTCTTTTCTAATCCCAATTTAATTTATAGAATTAATTAATTATATTAATTAGTTTTATTAAAAAAATATCTTTTATCACTAGGGAAAAAAAAGGAAGGGCTGCAGTGCAAGGGCTGCGTTTTTTTTAAAGCGCAGCCCTTAATAGTGAAGGGCTGCGGTTAGCCCAAAAACCGCATCCCTTCGCCCTTCGTAAACGAAGGGCTGCGGTTTTTTTTAAAAACGCAGCCCTTTACCCACCCGCGAAAATATTATTTCAATGGGCTTTTGAATATTTTGAGAGGAATTCAGTGGGCGGGCATTTAAAATATTCAGTGCTCCTTGTTAAACCTTCATTCTCTCTCCTCTCTCTCATCCTCTCTCACAAATCTCCCTTGTCGATCTGTCTCTCACGCACAAATCTTCACACCACCACCACAAATCTTCACACCACCACAGATCTGTCTCTCATTCTCTCGACTCTGGGCTGTCCTCGTGTCTCCTCTAACCGTCGCTCACACCACCACTCGCGCGCACCACTCACGTCTCCTTTGCCGTCGCTCACACCACCTTGCCGGCATTCGGACAAATCGCTCCTCGCGTCTCCACTTGCCGTCGCTCACACCACCACACCTCCTCTTCTCGCGCGCACCATTCGCGTCTCCTCTGCCATCGCTCACACCACCTCGTCGGTATTCGCACAAATCGCTCCTCGTCTCACACCACCTCGCCGGCATTCGCACAAACCACTCGCGTCTCCTCTGTCGTTGCTCACACCAGATCTAGAGTTGGTTCGTTTTTTATTTTAGTTTGTCATTTTTAATTTTTTTTTTGTATTTGTTGGTTTTTGATGGTATTTTTCGTATTTTTTTTTGTTAATTTTAGGCTTTTTAGTTTTATGGAATTAATTTGAGATGGCTTGAGATTAATTTGAGATCTAGGGTTCGAGATTTACTCGGTTTTTTATCAATTTATTTTTTCGTATTTTAGGTTTTTTTTTATTTTATTTTGTGAATTAATTTGATTTTATGTTGTTGATTTGTTTGAGAGAGATTTCTGTTCAAATTTTGTCTTGATATTGTTATGAGAATCATTATTTAGGTTTAATCTGGATGATTTTCGTGAATTTGGTTGCTGGATTTTATGTTGCTGGAATTTGGATGATCTGGATGCCAATTTTTTTTTTTTTTTTTTGTTTTTTTGGGTCAAAAGGGATGCGGTTATGGTCAAAACCGCAGCCCTTTGTACAGAGAAGGGCTGCGGTTTAGGCCCAAAATCGCAGCCCTTCCAATATGGAAGGGCTGCGATTTTGGGCCTAAACCGCAGCCCTTCACTTTAGTGAAGGGCTGCTACGAAAAGGGCGGCTGGCCAAAAACGCAGCCCTTAGGGCTTTTTTGACCGCAGCCCTTCCGTTTTTTTCCACTAGTGTATATAAATAATCTTTTCCCAAAGAGTTTTTAAATATTTTTTATCTAACTATTTTCTAAATAATCTTTTCAGAAACCTAATTGTTTTTGAAAACCTATTACTTCTCAACTACCTAAACCTACCTTCACTATATAATACAACCATCTCACATATAATCCTTCAACTCAGAACTCTCATCTCACAGCGAAACACACAACAACAATTCACACTCTCACAAAAACACTCGGCACTCCTAATCACTCTCCCACGACCAAACTAACAAAACTAATTCTCTCACGCCATAATACCTATCACTTGCATCTAATTCCCTTTCATAAATCTCTCACCGGTGACCACAAAACATTCATTAACCCACCGCATCATACTACTATATTCTAATCTCCCTAATCTTCTTAATGCACACTTAACTTACGTCAATCACCAGCACTTGACACTCACAAAACTACAAGACAAGAAACTCTTTTGGTTCAATTTTGACGTAAATCTAAACGTAACACAAATCTTTTTAAAGACTCGTACACCATTCAATTTTCCAAGATCCGTACAACTCAACGACTCCGGACGGTGGTATATTTTCCGAGGGTCAACTAAATTAACTAACTTTATTTTATTTCTTTCTTTATTTATTTATATTATTTTATTGAAGTTACTAACCTTCTATTCATGATGTAGGTCATTAATATATTCCAGCGACTGTAAGTATTGTACATATTATATTAACTCTCTGCAATATTTTCTCTTCTTATATTTATTTCTTCTCATGATCATATTATTTTTTATGTGTCCTATGCACGATTTTATCACCCATATGTTATTATTGCTAAACAAGACCTATGGAACTGTTCTAAATTGGACAACCTGTTAGGAACCTTGTAATTTGATTGTATAATAACTTGTCACCGAAAATAGTCTTTTATGTGTTTTCCTGAACCAACCTAGACTAAATATTTTTAGGGTGCTTAAAAATATTCTATGATTATTCTTTGGCATAAAATTTGTTGTGAATCGATATTTAGTATAGGCTAGCAATGGGCAGACGTGGTTCATTATGACCATATGTGTACCTGCACCCCCGAACTTGATCTATGGTTCATTTTGACCATCTATGGAGTCAGGATGGGGAAATCTACATTGGATAAGTACCTATGATGTCCCTACAGCTCAATATCCAATTAGGTTTATAAGTTTTCCTCTAAAAATTTGTTGGCGACTTCAAAAACATATCTTTAATAAAACCTTAACAATGAGGTAGTCAAATAAACGCGCTCACACCGCGTGTAGGCATAATGGAATAAAAATTCACGCCTACAGCCGCCCTTTCGGGTTTTCAACCTAGCGGGCATGGACATACCTTGCAGAAGGAGTTAAGGTTGACGAAAGGACGAAAGGTTTAAGGCTTGAGGTTTTGATGAAGGTTTAATTGGTTAGGCTAAGGTTGGATCACATATTTGGATTATGTGGGTTAAGGTTTCGATAGATTGAAGGATTTCAAATGAGGGGTAGAACTTGCGTGCAAGCCCCCTAACTTAACTTTTTCTTTTGCCTTTTTCTTTTTCTTTTTGCATATTTTTTTTGTCCTGTGCGTTTTCTTTTGCTTTTGCTTTCTTTCGCACTTTGAATGTTTTTCACTTTTTTTGTTTTCGCTGGCATTGATATTTTTTATGCACGAGGCTTGCACACAAGTATTTTGTGGATTTGGGTATTGGAAGGCTTGAAGGTTGTTTGTGGAGCTTCGATTTGAAAGGCTATTTGGGATCATCGACATGATGGCTTATGAGGATGATGGCTTTATGGAATGATGAAGAGGGATATAACTCTTAGTCCAAAGTATGTCCATTTTTTCTTTTTTTATTGCTACTTTTTATTAATCAGAGTCTTTTAGGTGATTTAAGTATCATCATTGAATTAAAAGCATATATATAATAATGGAAGGCTAATGAAAATGAAAAAAAATGCAATTATTTTATTAATTAGAAATAAGTAAGACATAAGGCTGATTAAAGTCCTAAATGACATAGACTCAACAGGAAAAGAAATAAAGAACCTAGGGGAGGGACTCTCCGACTCAACCTAGAAGACTGGCGCTAAATGACTAAGCCCCCTGCATTATTTAGGCACTGCCCAAGGTGTTGTTATTGTTGCTGACTTTTACTGTACGCGAGATTGAAAGTCTATCGTAATCAACCATATCATGTAGAGCATTCTTTAAGGCCCAATACACGGATGTTAGATGCCCAGTTCTTTGGTGATATTTCCAGTAAGCATTATGATTCCACTTCTTGGACCTATTCTCAGGTGCAGGGTCTGGAGTTGGACCAATAGGTTGGATTGCTCCTCTTGCATGAAGCCTATTAAAAGCTTCTTCTAAAGTCATTCCCAGGGGAATGAAGGTTCTTTGTGGCTTTTGATAACCTCCCTTTTCAGTAGTGAGGGCATTGACATCATTACTTTTGGAGCTAGAAGGGTTGTTGTTACTCTTCTTAAAAGAGTTGTTATTGGAACCCTTATTCTTTGAGGCTTGTACCTCTTCCTCAATCAGTATGCGTACCTTGTAGAGTTTCGTGAAAGACTCTATAGGTTGGAATTTGATGTGATCTCCATATTTGGGCTGCAAGTTACGGATCATCAGTCGGATTTGGTCCTCTTCAGTTGGCATGTTAGTCATTTGTGCTGCCTTTTCCCTCCATCTGTTAAGGAAGGTGACGAAGTCTTCGTTGGAGTTTTGTTTGTTTAGCTCCAACTCATGGAGACCATTAGGAAGCTGAGTGTTATATATGCACTGCTTGCGGAACTCTTCTTTGATGTAACCCCAGTTGTTCAGTGATTAGAACCACTTGGATGGATGTGTATCCAAGGTCAAGCGAAAGACATAAGTAAACAGGTCCAAGCTCATGCCTTTGAGTGCCATAGAAATGGAGAAAGCTCTCAGATGATCATCCAGGTCTTCGACCCCTCTGAACTTTGGGAGGTCACCCGATGCTACCTTTATAGGAAGCTTTTCCCTCAGTTCAGTATCAATGATGTCATGGACATGAGCCTGACTCTCAAGTGCAGGAATTGACTAGACCAATTGCTCGAGCTTTTCGAATCTCAAATCAGTCTTGGACTTGATAGGAGGTGGTGGTGGTGGAGTCTCATCCCACTCTTCTTCCTTAGTTGTCAGTTTTTCTCTCAGCGTCTTGATCTCTTTGTCTTGTTCCTCAAGACGAGAGTTCATCAGTTGGAGTTGAGCCATGATTGCATTGAGTTGTTTAGAAGTGTCTCCCATCTCGGATGATGACTCAGAAGTTTCGGAAGATTCGTCTGAAAAAGTGAGAATAGGTTGACAGTCTAGGAGTAGGTTGACCTTGCTTCCACTTTGTTGGACGTTCCCAAGTTATAACCTCATGACTTGTCTTGGACGAAAATTGAAGGGACCTTACTTGTAAGTTTTAAGTAATGATTATTGAAACTAGGAAATGGAAATGAGAAATGGAAACGAGAAATGGAAAATGAAAATAATTAGAAATGGAGGATTGTAAATTGGTATGGTTTTGGACTACTATGGGCTTCACCATGATGCTCACATGGGCTTAACTATATGCATATGCAGACATGGACTGGACTATGCAAGCAGACTGAAATCAATGATTGGGCTTTGCTGAATACTAGACTTTGAACTTACAGATGGAAAAAGCAGACTAGACTTAAAGAAGATTGCCTATGTGAACTTTCAGGAGTACTAGACTTTGAAATTACGGGAGAGTAAGCAGGCTAGGCTGTGGAGTTTAGGGAATACTAGACTTTGAACTTACTGGAGAGTAAGCAGGCTAGGTGATAGGGCTGGCTAGACTTTGTTCTTACATTTAGAGTAAGTAGGCTAGACCTAAAGATGACTTGACTTTAAAGTTACGGTGAGTAAGTAGGCTAGGAAATAAGGAAGGCTAGACTTTGAACTTATATTTAGAATATATAAGCAGGTGTGGTACCCGATTCTTTACTGTCTTAATTGACGGACTGAATCCCACAAAAGTCTCTCATTGGACTATGAGTTTTAGAAAACTTTGAAGTCGCCACCCTATTAATATCTGAATAGGGACAGCTTTATTTAATAAATCGTTTTAAAATCAATTTCAAGAAATATAATTTAAAGCGATAATGACTTCATATGGATAAGGCTTTTTGAAAATTGGTCTTTCACACCATGAAATAGGGCTCGGGGTTTAGGTTAAGACGTGCGAACATCTGGAACTCATCTCCTCTTCCGTTCTACAGAACGGGCTCTTACTAAATGCAGTTATTTTCCATTTTAAAGTAATCATGGCTAAAAAGAAAGAAAATCACATAATTTACACATAAACACATCAATCATTTTTAAGAGGGCCAATATATCATTTGTACATGGTAGGTTTGAGCATTGAAGTTGCATTACGTACCAATCATTGCGGGATTGGAATCCACTCATGGATCAAAACCATCGTAGTTCGATCGTATGTCTCACCCTAAATGGCCAATTCCATTGGGATAAAAATAAAGGAAATAGATTATGAATAACTAACCTTTTAGAATTAGACAAGTCTATTTGAAATTAGGTAATCACTCTAATTAGTGATTGAAAAGGGGTTAAGATAATCACCTTAATTAGTGATTAAATATGAAGGTCAAAATAATCACCTTAATTAGCGATTAAAACTTAGGAGGATCAAGATAATCACCTTAATTACTGATTAAGAATGGAGGTTAAGATAATCACCTTAATTAGTGATTAAAACAGAAGGAAAGATAATCACCTTAATTAGTGAATAAAAATGGTTTAAGATAATAACCCTAATTAGTGATTAAATAGGAAAGGCTAAAGTAATCACCCTAATTAGTGATTAACCAAGGTTAAAGATAATCACCCTAATTAGTGATTAACCAAGGTTTAAGATAATCACCCTAATTGGTGATTATCCAAGGTTTAAGATAATCACCTTAATTAGTGATTAAATACACTAGTGGAAAAAAGTTCAACTGCTGCGGTCAAAACCGGGCTTACCGCTCCGGTTTTTGGCCGCATCGGTTGGACTCGCAGCAGTCCCCAAATATTAACTGATTCGGATCAAATAATCATTTACCGCTGCGGTTTTGGATCAAAACTGCAGCAGTTAAGCGAGTTAACCGCCGTGATTTTGACCCAAAATAGCAGCGGTTGACCACCCCAAAACGATTTTTTTTTTGCAATTATCTTTCAAAATTACATCGAATAGTACGTTTTGATAATTAGAAATCCTTTCTTACACAATTGCAGCCAATCACACAAATGGTTTATATAACAAACGAATTTGATAGAATTGTATTTTATACAATTACAGCCAATCACATAAACAGAGCAAACAAAATTAATAGAAATTAAACAATAGAAAGGAAGAAGAAAACGAGAACAGGGCATTGAACAAACAATTAAATCAATAGAAATTCTTTAACCTAAACAACAAACTTTATCCACGAGAACAACCAGATTTTCCATTTTTATCCAAACTTATACAACTTTACAACGGACGAAATAAAAAAATGAAAAAAAATCAGGCAAACAAATGCAAATAAAACAAACGAAACCTTAACTAAAAATACGAAACCCTAAATAACAAAATGAAAACAATCGAAAGTTAAACTCTAAAATTACAAACGAAAATAAGAAAATGGAACGAAAATGAAAATTAAAAACGAAAAAAAAAATAAACCCAACCTTAGATTTGGAACAAAAAAAATTGAAGTAAATAACAAACTTGTGTTTTGAAATTCATCAACACAATCAAAACCTCCAACATTGAGAGAGGACATCACACTGTGGAGACAACATCTAATAGAGGCGACAACAACAACGGGATTCAATGACACGGCGGTGACGAAAATTGATAGAAGAGATGGCGGCGACAAAAACTGAGAGTGGTTGGTGGTGGTTGTTGACAGCGACGAGCGATGGAGTGGAGAGAGACAACGCCATTGATGAGCGAGAGAGACTGAGGAGCATCCATTAGAGGAGGGTTTGTGGCCGTGAGATCGAAAAACAACGGTGGTTGATGAAGAAACGATGATGGTTGTTGATGAGGAATTGAGAGGAGACGAAGAAATGAAAAGCGAAGAAATGAAGATGGTGCTGAAGATCTGGTGGGGAGGATGTTGTTGATGATGATAGATGATTTAGGGTATGTGAGAGGAGAGGGAGTTGATGAGAGGGGGAAGAGGAGAGGTGGCTGATGAGAGGACTTTTAGGTTTGAGAGAGGTTACGCCTATGGGCCGCGTTTTATACATAGAGGGGTTGGGCCAGCTGGGAAGCGTTGGGCTTTCAATGAGGTTGGATTGATTGAGCGATTAAGTGGGCCGCGTTTATATACCTAATATTATATAGCTGATCCGGTTTTTTGAACCGGATGAGTTAACAGAAAACAGCAGCGGTTTTCTGTTAACTGATCCGGTTCTCTAAGAACCGCAACGGTTTTTGTTCCCAAGTTTCCCACCTAAAATTTCGAGGATTTACCGATTCGGTTATCTTAAGGACCGCAACGGTTGTGTTGTAACATATAGCTTTTTTAACACTAGTGATATGATCGAAGTAACCACCTTAATTAGTGATTAAATGAGAATTGAAGTAATCACCTTGTTTAGTGATTAAACTTAGGATTTTTCAAGATGTCTTAAAAAAAGAGATTTGCTTCCTAATTGAAGGCTATTGGATGGATGAGAAATAACCTTAATTAAAGATTATTAAGTCATTTTGAGAAAAATGATCAATTTGAGATCGAATTTGTAGATTGTGTTTAGCTAATTGGAATTTCGCCATTTAAAGTGAGACACGTGAAACGACCTAAAATCGATTAAGGAGATCATAATTACCTATCTAATTATGTCAAATTATGCAATTGATCCATTTGAAGATGGAGAACAATTTTTAAATTTAAGATGGATCATCATACAATTCAGCTTAGTTAGATTTGCAATTTTTCCTCTTAATTGAGATTGGGTCATTTAATTCATAGACTATGATATATTGGGCACAAGATGCAATATTTATAAAATTGGTTGCTCATTTTATTCAAAAAGAATTGTTGAACTATTTATGAAAAGTATGCATAAACATCTCCATATTTTTTATTAATGAGTGATGGAATAACTATTTGCAAAAAAACTATTATTACAACAATATGTACAAATTCTATGATCTATACAAGTCTTCAATCTTGATCTTCACCATGATGCTCCTTGATCTTCATCCTCTTGAATGGGCTTTGGAATTCATGTTTATTTAAAAACTTGTGAAAATTAGAGATTAATTAATCTCTTTGATTTTGAATTTTTTATGATGATTTTTATTAATTTATATTTTCAAAATAAAAATGAATCATTTTAGGAGAAACTTAAAATTTCATGACTTTTAATTAACATTTTTGTTTGAAAAGAAAACATTTTTTTATGAAACTTGAGTTGATCACTTTATTTCATTTTCCAGATTGCACTTTTGTTCTTATACTGACTTCCAAAATTCATAACTTTATGTAAAATGCTTAAAGTTGTGCATGTGATGCACCTATGGATATATTAGTGAGTTCATTATGCTGTGAAAAAATTTCACAAGCTTTTAGTAACAATATGTGAATTTTATACCAAAATCGGTTAAAACAAGACTTTTATCCAATGTGTTCTTTAAAATCCAACTTACTGAACTTAGTTTGAAATGAATTTTAGTATGAACATTCTAGACACTTTGAAGGAATATATTAGAAATTTTCACCTGAATTGGACATTATTAAAACCCATTTTTATTTGTTTCTCTAACTAAAGAGAAAATCAGTGTTCTGGATTTTAGTGACATGTATGAACGTTTTTGTTAAAATGAGATAAAATTCTATAAAATTCATATGAACATGACCTTTATGTTTTTGGGAAGATATTGATGTCTAATTTAAGGTTGATAGTTTTGGTTTTATATAAATGATTTTATTTCAAACTTTATTGAAAGAACAAGCTTATGTGGTACTAGACAAAATCAGTTTTTCACAATAAATTTGTATGATTTTTAATTAACTGTACAATTTTTTTTTTTAAGAAATTCTAAAGCCCAGTTGCTGGAAACATCCTGAACTTCATAGGAAAAATATTACATCCTATAAAATATTCACATATTACAAACGAAAAATGAAATGAAGTACGAACTTGAAACACTAGGGGAAAAAAAGGAAGGGCTGCGCAAGAAGGGCTGCGTTTTATTAAAAACGCAGCCCTTCTTGTATGAAGGGCTGCGGTTTCCAAGGAAACCGCAGCTCTTTTTGTGAAGGGCTGCGGTTAGACTTGAAACCGCAGCCCTTCATGGAGTATGAAGGGCTGCGGTTTTAAGGCTAACCGCAGCCCTTTATGTGAAGGGCTGCGGTTAGCCTAGAAACTGCAGCCCTTCATACACGAAGGGCTGCGTTTTCTAGGATAAGCGCAACCCTTCCTATCCCATTTCAACCTGTGAGTTTTGCGCGCAACACACAGTAGCACTCACTCGCAAATTTCCCTCGCACACTCAGCTCACCCCTCTCCCTCTCCCTCACACTCACTCGCACACTCACTCCTCTCCCTCACACTAACTCGCACTGCCATCACCGGAGCACCGACACATCGCCGGAGCGCCGTCCCATCGCCGGTGCACACTTCTTCTTCTCTTCTCTCAGCGTTGCCTGAGCTCCTTCTTTTTCTCTTCTCTCAGCGCGCCTTGACGCCACCACCACCACCACTACTGCATTGTCGGTAATTCCCCTCTCACTCTTTCTCCTCTTTGTTTTATTTAATTTCTCTTCTATTTTGTGTTGTAAAATGTGATTGTAGGTGGTGGGGGAGGGCTTGTGGAGGGTGGGTAGGGGATGGGGGGTCTTGGGCGGGGGATGGGGGATGGCTGGGGAGGCCGGGCATGGGGTGGGGGAGGGCGAGGGGATCTTGGAAAGGGGGTGGGGGAGGGCCGAGGAGGCTGGGCATGGGGTGGGGGGAGGGTAGGGGATGCTGGAAAGGGGGGGGGGATGGCTGGGCATGGGGTTGGGGAGGGTGGGCATGGGGTGGGGGAGGGCTGGGGAGGCTTGGCATAGGGTGGGGGAGGGGCGGGGGAGGCTGGAAAGGGGGTGGGAAAGGGCTGGGGAGGCCGGGCATGGGGTGGGGGAGGGCAGGGGATGCTTGACGGGGGGTGGGGGAGGGGTGGGGGAGGGTGGATAGGGGTGGGTGATGCATTGTTGTGAAGGCATTGTTGTAAGTTGTAACACATGTTTGGTATCACTACTATCTTTCATTTTCTTTTTTGTTTTATAATGTAACTATGTAGATTTTTAGGCTTCGAAAACGAAAATTAAAGGTCATTTTACGCCTACATGGCAATGAGGGAGTGCAGTGGGGGGCAGTAGTGGCGGTGGTGGTGGGACTGTGTTACAGATGTGGAGAGTGAGGTCACATGGCAATGGAATGCTCTCCACATTTGTAACACTTCTCACTACCTCCACCGCTACCAGCTGATGGGCATTTCATTGCCATGTGACCTGATTCTCGGGTCATTTTAGGCCTAATTTAGCCTTTTCGCTTCCGAATCGTACTTATCGAGTCATTTGACCCCAAATTTTTTGTGAACATGATTATATGAGGTATAATGTAACTATTGTGAAGAGTTTTAGGCTTGCATTTGTTCTTGGTTGAATTTCGGAAACGAAAAGGGCATTTTAGGCCTATTTTAGCCTTTTCGGTTCCAAATCGTACTTATCGAGTCATTTAACCCCAAATTATTTTTGAACATGATTATATGAGATATAATGTAACAATTGTGTAGATTTTTAGGCTTGCATTTGTTCTTGGTTGCATTTCGGGAACGAAAAGGTCATTTTAAGCCAAATTTTGCCTTTTCGCGTCCAATTCGAGCTTATCGAGTCATTTAACGCCAAATTCTTTTTGAACATGATTATATGAGGTATAATGTAACTATTGTGCAGATTTTTAGGTTTGCAATTGTTGTAGGTTGAATTTTGGGAACGAAATGGGCATTTTAGGCCTATTTTAGCCTTTTCGCTTCCGAATCGTACTTATCGAGTCATTTAACACCAAATTCTTTGTGAACATGATTATATGAGATATAATGTAGCTATTGTGTAGATTTTTGGGCTTGCATTTGTTCTTGGTTGCATTTCGAGAACGAAAAGGTCATTTTAGGCTAAATTTTGCCTTTTCGGGTCCAATTCGTACTTATCGAGTCATTTAACCCCAAATTCTTTTTGAACATGATTATATGAGGTATAATGTAACTATTGTGTAGATTTTTAGGTTTGCAATTGTTGTAGGTTGAATTTTGGGAACGAAAAGGGCATTTTAGGCCTATTTTAGCCTTTTCGCTTCCGAATCGTACTTATCGAGTCATTTAACCCCAAATTCTTTGTGAACATGATTATATGAGGTATAATGTAACTATTGTGTAGTTTTAGGCTTGCATTTGTTCTTGGTTGAATTTCGGAAACGAAAAGGGCATTTTAGGCCTATTTTAGCCTTTTCGCTTCCAAATCGTACTTATCGAGTCATTTAACCCCAAATTCTTTTTGAACATGATTATATGAGATATAATGTAACTATTGTGTAGATTTTTAGGCTTGCATTTGTTCTTGGTTGCATTTCGGGAACGAAAAGGTCATTTTAGGCCAAATTTTGCCTTTTCGCGTCCAATTCGTACTTATCGAGTCATTTAACCCCAAATTCTTTTTGAACATGATTATATGAGGTATAATGTAACTATTGTGAAGATTTTTAGGTTTGCAATTGTTGTAGGTTGAATTTTGGGAACGAAAAGGGCATTTTAGGCCTATTTTAGCCTCTTCGCTTCCGAATCGTACTTATCGAGTCATTTAACCCCAAATTCTTTGTGAACATGCCTATATGAGATATAATGTAACTATTGTGTAGATTTTTGGGCTTGTATTTGTTCTTGGTTGCATTTCGGGAACGAAAAGGTCATTTTAGGCTAAATTTTGCCTTTTCGGGTCCAATTCGTACTTATCGAGTCATTTAACCCCAAATTCTTTTTGAACATGATTATATGAGGTATAATGTAAGTATTGTGTAGATTTTTAGGTTTGCAATTGTTGTAGGTTGAATTTTGGGAACGAAAAGGGCATTTTATGCCTATTTTAGCCTTTTCGCTTCCAAATCGTACTTATCGAGTCATTTAACCCCAACATGATTATATGAGGTATAATGTAACTATTGTGTAGATTTTTAGGTTTGCAATTGTTGTAGGTTGAATTTTGGGAACGAAAAGGGCATTTTAGGCCTATTTTAGCCTTTTCGCTTCCGAATCGTACTTATCGAGTCATTTAACCCCAAATTCTTTGTGAACATGATTATATGAGGTATAATGTAACTATTGTGTAGTTTTAGGCTTGCATTTGTTCTTGGTTGAATTTCGGAAACGAAAAGGGCATTTTAGGCCTATTTTAACCTTTTCGCTTCCAAATCGTACTTATCGAGTCATTTAACCCCAAATTCTTTTTGAACATGATTATATGAGATATAATGTAACTATTGTGTAGATTTTTAGGCTCGCATTTGTTCTTGGTTGCATTTCGGGAAGAAAAGGTCATTTAGGGCAAATTTTGCTTTTCGCATTCGTACTACGAGTCATTTAACCCCAAATTCTTTTGAACATGATTATAGAGGATAATGTAACTATGGAAGATTTTTAGAATTGTGTAGGGAATTTGGGAAAAAGGGCATTTTAGGCCTATTTTAGCCTCTCTACTTATCGAGTCATTTAACCCCAAATTCTTTGAACATGCCTATATGAGATATAATGTACTATGAGATTTTGGCTTGTTTTGTTCTGTTTCGGGAACGAAAAGGTCATTTTAGGCCAAATTTTGCCTTTTCGGGTCCAATTCGTACTTATCGAGTCATTTAACCCCAAATTCTTTTTGAACATGATTATATGAGGTATAATGTAAGTATTGTGTAGATTTTTAGGTTTGCAATTGTTGTAGGTTGAATTTTGGGAACGAAAAGGGCATTTTAGGCCTATTTTAGCCTTTTCGCTTCCAAATCGTACTTATCGAGTCATTTAACCCCAACATGATTATATGAGGTATAATGTAACTATTGTGCAGATTTTTAGGTTTGCAATTGTTGTAGGTTGAATTTTGGGAACGAAAAGGGCATTTTAGGCCTATTTTAGCCTTTTCGCTTCCGAATCGTACTTATCGAGTCATTTAACCCCAAATTCTTTGTGAACATGATTATATGAGGTATAATGTAACTATTGTGTAGTTTTAGGCTTGCATTTGTTCTTGGTTGAATTTCGGAAACGAAAAGGGCATTTTAGGCCTATTTTAGCCTTTTCGCTTCCAAATCGTACTTATCGAGTCATTTAACCCCAAATTCTTTTTGAACATGATTATATGAGATATAATGTAACTATTGTGTAGATTTTTAGGCTTGCATTTGTTCTTGGTTGCATTTCGGGAACGAAAAGGTCATTTTAGGCCAAATTTTGCCTTTTCGCGTCCAATTCGTACTTATCGAGTCATTTAACCCCAAATTCTTTTTGAACATGATTATATGAGGTATAATGTAACTATTGTGAAGATTTTTAGGTTTGCAATTGTTGTAGGTTGAATTTTGGGAACGAAAAGGGCATTTTAGGCCTATTTTAGCCTCTTCGCTTCCGAATCGTACTTATCGAGTCATTTAACCCCAAATTCTTTGTGAACATGCCTATATGAGATATAATGTAACTATTGTGTAGATTTTTGGGCTTGTATTTGTTCTTGGTTGCATTTCGGGAACGAAAAAGGTCATTTTAGGCCAAATTTTGCCTTTTCGGGTCCAATTCGTACTTATCGAGTCATTTAACCCCAAATTCTTCTTGAACATGATTATATGAGGTATAATGTAAGTATTGTGTAGATTTTTAGGTTTGCAATTGTTGTAGGTTGAATTTTGGGAACGAAAAGGGCATTTTAGGCCTATTTTAGCCTTTTCGCTTCCAAATCGTACTTATCGAGTCATTTAACCCCAAATTCTTTTTGAACATGATTATATGAGATATAATGTAACTATTGTGTAGATTTTTAGGCTTGCATTTGTTCTTGGTTGCATTTCTGGAACGAAAAGGTCATTTTAGGCCAAATTTTTGCCTTTTCGCGTCCAATTCGTACTTATCGAGTTATTTAACCCCAAATTCATTTTGAACATGATTATATGAGGTATAATGTAACTATTGTGTAGATTTTTAGGTTTGCAATGGTTGTAGGTTGAATTTTGGGAACGAAAAGGGCATTTTAGGCCTATTTTAGCCTTTTCGCTTCCGAATCGTACTTACCGAGTCATTTAACCCCAAATTCTTTTGAACATGATTATATGAGGTATAATGTGACTATTGTGTAGATTTTTAGGTTTGCAATTGTTGTAGGTTAAATTTTGTGAACGAAAAGGGCATTTTAGGCTTATTTTAGCCTTTTCGCTTCCAAATCCTCCCCCCCCCCCCACCGCACCCCTCCCCCCCCCCCACCGCACACACCCCATCCCTTCCCCTCCCCCCCCACCACCCCTCTCCCCTCCCCCCCGCTGCCCCCGCCCTCCCCACTGCACATCCCCTCCCCTCCCTCCCCCCACCGCACACGCCCCCCTTCCCCTCCCCCGCACTGCCCCCCCCCCCGCACAGCCCTCCCCCCTTACCGCACGCCCCCCCCCTCCCCCCCCCCACCGCACCCCCCTCCCCCCGCACACACCCCTCCCCCCACTACACGCCCCCTCCCCCCCCACCGCACACCCCTCCCCTCCCCCCCACCTGCACAACCCCTCTCCTCCCCCCCCCTGCCCCCCTCCCCCCCCACCGCACGCCCCCCCCCCCCCCCCTGCCGCCTCCCCTCCCCCCCCCGCACGCCCCTCTCCCCACCGCACACCTCTCCCCTCCCCCCCACGCGCACATCCCCCTCTCCTCCCCCCTCGCTGCCCCTCCCCTCTCCCCCCATTGCACAGCCTCTCCCCTCCCCCCCCCACCGCACAGCCCTCCCTCCCCTCCCCCTCCCCCCACGCACCCCCCTCCCCCTCCTCTCCCTCGCACCGCTTGCCCCTTGCACACGTAACCCCCCCCCCACACCCCACCCCCTTAGTGGCAATGTTAATTTTAATTTTTTGTTATATTAATGCATTATTTGTACAATTTCAGGGAGATGGCGGATGTGCATACGGATAACACCACAAGTGGTGCTGAACACACTACCGAGGATGAGTCTTTTGATGCGAGAAAGGAACGGGGTAAATTGTCTCGATTTCGCCGTGAAGAGATAAATGCACAAATGCCTAGGAAGTCATTGGCGACGAAAAAGAGAAAAGGAAGGGGACCTACAAAGTCACTAGGGAAACACACAAATATGACTTTGGAGTACGATAACATGGGTCAACCTTGTGGAATGTGGCGTCAAAAGTATGGCATGCAAGTTGGTATTTGCATGTATAAACTCTCCATTTTGCACTCATGGAAAGAGGTGCCTGAGGGATTGAAGCGGTGTCTATGGGAAGATACCATGGTAAGCTTCAAGTACAATAACGTTTAGTTTCTTAATTATTTAGTTAAATATATGTGTAATATTACTTATAGCATATAAATTACAACATTTGCGAAAACAAATTTGTGAACTGCGTTTTTTGTATAATCAATTCAATTTCGAAGATGATGAAGCCAAGAAGAATGTATTTCTATCCGCGGTTGCCCAGAGATTCAGAGATTTCAAGGCTAAGTTAGTGTCTGGGTGGATCACTAAGCGGAGGAAAGTAGTAGGTACAAAGAAGAAGAACATCTACGGTGGAGAAACACAAACCGATCCTGAGGCTTCACCGGAAACATCATCTGCACCATCCAAATTACCATTTCAAATATGGAAAACTATCAAACCTGAAGAGTGGGAAGCATTTGTTGCCAAGAAAACAACCCCACAAGCTATTGTAAGAATATTTTATTAAGATTTAATAAACTTAGATCCAGTATTATTGTATAGCACCGTACGTAGCTAACCTTTGTTTATAATTGTGTGTTTTAGGCAAGTCATGAGAAAAGTAGCTCGAGTGCAAAAGCTAGGAAGTATTATCATCATTTGGGTGCTCATTCGTACAATGAGGCGAGAGAGAAGTGGATGTTCAGCCATTACCCCACAATAGGGTCGACAACGGCAACGGGGAGTGGCTCAATGACGACAGTTGCACAGCCTCGGCAACCAGATAGAGTCCTCGATTGGTGGTGTTCGATGCATGGGGTTGATGCAAAGGGAAAAAGAGTCTTGCCTGACCCCGGAACACAACAGATAGCCAACGCCATTGTAAGTATAGATTATATGGTTATATAAGGTATATATAATATAACTTTTGCGCTCACAAGCATTTCTCTCTTATACTTATGTAGATTGGCTTGAAGGAAAAAGAGGCAACTGGTGAGTTCACTCCTAAAGGACACATTGATGCATTGCACGAAACTTTAGGACCGGACCACAGTGGACGCGTGAGGGGCGTAGGAGGTGTCCACCTCGGTTTGAGAAAGGTATATGGTGATCAATACACTACAGCGACAAAATCAAGTGTAAGTAGTGTGAATTCGGCAGCGTCAGTAGATGTGGAGGCTATGAAAGCTGCAATTCGGGAGGAGCTAAGGGAGGAGATGACCCATAACTTCAACGCCATTTTGGAGCAAATGGGTTTACCAACTTTTGCTGCATTCAAGAAGGGTAGTGATACTACACCTAGCCAGCCTGATCCACCTGTAGGACCAGAGTTGAAGGTAATCACTTAATCCCTTTGCTTTGTTAAACAACTATTGTTACGTTCTTAAATGCATGAAATTCTTACTATATATATGTTGTTTCATAAACTAACTATAAATAGAGTTTTTTTACAGGAAGAGACAGCATGTGAACTATTAGCTCGAGGAGATGGTTATGATAGTTTCATCCTCGTAGCTCATGGCCATGCACAACCCCCTAGTGACCGAGTACGATTGCATAACCAGTTAGTGGATCATAATCACTATGTGGTCACCCTCAATGAAATTGTGTCAGGTTTCGAAGAATTACCTCTTCCGCTGCCAAAGCCAGAAGTTGGTCTACAGTTACTAAATGATGCCCTTGGCAGTTATGTTCTGGCCGCGTGCATTGGTGCGGTTTTCAGATGAGGTACAATGATTAACATTCATATATATATGTATATATATATATATATGTATATATATATATATATATATATATGCATGTTTTCTTTTATAGTTCCTATGATAGTCAGTAATATCTTTACTTTTAACTAAATACTAGGTTTGGGGGAAGGCCGACTCACATGCCAGGAAGGGAAAGAAGGCATGTTCACCTTATAAGAAAGCAAGTTTACGTGATGAAGGTGAACGAAATGTGGTGACGGGAAATGTTTCTAAGACAAAAAATCCACTTATTATCGATCCAGAGGTGGTGCAGAGCCTTACTACTCCATGCTTTTGGTTACATGAGTGCGCTAGCGATTTACCCGATGAAAGCGCAATTGAGGTTGCTTTGGGGGAGCAACAATTCCACTACCTTGAGGACTCATCGACATTCATTTCAAAGGTTGATATTAAAGAATTCTTATGTGGGGTAGAGTTGAATGTTTCCATGATACAAACATTCATGAGGTAATACATAAGTATATAAATTAAATATACATATACATATATATGCCTTAAGTAGTTTTCAAATCCATAATAAGTAATTGTTGGTTTACTTCTAATATAATAAATATAATTTCTCAGGTTATTATACAATGAATTGCTTGCAACATCTAGTGCAATGTTTGGTTGGTTATGTCCAAACATAATACGAGATGACAATTGCTTACAAAACAAAGCCGAAGTGAAAGAGTATCTCGACATGAGTTTCAAAGCATCATCTCGTTTTGGATATCATCAGATCATTCTTGTTCCTTTTATTGAAAAGTATGCTTGTTAAACTCGCTTTACTTTTATTATTCGATACTTAAATTGATCTATTAATTGTTCTACAATGAATAATAACTATATTTTCTTGTTGTAGGGCTCATTGGACACTGCTTGCGATATGTTTGTCACGTAACGAAGTCTACCACTTTGATTCTTTGCGTCGACAACCACCACGGACCTTACTAATCAAATCATTGTTAAATAGGTAGCCTAATCAAAACTCAATATATGCGCACTTATTAATATTACACATTATTCATCATCTTTAAATATATAAACAGTTAGTACATCTAATCTTATAATAATGTTGTTGATGTAGTGTGATGAAGCATATTAGTGCAACAGGACTTCGAGCACCAAAAGCTCCTCGTTTGGATATCGATCGAGGTAACATGACTAATTTATTTGTCCTTATATAGAAACACTTTTAGCCACATACTACACATCTAATTAACATGAATGTCATTGGATGCATCCTTTGGTGAACATTTAGTGTCCGCAACAAGAAGATGGACTTGCATGTGGCTATTACGTGCTGAGGTACATGTTCGATATCGTCAACCAGTGCACTCACGCCGATGATCTTCAAAAGGTATGTAACTTATTAGTATATGTTAGTTTAGATTAGATCGATTGGTAATAGGTATTAATTGGTTTAGAAACCAAAGTAGCACATGCATATATTTGGGAACGAAAATGTCATTTCTAGGCCTATTTTTGCCTTTTACGCTTCCAAATCGTATTTATCGAGTCATTTAACCCCAAATTCATTTTTAACATGATAATATGAGGCATAATGTAACTATTGTGTAGATTTTTAGGTTTGCAATTGTTGTAGGTTGAATTTTGGGAACGAAAAGGGCATTTTAGGCCTATTTTTGCCTTTTCGCGTCTAATTCGTACTTATCGCTTCATTTAACTCCATTTTCTTTTTCAATATGATAATATAAGGTATAATATAACTAGTGTGTAGAGTTTTAGGCTTGCATTTGTTTTTGATTGAATTTCGGGAAGGTATATGTCATTTTTAGAACTACTAACTACGGTACGTAAATGATTGAATTCTTATATTATGTGTTTATTCCTTGGTTGTTTTGCAAGGTTTATATGAATAACACACCACGTTTGAGGGCCTTCACCACAGACGAATTACATGAAGTTCGGGATAAGTTGGCGTCCCACATTTGCGATGATTGCTTATGATACATCTACTAGTTAGTATTAATTCTATGTACATTTTTCACATTATTAAATATATACATATTTAAAGTTAATTATTATATTACGTTCAAAAACTTGTCATATATTATTATTGCAATTTGTGTCGAAGGGAGGTTTTGGGTGGGGGGGTGGGGTGGGGGGCTGCCATGGTGGGTCAGGGCCGGGCTGGGCTATGGGCCGGGTTGGGTCTTTGGGGTGGTCGCGGCAATGGGTGGAGGAGGTGGTAGAGGGTGGCCTGGGGTGGGGGTGCGGGGAGTGAAGGGGGGGGTGGGGTGGGGGGGCAAGGCTGGGGCGGGCGGGGAGTGCGGGGGTGGGCGGGTGTGGGGTCAAAGGGGGTGGGGGTGGGAGTGCGGGGGGTGGGCGGGGGTGGGGGGAGGGGGCGGCAGGGGTGGGGGCGGGGGTGGGGTGTGCTCGGGCCGGGGGTGGGGGGTCTTGGGGTGGGCGGGGGGTGGGGTGTGTCTTGGGCCGGGCAGGGGTGGGCGGGGGTGGGGGGGTCTTTGGGGTGGGCGGGGGGTGGGGTGTCTTTGCCGGGGGGGATGGGCAAGGGGTGGGGTGTCTTTGGGGTGGCGGGGGGGTGGGCGGGGGTGGAGGGTGCAATTTATTTTTTTTTAAAAAAAAATTTGAATGTGAAGGGTCACGGTTTTAAGCGAAAACGCAGCCCTTAAACCTTATAAGGGCTGCGTTTTTGGCCTAAACCGCAGCCCTTCGTTGTGAAGGGCTACGGCTAAAAACCGCAGCCCTTCATATCTATTGAAGGGCTGCTATGGAAAGGGCTGCTAGCCAAAAACGCAGCCCTTAGGGCTGTTTTGACCGCAGCCTTTCCTTGTTTTTCCACTAGTGAAACTGACCATAATTACAGCATCAAATTTTCTTTTTATGGAGAAGTTTATGTACAACTCTACTTGAATTTTATTATGAAAACATGTTTTTGGTGATGAACAAAAACTTGATTAAGAAAAATCACATAAGCACATATTTCCTAAGAGTCTCCCCATCAGAGTTGATTATTCTAGGTGGGGTGATTTAAGGTTGGAAACCTATTAGTACTTTCCAAAATAACTCCAAAGATTAAAAAATGATTAGAGAAAACAAAGAGAAAGTTACTATGTGATTAAGAAGATAATTAAGAAAAATAACAAGAATTTTAACTTTACCTTGCTAACTCAATGATGCACCTCTTTTGCAAAGTTTTCTACATTTTTTGTGATTTTCCTAATTTATAAGCGAGTTTCTAAATCCACTTAATTAGTAACTAAACCCTTTTTTGTGTTTTTCTTTGGTGAACATCTTACTTACTAATTATAACTTTTGCTTTTTTTTTTTTGAATGAGATTTTTTCTTAGAGGGAGGAAGTAGGGAGAATGAGAGTAGTATTGAAGTTGTGTTTTTTGAGATTTATCAAGTTATGAGAAGTTGTTTTAAGTTGTTTTTTGAAATGAAAAGAAGGGGGGTATTTATAGGAAAATGAGGTGATGAATTAGGGTTTAAAGAAGGTAGAAAATCAGCTTTTTCACCCAAAATCTGATTTTTACCATCCTACATCACCCTAATGACATCATCAAATCTCCTTACATCATCAAATTTGTTGGAAATACAAATATTCTTATTCTCTTTAGATTTGATTTTGTTCTTTTCACTAATGAGGTAAAAATCAGATTTTCAGAAAATATTGTCTCCCTAAATACATCCTAATACGTAGAAATGCATCGAAAAACTTGAAGGAAAAGCGGACTGGGCAACAGTGTGAAGGGCAGGAGCCTGCGTTAGACACAACTTTGGTGCGCTTGGCGCACTGGCATGCGTCTGGCGCATAAAGCCGTTGTGCACTGGGTGCCTGATCATGCTTCTGGCGCGTGGTCATGTGCCTGGCGCACAACCAATCTTCCGAAAAAAATGGATCTTTTGGCTCTTATACCTTGGATTTGTTTTGGATTCTTATTCCTTTTCATGATTTTTAACCAATGGATAAAAGGATGTGATTGGTGGTTAAAGAATATATTCTTATTCTTTATCCAATGGACAATGACTTGATCATCAAGAAAACTGATTCCTAATAGTTTTGAGAGACAATTAAAAATTCGGTGCCTAATCGCGCCTCGTTTTTCTGTTTTTCGAAATACATACTTAAAACAATTAACGAAAACTCGACAAATTAGTAAAGACGAGCATGATTTTTCAAAAAATCATTTTATTAAAACCTGGTGGCTATAGTTATTGGCTACGACTTACGGAAAAATCACGTTTTAAAATCGAAATTGTATGATTAAAGCGCCAAATGAAAAACCATATGACGGCATGGAACTTGCTCTCCGATACGAAACGTGCCTTTTGCAGGGCGCGCGTTCCACAATGTATGATGGCTTCGTTATTTTTATTTCTTTTATAATTTTTTGTAAAATTTTTTATCCACAGCAGGGGTTCAAAATTTGGTGTCTACAACAGGCTAGACCTAAGGGTGACTAGACTTTGAACTTACGGGTGAGTAAGTAGGGTAGGCAATAAGGACGGCTAGACTTTGGAATTATATTTAGAATAAGCAGGCTAGACCTAAGGGTGGCTAGACTTTGAACTTACGGGTGAGCAAGCAGGCTAGACCTAAAGATTATTGGGTTTAGAGTTTGGACTTTGTCTTATATGGGTTTGGAATTGAATTTAACTAGGGCTTACATAGAGATTCAAACTAGACCTAGCAAGGGCTTTTATAGTCCTAAGACTTAACTACGGCATACAGAGAGATGAAAACTAGACCTAGGGATAAATTGGGTTTTATAGTCCTAAGACTTGACTAGGGTTTACATGAAGATGAAAACTAGACCTGGGGTATGAATTGGGCCTAAATGGACCAAAGTTTTGGATTGGAGTAAAATTAGACTTAGATTGGGCCTAATATGGATTATAATGCAAGTGGGCCTAATACGAATGCAAGGACTAAAACTTAGATTGGCCTAGGATGAGTGCAAGTGGATTGAGATAGGGTTGATTGGAGGATTAAAGGTATTTGGGCTAGGCTTAGAATTTTCAAAATTCCTTTTTTAAAGGGACCATTGTTTTTATCTCATATTGGGAGAAGAAGATGGATCGATTTTTAAAAGATTTAGTAAATGTTTTCGAAAAAGATAAGATAGAAGAGGTTGTAGGTGTAATAGCTCATATTTTCAAGCAGGTTTAATTAGATGCTAATTATGTATTTTAACTTAATTATAATATTTGAGCATAGTTTGATGGAGTTGTTAATAAGATTTAGTTTTTAAAGTAAAAGGAAATCTCTATATCTTACAAATGATATTTGCTTATATTGTTTTAGGATTAGTATTTTGATTTTAGAAAAAAAAATGAAAAGGAAACCAATTGTATATTTGTTGAGGTGTCAAATAGTATAAGAGTTTAAGCTCTCAATTTTCCTTCTCTATCATTCGTGTCAAATGCAGATGAAGGCAACAAAAATATTATCCCTTGAGCTGTCAAAACTTCCAATGCCTCATCCAATTGTTAAGATTTACAACTTTTCAGTTCACTTCTTATTCATCACTAAAGTTTGGAAAAACCCCAATTTCCTTCTGAGTCTCGTCTCCCCTGTCTTTCACCCAACTTTCTCTCTCTTCGGTTTTGTTGTTGTGAAGGTCAGTCTTGCTTACGTTTTTATCTTCCGGCCACCACGACCGGTGTTCGTCGCTGCCATTGCTGTGGGTCGCGAGTGTTACCGTCGCTTGTTCTTGGCTTGCAGCCGATTTTCTCCCTCCTGGCCTCTTCTGCAGCTGCGCTGATGTCCTATTAGCGTTCTGGCAAGAAGTGCCGCTGCTGTCACTCCTCCCCGTTCGCCGTCGCTGCTAGTACTCTACATCTCTCCTAAGTTTTTGTTAGTGTGTTTGTGCCATTGTTCTTAGCTCTTTATGGAGGTATAATCAAAATTCTTAATTTGTTTCTATGTTCAAGAGTTGAAATTCGAAATATTGGTTGAGATTATTGTGAAATCAGTTTGAGAATCTATGTATCATGCTTCCCCAATTGTTCTCTACTTTGATTTGAATGATTTTATAGAAACCATAAATCAGAAACTTGTGTTTCGTTTCCAAGCTTACAAATTAGTTATATGTTATCATTTCTAATGATTGAATCTGATTTGAAATTATATTTATGGGTTGCAAAGAAATTAATTTTAGAATATATGAGGAAAGAAGAGAGATATTGGAGATTTCAAGTAAGCTTGGAAAGATTGTCAAATAATTGGGTAAGAGGACTTGTATATAAAGATTAATTGTAGTATTGTTAAACTTATTGTGAATAGAGAAGGTATGGGAATTGAGTGAATGAATTATAAATTTTGTCTATGGGTTTAGTTTACAAGGAAGGCATTATCTTGGTAAAGTTTAATCAGATAATATGTGTGATATTGAGAATAGCTACTAATGATAATTATTGTTTTGTGGTAAATTATGCGGAGTTCAAGATCATCTGAGCTAGAGTAATGGATTATTGAAGAGCAATTTCGGAGCTTTAGCAATATTTGAAGGTTAAGTAAAGGTACACATTGTCCCTTCACCTTATAATTAAATTGTATTTGTGCTATTGGAAGTCGCATGAATTTCATGATTTTCCTAATATGGATTCGAGTTCGGACTTGAATTGGTTATGGATTTGTGATTATAAAGTTCAACTTATTTGAAAGCGTGATTCTTAAGTACTATGCGTATTTGATTTCGGAAGAAAAGATTTAACGCCAATTATTTGATTATAATAAGTTCAGCATTGATTTCTGATCATGATTTGAGATATATTACAAGTTTGGGCTTCGTAAATTAGTTTTATTTTGAAGTAAAAAGTTACCCAGTGATATCGGCTTATATTGTACTAAGTCAGCATTTTTTCGTACTAATTTGTATTGAAGAATTTGGTTTTTGGAGACCTAAAGATCAATTAAGCAATGACCGATATTCGAAGGTATTACATGAAGATTATGTATGCATGCTCAATATAAGTATTTGAGTAAGAATTGACGATATAAATCTCAATATACGCATTAGATGTTGTGAGCAATTTTGTATACTTCGTAGTGAGTAACAAACTTAAGTCAATGGGACTGGTAAGTTTATGGACCTATAGTTTCAGTTATAGAATGTTATTGAGAATCTGAACATATTATAATAGTCAAGTGTTTCTGATTCAAGCTTGCTATGTAAACTATGAATTATGTTCACGATACGAAAGATTTTACATATATCGGTTATCATTTGAGGAATATGGACTTAACTTTTGGAAGATATGGGTTAAGGGTCTGACTATAATACAAGATTTTTGAGACATATCTTATTATGAGTTTTGCGTGCTTGGATTACTTGGGTGATGAATAGTTCAAGGTTTGAGATTTCAAAGGTGAACTGTTGTTTGGAGATATTATATATAATACAACTTATGACTTCTGGAAGATTTAGTTCTATGATGGAATTATGATAATTACTGGAGCTAGCCATAAATTCTTTGGGATATTAGATGGAGTGTCAGTTGATAAGTTATCGAGTTAGCTCTCTAGTTATGTTTTTGTGAAAAAGATAACTTTGGTAACGAAGATATAAAGTTATGTAAGATGGAATTCTGTTTTGACTTTCTGATTAGTAAGCTACGTTTTGAGCTTCAATTATAATAAGCTTGGACTATATTTCCTTTAAAAGTCCGTATTTGGATGGTTTTAGCAAATGAATTTCTGTAAGGGATTGAATTGTACCCAAATGCTATTATGTATTATATTTTAATGATATATCCGACTCGAGGATTATGAATTTGAGTTTCGGAAAAATATTGAAGTGTGAGTTATGTATTTTGATTTTGTTTGTAAGGAGAAGAAGCCGTCGGACAACATTCTGTATTCTGTATATATTCTGGGGACATGCATGTCCTGAAAAGTCTTGCAAGCAATACATAACGGAAGAGGGAGACGTCCCTTATAAAAGTTTAGAGAATTCGCCTGGAAGACAACTCTATTTGTGTTCTCTTCCCCAGTCTAATATGATTTCTGAAAGAAAATATAATATGTATTTGAATATGTAAATGGTTTCGTGGAAAATTGTTTCAAATTCTATTTTCGAGGTGATGTTTTAATCACCCAAGTTATGGAATTTATCTGCCGACTATGGGAATGATTTACCCAGAAACTCGTTAGGAATTTATGAAAGGAGTTAGCTACGGTATACAGATTGGATTGAGAGTTTTTATATGTGAGACACAGAAGTGGGATATATTCTTGTGACTTAAAGTATGTTAGAGTTGGAGTTAATTCTATTAGTTCTATTAAATTCTCATGGTTCCGCTAATTAAGGTATATACTACTTATGTTACGAGATATTCATATTATTATTTTGAACACTTTCCTTTTATGTTTGTCCCAAATTAGTTTGAACACTTCCATTCGAGGCATGGTCCCATCATTAATATATTATTTCTTTTACACATCTTTGTCCCACACTCTACCTTTTATCAATAAAAAGTTACCCAACTTTCTCTCTCCTCTAATAAAAATACCCCACCAACTCCTATCACATCTACTTTTTAAATAAAATAACATTTGATAACCACACCACAACTTATCACCTTAAACTACGTGTCCCAACAAGTGTTCAGATCTTTCTGGGACGGAGGGAGCAACATTATTAATTGTATTGAAGTATTTGTTATATAATTCTTTTTGTTATGACTTTTCTGTATCTTGATTTCAAAAGTCTCGTAAGATAAGCTTAATTATGTAAATACGTTTTAAGCCACCAAAATGATTTTATGGTAGGACAGTGTGTACTCAGTTTCGCTGATTTTGTTCTTGGAACCTGTCCTGGTGGGGGCAGTGTTTATTGTTAGTGACGTTGCAGGTATTATAAAAGCAGCAGAATGGATAATAGATCATAGGCGTTATGTGAAATGATATTCTGATAAGCAATGGTGGAGATTATATAGTTAGCCCAGAAAATTCTTATGGCATATTATTGTATAGATCCATTTAGTGTATATATATATATATATATATATATATATATATATATATATATATATATAGATATATATATATATAGATATATATATATTGAGTTTTTGTATTGTGGGCCTTGAACCACAGGTCTAGGATGGAGATATGAGTCAAGTTTTACAGCATGGAAATGTAATAAGAGATTTAATTAATGATTAATTGTGATTAGTGAATCTTAAGTGTGATTAGCTAGCAGCTCGAAAGTGCGGGATGTTACAGGTGGTATCAGAGCAAGGTTGTTTTAGAGTTGTCGTGATCTTCATATCATGACATATGAGTTTAAGAAACATATTTAGGATTTTTTGAATTGATTTGGGTTATTAGTTCGTTAAAAATTGAGGAATAGAGATTGAGATATTTAAAGTTGAATATTCAGAAATTAGATTTGGAAAAGTGATGGAAGCGATTGCGATTCTGGAATGATGATTTGAGGAGAATAGAGTTTCATTGATCGGGAATTACGGAGAATTCGATTTAGGAATCAATTGATCTCTTAAGGTATTGGAGCTAAGTTAAGAGTTGAATTTGATTTGATTTTCGTTTAAAATGTTACATGTGAACTTATTCGTATTCAGAAGTTCAAAAGTTTTATGTTTTAAGTTTCGAGAATGAAACTGCTTTTAAGGGTGGTAGTATGTAATAGCCCAAGCAGGTTTAATTAGATGCTAATTATGTATTTTAACTTAATTATAATATTTGAGCATAGTTTGATGGAGTTGTTAATAAGATTTAGTGTTTTAAAGCTTAAGGGAATCCCTATATCTTACAAATGATATTTGCTTATATTGTGCTAGGATTAGTATTTTGATTTTAGAAAAAAAAAATTGAAAAGGAAACCAATTGTATATTTGTTGAGGTGTTAGATAGTATAAGAGTTTAAGCTCTCAATTTTCCTTCTCTCTGATTGGTGTCAAATGCAGATGAAGGCAACAAAAATATTATCCCTTGAGTAGTCAAAACTTCCAATGCCTTATCAAATTGTTAAGATTCGGAACTTTTCAGTTCACTTCTTATTCATCACTAAAGTATGGAGAAACCCCAATTTCCTACTCAGTCTAGTTTCCCCTGTCTCTCGCCCATCTTTCTCTCTCTTCGGTTTTGTTGTTGTGAAGGTCAGTCTTGCTCGCGTTTTTGTCTTCCGGCCACCATGGCTGGTGTTCGTCACCGCCGTTGCTGTGGATCGCGAGTGCTGTCGTCGCTTGTTCTTGGCTTGCTGCCGATTTTCTCTACCCTCGCCTTTGCTGCAGCTGCGCTGCTGTCCTATTAGCGTTCCGGCAAGAAGTGCCGCTGCTGTCACTACAACCCTTTCGCCGTCACTGCTAATACTCTACATCTTTCCTAAGTTTTTGTTAGTGTGTTGGTGCCATTGTTCTTCGCTGTTTATGGAGGTATAATCAAAATTCTTAATTTGTTTCTATGTTCAAGAGTTGAAATTCGAAATATTGGTTGAGATTATTGTAAAATCAGTTTGAGAATCTATGTATCATGCTTCCCCAATTGTTCTCTACTTTGATTTGAAGGATTTTATAGAAGCCATTAATCAGAAACTTGTGTTTCGTTTCCAAGCTTTACAAATTAGTTATATGTTATCATTTCTAATGATTGAATCTGATTTGAAATTATATTTATGGGTTGCAAAAAAATTAATTTTGGAATATATGAGGAAAGAAGAGAGATATTGGAGATTTCAAGTAAGCTTGGAAAGATTGTCAAATAATTGGTTAAGAGGACTTGTATATAAAGATTAATTGTAGTATTGTTAAACTTATTGTGAATAGAGAAGGTATGGGAATTGAGTGAATGAATTATAAAATTTGTCTATGGGTTTAGTTTACAAGGAAGGCATTATCTTGGTTAATTTAATCAGATAATGTGTGTGATATTGAGAATAGCTACTAATGATAATTATTATTTTGTGGTAAATTATGCGGAGTTCAAGATCATCTGAGCTAGAATAATGGATTATTGAAGAGCAATTTCGGGGCTTTAGCAATATTTGAAGGCTAAGTAAAGGTACACATTGTCCCTTCACCTTATAATTAAACTATATTTGTGCTATTGGAAGTCGCATGAATTTCATGATTTTCCTAAAAGGGATTCGAGTTCCGACTTGAATTGGTTATGGATTTGTGATTATAAAGTTCAACTTATTTGAAAGCGTGATTCTTAAGTACTTTGCGTATCTGATTTCGGAAGAAATGATTTAACGCCAATTATTTGATTATAATAAGTTTAGCATTGATTTCTGATCATGATTTGAGATATATTTTAAGTTTGGGCTTCGTGAATTAGTTTTATTTTAAAGTAAAAAGTTACCCAGTGATATCGGCTTATATTGTACTAAGTCAGCATTTTTTCGTACTAATTCGTATTGAAGAATTTGGTTTTTGGATATCTAAAGAATCAATTAAGCAATGACCCACATTCGAAGGTATTATATGAAGATTACGTATGTATGCTCAATATAAGTATTTCAGTAAGAATTGATGATATAAATCTCAATATACGCATTAGATGTTGTGAGCGATTTCGTATACTTTGCAATGAGTAATAAACTTAAGTCAATGGGATTGGTAAGTTTATGGAACCTATAGTTTCAGTTATAGAATGTTATTGAGAATCTGAACATATTATAATAGTCAAGTGTTTCTGATTCAAGTTTGCTATGTAAACTCCGAATTATGTTCACGATACAGAAGATTTTACATATATCGGTTACCATTTGAGGAATATGGACTTAACTTTTTGATGATATGGGTGAAGGGTCTGACTATAATACAAGATTTTCGAGACATATCTTATTATGAGTTTTGCGTGCTTGGATTACTTGGATGATGAAAAGTTCAAGGTTAGAGATTTCAAAGGTGAACTGTCGTTTGGAGATATTATATATAATATAATTTATGACATGTGGAAGATTTAGTTCTATGATGGAATTATGAGAATTACTGGAGTTGGGGAGTGTAAGTTGATAAGTTATCGAGTAAGCTCTCTGTTTCTGTTTTTGTGAAAAAGATAACTTTGGTAATGAAGATATAAAGTTATGTAAGATAAAATTATGTTTTGACTTTCTGATTAGTAAGCTGCGTTTTGAGCTTCAATTATAATAAGCTTGGACTATATTTCCTTTAAAAGTCCGTATTTGGATGGTTTTAGCAAATGAATTTTTGTAAGGGATTGAATTGTACCCAAATGCTATTATGTATTCAGTTTGAATGATATATCCTACTCGAGGATTATGAATTTGAGTTTCAGAAAAATATTGAATTGTGAGTTATGTATTTTGATTTTGTTTGTAAGGGGAAGAAGCCGTCGGAGCGGTGATGAACAACATTCTGTATTCTGTATATATTCTGGGGACATGTCCTGAAAAGTCTTGCAAGCAATACATAGTGGAAGAGGGAGACGTCCCTTGTAAAAGTTTAGAAAATTCGCCTAGAAGGCAACTCTATTCGTGTTCTCTTCCCCAGTCTAATATGATTTCTGAAATATAATATTTACTTGAATATGTAAATGGTTTCGTGGAAAATTGTTTCAAACTCTAAGTCCGAGGTGATGTTTTACTCACCCAAGTTATGGAATTTATCTGCCGACTATGGGAATGATTTACTAAGAAACTCGTTAGGAATTTATGAAAGGAGTTAGCTACGGTATACAGATTGGATTGAGAGTTTTTATATCTAAGACACAGAAGTGGGATATATTCTTGTGACTTAAAGTATGTTAGAGTTGGAGTTGATTTTAGAAGATCGGATTAGTTCTATTGAATTCTTATGGTTCTGCTAATTAAGGTATATACTACATATGTTACGAGTTATTCGTATTATTATTTTGAAACAAGAAGTAACATTATTAATTGTATTGAAGTATTTGTTATATGATTCTTTTTGTTATGACTTTTCTGTATCTTGATTTCAAAAGTCTCGTAAGATAAACTTAAATCTGTAAATACGTTTTAAGCGACGAAAATGATTTTATGGCACGACAGTGTGTACTCAGTTTCGCTGATTTTGTTCTTGGAACCTGTCCTGGTGGGGGCAGTGTTTATTGTTAGTGACTTAGCAGGTATTATAAAAGCGGTAGAATGGATAATGGATCATAGGCGTTATGTGAAATGATATTCTGATAAGCAATGGTGGAGATTATATAGTTAGCTCAGAAAATTCTTATGGCATATTATTGTATAGATCCATTCAGTGTATATATATATATATATTGAGTTTTTGTATTGTGGGCCTTGAACCACAGGTCTAGGATGGAGATATGAGTCAAGTTTTGCCGCATGGAAATGTAATAAGAAATTTACTTAATGATTAATTGTGATTAGTGAATCTTAAGTGTGATTAGCTAGCAACTCGGAAGTGCGGCCTGTTACAGTAGGAATGATTCTAAAATAGATATGTTTTTGGAGTAGATGGAATATGATAAGGTAGGATTGATATGGAAGATTTGTTAGAGATGGAACGAGGTAGACATGCATGACGACTTTGACTCTACCATGGCCACCATTCTAGATGCATTTTTAGGATAGACTCGACCTTAGATGATAAGTATGAAAATATTATTTTGTTGTTTGAATTAGGTGAGATTCGTTTTAGACGAGAAAGACTCCTAGAACGATTATGACTCTACACGAATGCATAGAGAAAAAAACACAGGATCGACCACCACGACGACAAAATCGACAAAACATGAGATATATAGGATGCACGCCACGCAACAACTTTGCGTGAGGCGCGAAGCCCGTGGGTCCGGCGCGATAGCGGGGCGCCAGCCACAACTAAATGCGTTTGGCGCATTGCCCTCCGACATGCTTTTTGGCTATTTAGGCGAGGTTTTAGCTAATATCACATAGTTTCGAGACGCCACGACAAACATGACATAACGACGGATTTGTTTACAGACCTTTTAGGACTTCAAGTGATAACCGAATTGGCAATAGCATGAGATGTATAGGTTGCGTGCCACGCAACTAAATGCGCGCGGCGCGAAGCCTATGCATCAAATGCATCTTGGTGGGTTTGGCACAAAGCTTCGTAGCATGTAATTAGTGAATCCGCAGCATGCAGTGTTTTGGCAATTTAATAATAGGCAAAAATTGCAATTACGATCAACTGTCACATAACATGGATGCAAGAAGTTCCCAACCTAAAGTCCAGTTCTACGTTTCAACTATGGTTATGTTTAGGTCAAGGCTGAAAAGGGACTATGACTAAGAGACTGATCTCCACTTCATACCTTTGCTTTAAAAAGGTGGCCACATGTAAAAAGCACACCAGTTCTCAAGTCAGGAACAAGCGAACAATGCCATGGTTGGGTAGGTTTGTCTATGACTAAGATCCAACATATCGCTCAGGATGCTATTGGAAGGACAAAGCACAACCCCCGGGGGTGGCCACATGCATAGAACATGCGCTAATGAGGCAAGGAAGATCGTCCTTATGGTGGCTTAAACAGTAGCCATGCATATGCAAAACAGTTGCTATTCAAAGGCATAAAAAGAGAATGAATCGTATTTTTCAAGTTTCACCCACTCATTTAAAAAAATTAATTTTTTAAAATCCTCACCAGTGGAGTCGCCATATTGTTGGCGTGTTTTTATTTGCCTACGCGGGATGAGCGCTTTTTTGACTACCTCATTGTAAAAGTTCAATTGGAAAAGTTTTGAAGTCGCCAACAAGTATTTAAAGGAAGACTCTTAAACCTAATTAGATATTAGAAAATCGTAGGGACAACTTAGGAACTTATCCAATGTAGATTTCCGCGTCATGATTCCATGAATGGTCAATGAATCAAAAATTGAGTTAGTGGGTGAGGGTATGAACACGGTCAGGAACCACATTCGCTCAGTGATGGCCTTTACTGAATAGCGATTCATATCAAGTTTTATGCAAAAGAATAACACTAGTAGAAAAATAATAATTTAAATTTGCGTCTCTCTATTGGGTTATACAGAAGAAAGACTTAAGCAAATGTTCAGGAACAGACGATTTGCATCGGATGTTAACAAAGGTGCGACGAAAATAACCACACCAAATGAGTAAAAAGAAAATTTGCATCGGATGTTCAGGAGCACGCGATGCAGATGATTAAAACTATTTGCATCAGATCGGCCCAAGGTGCGACGGAGATTGTTGATGTGGTTAATTTGTGTCGGATGGGCTTTAGGATCCGACGCAAATCACCAAGCTAAGCCCAACCTGCTTTTCCCCCCATCTATATTTTGGACTGCACTCACTCCTCAAACCTAATCTCTCATTCTGTCATTCACCACCCGTCAAAACCTAATCTTCCCTCACTCATCTCTATCTCTCTCTCCAACTCCTCTCTCTCTCCCCAACGAATCGCCCCTTTATTTTGGTGAACAAATCGCCACTTTCAGCCACTCTAGCCACTCCAGCCACCATCATTCTCACTCTCTTGTGACTCATCACTCCAGCCCGTTCGTTTTGTCTCCCCAACGAATCTTTATCTCTCACTCCGGCGAAGGAACGTATTCTCTCACTCACTTCTCACTTTTCTATTTTTTGTCGCCGACGTCCTCGAAGTTATCTCGTCGGCGACCTCGAAGTTTTCTCGCCATCATCAAAATGAATTCAAGTGGTGGAGGACAAGCGGTGGAGGTCAAGCAGTGGCTTAGCGGGGGACTCAATGTATAAATTAAGATCTGGGTACACGCGGTGAAGTTTTTTGTTTATATTCAAAGTTTTCTCGCCGGCGTCCTCGAAGGCAATGGCCAACTGAAAACGAAGTAATTTTTTATTTTGTCAATGTATAAATTAAATCGAAGGCATCAGAGCGAATTAATTTGGTTTTTCATAATTTTTGTAATTAATGAATTTTTTCCTCTTGTTGATTTTCTTATTTTTGATTTTCTGTAATTTTTGTATTATCTTGTAATTAGGTTTTGTAAAAATACCAGTTCTACTCAATATATAAATTCAACCTCTTTTGCAGTTTGGTTTCTGAATTGCAAATTTGAATTTCATTATATTTTGTGTTTCTGTTTATGGTTGTGGATGAATTATGTGGATGCTTCAGGAATTATGTTGGTTGATGAATTTACTAGTAGATTTTTTTAATGAAAAAGCTAGTATTTGCGTCGTTTATGGCAACACATCTTACGGAAATAGCTCAGCCATTTGGGCCTTTTGCATCAGATGTTATGTCATACGCGACACAAATGGCACGACTTTGTACATGCTTTTTTGACCATTCGCGTCGGATGAGACCTACAGTCTGACTTAAACGGCATGACTTTTGTGTCAACCATCTATCCGACATAGATCAGTTCTGCACAATTTGCGTCGAGAGCTCTCGCGTCGGACCCAAAACCGACGCAAATGGTGGTCTGGGATCCAATGCAAATCGACGCAAAAAGGATTAGTCTAGATTGTTTTATTAAACACATAAAAAGACTATTTTTTAGTGACATGTTATTAAAGCAATCAAAATTACGGGGTTCCTAATAGGTTGTCCAAATAATTTGATTAATGTTAGAGCAATTCCTTAGGTCTTGATTAACAATAATAACATGTTAGGTGATGAAAGCATAAGCAAGGCAATCATAGAAAATATATAAGAAACTAAGAAGAAAGGGTAGAGATTAGAATGTATAAAAGAACGATTTTTTTATTAAATATCTACATCATGAAAGAAATCATTAGTAACTTCAATAAAATAATTAACAAAGATTTAAGGACCCTCCGGAATATACTGGTGTGGTGGCGGGCGCGGATGTGTCGTTGTGCACCGCACCCGGCCAAAGATAAAATTTCTCCTACTCTCTTTTACAATTTAAATGTAGAAGGGAAGTAAGGTTCGTATCCACAGGGAAACAGGGACAAGTTTTATATTTAGCGTGAATTAGTACGTAGATGACTCTAACGGTCGAGTAACCTAGTAACGAGGGGGGTTTTCAAAGAGTTGTTATTAGACTACAACTAACTAGCATATAAATAAAATGAGAAATCAATATGGGAAGATCTTGAATCCGATTAACATCCACTTCAATTCATTATCGATCATTGAACCTCCACTCTAATTATTTCCATGATTATCTATTGTTGAGAATTAATCTCGCATTCTCCTTATTCTTAGTTGAATAGCACGATCAGCGTGACTATAAAACCCTAACTAAAGGATAACCTAGTCCGATAGCGTCTAAGTTCAATCCAATAGCAGCAATAAACACAGAGAACCAATAGACCTGCTAACGTCATACAAGCGATAAACATTCAACAGTTGATTCAATTTCCCCAAGAAATAACCAAGACGATCTGCATCTAAGTTACTCCCTAGTTTGCTATCAATTGATAAAAGAATAAAACAATCCGATTCTATTCTTAAATCTAGCGTTAGATTAATTACACAATCAAACTAGTAACGTTCCTAGCATAATTATGCAAAAACCATAGAAAACAATCATAGAAATTAAACCATAATCAAAGAAACTAAATAGAGAGGAAAGATCTCACAATAATGCTTGAAGCTTCATATTAATCTCGTTCAAGAACAGTTCAAGCTACAATCGGCATAGCATAAGCCAATTCCATAATTGAAATCTCTAAAAACTAAACTAGAAAATAAAAACTAAAAACAGAAGATAAGAAGAGAAGAATGGAGTGTTTGAGATTCTCCCTCCTTCAGTGTGCTACCCCCTAGGTCCAAAAACAAGTTAGCTATTTATAGTAAAGCTCAAAAATCAGCTGACAATTACACCGACCTAGGGGTCGCGAGGTGCGGTATAGGTCGCACCGTGCGATGAGCTACTGCCTCCAACACGAGCTGAAGAGTTGGGCAAGCCAAGGAAGTCGCGAGGTGCGAGCTGCTGTGCTGGGCAGGTGCTGCTTCGAGCGCGCACGCGAACGCTGGGCGATGATGCCGAGCTTGCGGTGCTGCTTGGGCGAGGCTGCTGGGCAGGCTTGCGGTAGTGCTGAGCTTGCGGTGATGCTTAGCGTGCAGTGGAGTTTGGTTGTTCGCATGCTTGGCTTGGGCTTGCTGTTGTGCTTGCGATGCGATGCAGCTTGTACTTTGCTCGGCTCACATGCATTTAACCTTGAAATCTCGGAATACATGACATTAACACAAATTATCTCGCAAAACTCCGAACTTCCGCTAAGGGTTAAATAAAACACGAACGTTAACAATTACAATCAAACCCTTAGCAAAGTGCACCCAAAATAACGTAAATACAACGGATAACTTGGGCATATCAAATACCCCCACACTTGAACTTTACTCGACCTCGAGTAAACTCAAAAATGAGAAATACCAATTAAATCTTTACCCAAATTATCAACACTAAACTACACTCTCCATCAACTACATCATCATCATCACATCTTAACAACCTCCGCTCAAAACCTAAACGTAAGGGACGATGATTCCCCCACACTTAGCTTCAAGCTACTATCAGAAATACAGACGCGACAACAATAATCACCAAACGACAACCAAAATGTGAGCTCAAATCCTGAAGGATCTCAAAGGAGTTGAACTCACTCCAACGTCACAATCAAAATGACAGCTCGCCTAAAACCTCAAAAGATAAACTAAAACTACTACTACTACAACTAATTTAGAATAGCAAGCCATGGAACAAAGACAAAAAGGTATAAATTCCATGCTTACTCCCAAAAACAAACAATCAACCAAAAGAATGTGAAAGCCAACTTTAAATAGATCTTCACAAAACAAAGGATGAATTCACTAACCCAACCAGAAGACACCTTCCGCCTTATGACACCAACTCCGGCAAATGAGTTTTCAAAGTATAGAATTCTCTCTTAATCTCTCATTTTGCCTAGGATCCCTTTCGGGGTTTTATCCTAACTTCTCACATTTTTTTTTCATCTCACCATCTTACCTGCTCAATATAAGCCACTTTGTTTTTTTTTTTTTTTGCATAGGTTGCCCTTTCGGGTTTTCAACCTATCCGGGCCCCCATTTTTGCCCAAGTCGCCCGCCCTTGCGTGTTTTCAACTCAGCGGGATTCACTTCTATATATTTTTTTTTTCATTTTTCTATTCAAATTAAAAGTAATATATACAACATAGATACATGAGAATGAGAGTACCCTCCCCCCTACTTAAACTACACATTGTCCTCAATGTGTCGACAATTAAAAGAAAAAGTAAACTGAAAATGGGGGGAAACCGACAATCGGGTAAATCGAAGATCGAATGCTCAAAACTCATGAAAAGCAATCCGTCATACTCAAATTTCTTAACAACACCAACTCCAATCTCATAACTCAACTCACAACCCTCTCCCTCGAATCACTCAAACAAATGACAAATTCAAATTGTGTTTAAATTTTTGAGATTTGCACCTAGCTTAAGAGATTGAAATAATACATTAACAATTTCAACCCTCTAGTTGCACCAACTCCTAGCTATTGAACTCCTCCCAACGGGTTTTCTTTGGTGGATTTTGGTTCCAAGCGGATTAAGATTGGTTGTGGATCTTTTTAGTGGGTGGGCGGTGGGTGAAAGAAAATTTATTGTGGTGGTGGAAATTTGATGAGAAAATAAAGGAAAAGAAAGAAAATAAAAAGGGGTCTCGGGTTGCCTCCCGAGAAGCGCTGTTGTTTAAAGTCGTTGGCTCGACTTAGTACCTTGAGCTCAATAATTGGGCTTGTGCTCCATGTGTGACAATGGTGGCTCCATGTCAACCTCCAATTCAAGTACCTGCAAAACAAACTGAGAAGAACTCTTGCAATGCATCGTTAGTGGTACAGTTTCAAAACAAGGTGGTAAATCAGGAGGCTTTTTCCGCTCTTTCAACTCCGGCACCATAACCTGCATGTTAGTAAGAGATGCACAATCCTCAACAAAGACATCATCAACATTCATCGACTCATCAACCTGCTCAATATCAAGAACATCATGCAAAATAGAGTCAACAGTGTTAATAGAGCAAAGAGGGTTATCATCCTTAATCAAAGGCTTAGAATCATTGATTTTAAACGCCTCTACCTTTCCCTCAAATTCCATGGTCAAAGAACCAGCGCAAACATCAATTTTAGTGCAAGATGTTTTCAAGAAAGGTCGCCCCAAAAGGATGGGGGCGGCATGCTTATCAGGTTCCATCTCCAAAACATAAAAATCAGCAGGAAATCGCAATTTCCCAACCTTAACTAACACATCCTCTAATTTACCCCTAGGATAAACATTGTATCTATCGGCTGATTGAATCACCACACCAGTTTCATGCAAATTGCCAAGTTTCAAAGACTTATACAATGAATATGGAATCACATTAATTGACGCACCTAAGCTTGACATGGCTTTAAGAAACATGGTGTCAACTATAGTACATGGGATGGTAAACATGCCTGGGTCATTGCACTTTTGAGGTAATTTCTTTTGAAAGATAGCGGAGACATGCTCGCTAGCCTTCACTTTTTGCACTCCCTTTTGTTTTTGCTTTCTTTTTGAAGTACACAATTCTTTAAGGAACTTAGCATACCTAGGTACTTGATTTAAAGCATCAAAAAGGGGAATGTTTACCTCACATTTACGAAAGATTTCGTAAATGTCTTTGTTGCGCTCTGCATTAGGGGTTTCTCTCAATGCCTCGGGAAATGGTGACTCTGGTTCATATGGTGGATGAGTTGATTTTTGGACTTTCTCCTCTTGTTGAGGTGGCAATGATTTACAATCTGCTGTCGGTTCATGCTCGATCACCTCTTCCACTATCTCTTTGTCTCGAACCACCAACCTCTCTTTGCTTGCAATTTCCGCTCCACTCCTCAATGTGATAGCACTCACGTTCATTTTAGGGTTGAGTTCTGTTTGGGACGCAACCTCACCGAATCCCTAGCCTCTAACTTGGTTACAGCTCCTGCAATTTGGCTTACTTGGCTCTCCAATTTCTTGATGCTCGAACGGGTCTCCTCCTGAAACTGAACCATATTTCCCTGCATGTTAGTAACATTTTTAGTTAAAGCATTAATCATATCCTCTGTAGCCATGCTGGTACTCGGTCCCTGTGATTGGCCTTGTGGCCGAAAATATGGAGCTCCTTGCTCCGGTGCCCTCGAATAAGGTGGCGGTGGGCGGTTATACTGCTGTGGCGGCTGCGGGTTCCCTGATGAATTCCCGTACCTCAAATTAGGATGATCTCGCCATCCCGGATTGTAGGTACCAGAATATGGATCATATCTTTTCTGGAAACCTTGGCCCTGAAAACCGGCCGCCTTAACCTCTTCACTCGGTTCTTCTTGTAGATGAGGGCAAAAATCAGTTGGATGATGTGAAGAGCAAATGCCACAAGCCTTCACTTGGTGAGTTTTCTCTTTCACTATCAATTCTCGCATCACGGATGTGAGAGCTTGCACCTGATCTTCCAACTTAGAAGAACTAGAACCCTCGGCGACCACACGTCGAGTTCCAGACCTTCTACTAAACTGCCTCGAGCTTTCAGCAAGCTCATTTAACAGTTCTTTAGCAGCGAGTGCAGTTTTATTCACAATGGATCCACCACTTGCTGCATTAACCATCCTAGCATCCTCATCACATAAGCCATTATAAAAATATAGCACCAAATCTTCCTCTAAATAACCGTGGTATGGACAGCTAGCACATAATTTCTTAAACCTCTCCCAATACTCATAAAATGACTCATCACCCCATTGCTCAATGTTACTTATCTCCTTCTTCAATGTAGATGATTTAGAAGTGGGAAAGTATTTCTCGAGAAAGCTCTTTTTCAATTGTGCCAAAGTGGTGATGCTGCTGGCCGGAAGGTAGTACATCCAGTCCTTTGCTGCGTCTTTTAGCGAAAAGGGGAAGGCTTTAAGCTTGATTCTGTCTTCTAAAACTCCACTTAGTTTCATGCTGCTGCATACCACATGAAACTATGACAAATGTTTATTTGGATCTTCACCATTTAGCCCATGGAATAAGGGAAGCAAATGTATCAACCCCGACTTTAGCTCAAATGTGTCCCCCACTTCCGGTTCCGGAAATGTGATACACAAAGGCTGTTGGTCAAGGTTAGGAGCAGTGAGCTCCTTTAAAGTGCGGTGCTCAACTCTAGGAGGCATCTCTTCTTCAAATTCAAGCGAAAAAGGCAGCTCTCTAAAGCCTTCACGCAATTCTCTTCTTAACCTGAAAAGGGTTAGTTCTAGATCTCGATCGTACTGCAAAGGCTCTTGGTTAGTAGCACGAGTATTAACCATAAACAAAAACCATAAGCAATACAATCCAAAAACATACACTAAATACAAACAAGTAACACCGTTTCCCCGGCAACGGCGCCAAAATTTGGCGGGCGCGGATGTGTCGTTGTGCACCGCACCCGGCCTAAGATAAAATTTCTCCTACTCTCTTTTACAATTAAATGTATAAGGGAAGTAAGGTTCGTATCCACAGGGAAACAGGGACAAGTTTTATATTTAGCGTGAATTAGTACGTAGATGACTCTAACGGTCGAGTAACCTAGTAACGAGGGGGGTTTTCAAAGAGTTGTTATTAGACTACAACTAACTAGCATATAAATAAAATGAGAAATCAATATGGGAAGATCTTGAATCCGATTAACATCCACTTCAATTCATTATCAATGATTGAACCTCCACTGTAATTATTTCCATGATTATCTATTGTTGAGAATTAATCTCGCATTCTCCTTATTCTTAGTTGAATAGCACGATCAGCGTGACTATAAAACCCTAACTAAAGGATAACCTAGTCCGATAGCGTCTAAGTTCAATCCAATAGCAGCAATAAACACAGAGAACCAATAGACCTGATAACGTCATACAAGCGATAAACATTCAACAGTTGATTCAATTTCCCCAAGAAATAACCAAGACGATCTGCATCTAAGTTACTCCCTAGTTTGCTATCAATTGATAAAAGAATAAAACAATCCGATTCTATTCTTATCTAGCATTAGATTAATTACACAATCAAACTAGTAACGTTCCTAGCATAATTATGCAAAAACCATAGAAAACAATCATAGAAATTAAACCATAATCAAAGAAACTAAATAGAGAGGAAATATCTCACAATAATGCTTGAAGCTTCATATTAATCTCGTTCAAGAACAGTTCAAGCTACAATCGGCATAGCATAAGCCAATTCCATAATTGAAATCTCTAAAAACTAAACTAGAAAATAAAAACTAAAAAGAGAAGATAAGAAGAGAAGAATGGAGTATTTGAGATTCTCCCTCCTTTAGTGTGCTACCCCCTAGGTCCAAAAACAAGTTTGCTATTTATAGTAAAGCTCAAAAATCAGCTGACAATTACACCGACCTAGGGGTCTCGAGGTGCGGTACAGGTCGCACCGTGCGATGAGCTACTGCCTCCAACACGAGCTGAAGAGTTGGGCAAGCCAAGGAAGTCGCGAGGTGCGAGCTAGCTCGCGAGGTGTGAGCTGATGTGCTGGGCAGGTGCTGCTTCGAGCGCACACGCGAGAGCTGGGCGATGATGCCGAGCTTGCGGTGCTACTTGGGCGAGGCTACTGGGCAGGCTTGCGGTAGTGCTGAGCTTGCGGTGATGCTTAGCGTGCGGTGGAGTTTGGTTGTTCGCATGCTTGGCTTGGGCTTGCTGTTGTGCTTGCGATGCGATGCAGCTTGGTACTTTGCTCGGCTCACGTGCATTTCACCTTGAAAGCTCGGAATACATGACATTAACACAAATTATCTCGCAAAACTCCGAACTTCCGCTAAGGGTTAAATAAAACACGAACGTTAACAATTACAATCAAACCCTTAGCAAAGTGCACCCAAAATAACGTAAATACAACGGATAACTTGGGCATATCATGTGGCTTGGGTCTGAGAGAATAACAACCTTCGGGAGGAGCAATCGTGAAGCCTTTCAACGAAAACTTGCGAAGATCGATCAAAGTTATGTGTTTATGTGTTTGTAAATATGAAAGTATGAAAGTAGGAGAATTTGAGAGTATTTTCACTTTGAGAGATCACAAATATTCGGGTGTAAAGAGTATGTCCCCAGATTCGGAAAATCATTAGCATATTTATAGGAAAATAATAAAAAAAAGATAAAAAAGAAAAATGCGTGTCACGCAAAGAGTGCGTTCGTGTAGACACATAATATCGTGTCTCCCCATTTAAGGATCCGATGATGAAATATACTGTGGTCTTAATTGGTCCGACCCAAGGGCAGAGCAGTCTGAAAAGCCATTCAAAACTATTTCGAAAAATGTTAAAGTCCTATTTTAAAGCCCAATTAATTATTCTTGATAATTAGTTGTATTTTGAGCCCAATTCTTTGAAAAGCCCAATTAATTGTTTAACAATAATTATTTGATTTATTTTAATAGATAAATATTTTTTCAAAAGATATTTTTTGTAAGTTAAAATTAGATTTTATCCCTTAAAATCGGATATCCGTAAATAAAGGATAAAAGAAATCTTTTAAGACGCGTTTTTAATAAAGTTGGCAAAGGCACGTCAGGAGCCAGGCTGGTGCGCCTAGCGCACTCACCTGCGCCTGACGCAGGGGCTTTGCTCCTGGCGCACGTCTGTGCGTTAGGCGCGGCTCTGTCCACCTGTGTCAGGTGCACTAATCTGCACTTTACACGTGGAATTCTAACTCAATTAGAGTCCTGCGTCAAGCGCAGTTCTCTGCGTAAGACGCGGTGTTTCTTTCTTATCTTTTTGAAAAGTGCGTACCATGTGTACGCTTTTTACTGGGCATGCCACGTCATTCGCTCGACACGTCAGCCTGTGTCAGACGCAGCTGGCGCGTGAGGCGCAGTGTCATTTTCCTTATAGGCTTGATTTTCGTACGGATTTTAAACGAATTTTCACTTTAATACACTTCGACCTGGACGAATACTTTACGAACCTCTCTACGAACTACAAAACTTCCCTACAAAATTCACACTTTCACATACAAACACATTCAATCTACGTACTTTCATACACTCAGATTTTCAGGCTTCACGATTGCTCGTCCCGATGGTTGCCAATCTCGCAAACCCAAGCCATGGTATAATCCTGTGGGTCCTTAAATAAATTCTTTATTATTATATTGAAGTTACTAATCATTTATTTCATGATGTAGATCTTCGGTATAAAATCGTTCTACTGTATATTCTAACCCCTTTTCTATGCTTTATTTTATATTATTATTATTATTATTATTATTATTATTATTATTATTATTATTATTATTATTATTATTATTATTATTATTATTATTATTATTATTATTATTATTATTATTATTATTATTATTATTATTATTATTATTATTATTATTATTATTATTATTATTATTATTATTATTATTATTATTATTATTATTATTATTATTATTATTATTATTATTATTATTATTATTATTATTATTATTATTCATGCCTTTGTATATTATATGCCTGCCTAATCATTCTATTTAAATTATATGATTGTCCATGATTTATTGCTTTTATCACCCGCATGTTATTTTTGCTAAACAAGACCTAAAAAACTGTTCTAATATTAATCAGATTAATTTGGACAACTTGCTAGGTTCCCAGTCATGTTGATTGCCTAATAACATGTCACTAAAATTAGTTTTTTTATGTGTTTTCTGAACCTACCTAGAATAAATATGTTTAGGGTGTTTGAAACGTTATTTTATTATTCTTTGGCATAAAATCCGCAATGAATCGATATTTAGTAGAGGCCAGCAATTGGCGAATGTGGTTCATTATGACCATATTCGTACCCTCACCCCCGAACTCAATCTTTGGTTCATTTTGACCATCTATGGAGTCTAGACGGAGAAATCTACATTGGATAATTTGTCCCTACGGTTTTCCCATATCCAATTAGGTTTATGATTCTTCTTAAAAAGAATTGTTGGCGACTTCTTTCAAAACAATTTTCAATCAAACCTTTACAGTGGGGTAATCAAATACAAATACGCGCTCATCCCGCGTAGGCAAAATAAAAACACGCCTACAGTTCGGCGCACGTCTTTGCGTGATGCACAATGCCACGCCTTCTAGCCAATGCCCCAAGCGCACCACCTGCGCTAGACGCATTGTCAATCTGGACAACCTTTTTCAGTTGACGCGTTTTTGCGCGATTTTTTTATCTCTTTCAAACTCGGAAACAATGTTTTACGAGATAAAATCTACTTTCAATTTTAAATTATCTTTGAAAATATTTATTTATTTTTGAAAATATTTATTAAAATAAATACAATTAATTATCATGAATTAATTGGGTTTTTTCACAGGATTGGGCTCAAAATATTTTTATGGACTCAAAATCCTATTAATTATCAGAAATAATTAATTGGACTTTAAAATAGTATTTTGGATCTTTAATGTAAAAACATAAGCTTTATACTTTAAAACAATTGCTCTACCCTTGGGTTGGACCAATTTAGTCTTCGATATGTTTCATTATTGGGTCCTTAAATGGGGAGACACAATTATGTGTCTACACTAACTGATGGTGTAGTTACGGTGCTAGAGCCGAAAGGGGGACCCTGAGACCTTTTACCCCCTTCTTGCGTGGATAAAGGCATTGAAGGACGATCTTCGCGGCATCAGCGGAAAATTGGTAATAAGGGATATTTTCTCTCTGGTCCGACAGGAGGCATCGCACACGGTGTTGACTCCCCAGCCCGTATGCACCGCAATTTACCATAAGGCGTTGGAGATGGGGCTTAGTTTTCCTCTGACACCCTTGGTAAAAACACTCTTGAATGTTTATAATTTGACACTAAGTCAAATATCGCCGAACTCCTGTGGTGGGATACTCGGCTGTCAAGTTTTGTGCGAAATGTTAGGTATGGAGCCTACATTTACTTTGTGGCAAACCACGTTTCGGCTGGTTGAGGTTGTTGCTAAAGAGAATGGTTTGGGCTGGTGGAGTTTCCAGGTCAGGACAGGATACCTAGTAGTCGCAAACTTGCCCTCGTTACAGAAAGGCTTCCGAAGGGAGTTTGCTTTAGTTTATTTCGGAAGAGAGTGAGGCTTTCCCCTAGTGCACCTCGAGGTGGAGCCCAACTTCACACTTAAATTTCGGGCGCCAGAGTTGGATGGTGAGGTGGCTGTGGCTGCTTGTTACATGCAGACATTCTCCAAAATCGTCGATGGGTAGAGACTTATGTTCCAGGTAACTGGCTTCCGGATTTCTCTCTGCCATGGGGTTGAGCCCGGCCTTTCCGAAGGGTAATCAGCCGAGGGGGTTGTACTTCGGGTCGGTCATTTCTTTCGTTTTGAAGTTGCTAACCTTTTCTTTTATTGGTATGTAGCGCAATCCCGAGCCCATTTGGTCGACACAATTCTTGAGATGGCGAGCGAACTCAACTTTGCCGCTATGATGGCCCTTAGGCTGAAGAACGAGATAGCCACGAAGGCTGTCAGGATGCCCGAGGTGCCCAAGGTATGACTTTTTCATTTTACTTTGTTGCTTCCCTTTAGTTCGGCCGTTTCTATCGTAACTTTTTTTTTTTTCAGGATCCTGCTCAGCTAAAGAGAAATATAAAGGAGCGATAGGCCGACCGAGTCACTTAGACTGAGAAGGCTTTGGCAAGAGCCAAGGCTGAGAAGGAGCAGGCCGAGAAGACCAAGGCTTTGTAATTGGTCGTTTCAGCCTAGGCGACTGGTCTAGGCAATCCTGTCGAGTCGCCTGTTCAAGCAGATTACTCGGCTCTTCCTCTGTTCTTCGAGGGGGAACAAAACGTCAATCGGAGCCCTCAATATTCACCGCAATCCCCATCTCTTAAACGGGGGACGGGAGAATCATCTGGTACGGCAGAGGCGGATGTTCCTTTTACCGAGCTTCGCAGTTTGGACAAAAACCGAAGGTGGCTGGGTGCCCTGGAGGAGATGTACCTCAAGGCTGACTAGGATTACATGAATGCCTTGGGGGCGAACGTGATGAATGAGCTCTATCACTCTTGGCTTGATGTGAGTTCTCCCCCCTTTTTTAACATTTTGTACTTGGTGCTGAATTGGTTATGCGGATCCAAAGGCATCAGTCCAAAATGAGCCAATTACACTTCTATTGGAGAAAATGGGATTCACTATGATGGCTCACAAGAATGCTTTTGTGTCATGTGTCATTTGGGTCGAGGAAGAAACTGATTAGCATTTAAACTTAGTGTCATTATTAGTTAAAAATGTTAGTTAGTTGAGTTGTTTTTAGTTTAATAAAGTCCTGAAATTATAGTTGATTTCGGTTCATTAGGAGGTTAAGTTGTCATGGTTGTATTTTAGGAAAGTTGCCTTAAGTTTGAAGGGTGGAGTGGAGTGGCGTGCAAGGGGAATCCTTGTAGCCGTGTGACTTTAATGTAATTAAGGAAAGTATTGTATACTTTTCCTTAAGTTATTGTTTCCTTAAATTCAGCTAGATTCTAGGCTAGAATTAAGGGAGAAGACTTTCCTGAATTACTAATTGTAAACCGTGGCTTAGTGTGTGCTTGGGGAGCAAGGTTTTCTTGCTGATTCCTTATAAGTAATGGCGCCTAACCTAGAATAAGGGTTAGTGTGAGTTTACATAAAAATTGTGTTAAGTTTATGAATGTTTCATAATCTGTAATCCTTCCATTAATCTCATTTTCAGGAGTAATAATCTTATTAGTGTTAAGCAACTTAATTCCAGGAGTGGTTTGAGTGTGTTTAAATTCTTGTTGAGTGTTCAAGAGTGATCATTCTTCAACGAAATATCCTTGTTACTTGTTACGATTTTTCGGATTCCAGTTGTTCTTGTTCAAGTTGGCGTTTTCCTTTGAGTGTTTAGCTATCCTAGCTATGCATTCAGATCAAGTGGTATCAGATTTTCCAAGCGGGTGAGGATAGAAGGGATTCTACTCTTCAAATATCGGAGGTAAATTGTTACTTTTCTTCTCAAAGCTTCAATCTTTACGTGGGGATAAGTGGTGTTAGGGTTCTTTTGTGCTTCCTAGAGTGTCGTACTGTTGGTCTTGTTGCTGCTAGCTGTTGGTGTTATTTGTTGTGCTTGTTAGAATGTCGAGTGATATAGAGAAACTAGCTAAGGCTATAAAGGATATAGCTAAGATGCAATATGATTTTCAAGCAAAGTATAATGTTGATTCGAGTCATGTTAGTAGACTTGAAACAAGAATGGATGCCATAACTTCTATTATCACTAAGAATTTGGATAAAAAAAGTGATATTATATTGGAAACTCGGATGAGGAGGATGAAGTTAGGGTTGTTAAACCTAATTTTAATGATGATTGGGGATTAAGGTTGGATGATTTTACGGGAGATTCTAGTCCGAAAGATTTGCTTGAGTGGATTAGACAGTTGGAGAAGGTGTGTGATTATAGGGGTTCTGATGATCAAAAGAGGTTCAAGATAGCTTCGGTTAGATTGACCAAGTATGCTGGTATTTGGCTCGAAAACGTTAAAGCAAAACGTGCAAGAAAGGGGAAGGACAAGCTTAGTAGTTGGAGTAAGTTGAAAGAGATTCTCAAGGAGAGTTTTTTGCTGAGTGACTAAAAGCCAAAACAGTACATAAAGTTGACTACTTTGTGTCAAGATACGTTGAGTGTGCATGAGTACACTATAGAGTTTGAGAAGTTGTGCCTTATGTGTGACTTACAAGAGAAGGAGGCACTGAAAAATGCTCGTTACATCAAGGGATTGAACTGTTCTATTGCAAAAAAAGTGGAGGTGTCAAGTTACAACACTTTTGATGATGTGTGTAGATTGGCTCTCAAATTTGAATCACATGAGAAGGAAGAGAAGCCGAAAACTTTTTATGCCAAATCAGGTAACTCTTTTTAAACCTTCTTCATCTTATAATAAGAACTCTGAGGGGTTTAAGAAAGACAATGCATCAAAAGAGGAGAAAAAGGTGGAGAAACAAAAGGTGTTCGTGCCTAGGGAAAAGTTTGAAGAAAATAGAAAGTGCTTCAGGTGTCAAGGAAGAGGACACATTGCTAGTAATTGTCCAATAAAGAAAGCTCTTACTATGAGGCAATACATGGCTTTGAATGCAGAAGAAGAGTTGTATGAGTTTGTGCCATAAGAAGAAGATCATGGTGAGTATAGTGAAGAAGATGCATATGCCGAAGATTATAGTATACTCATTGGGGTTGTTAGGAGGGTTTTTATGTTGATTACCTTCCAACCAAAGAACAAAGGGAGAACATGTCCATACCCGTTGGAAGGTGGGTGAAAACACTTGTAAAATGATCATTGATAGTGGTTCTTGCACTAATGTAGTGGCGGCAGATTTAGTGAGCAAATTGAGCCTTGTTGTGAGGGATCATCCACACCATACAAGTTGAGTTGGCTTGATGACACAGGACTTCGAGTGAAGAAGCAATCATTACTTTCTTTCTCCATAGGAAGCTATAAAGATGAACTATAGTGTGATGTGCTTCCTATGAGTGCTTGTCATGTTTTACTTGGGAGGCCATGGCAATTTGATAGAAAAGTTATTCATGAGGGAGATTCCAATGTGTATTTAGTTTTGGTTGGTTCAAAGAGGATTAGGTTGCATCCTTTAGCTCCTAGTGCCGTGATTCACAAGAAAGAAGAGAAGAAAGCTAGTTTGCTCCTTTCATGCAAAGAGTTCGAAAAAGAAATTGAAGAAGAGGGCGTGTGCTATGCTTTGTTTATGAGACATGCTGCTACTTGTGAGAAGAAGACAAGTAATCCATAACTTGATTCACTCATGGAAGAATTTAGAGATGTGTTTTCGGAAGAGCTTCCACAAGGGCTGCCACTTTTGAGGGGAATTGAGCATGCTATAAATCTAGTTCCGGGGGCTCCTTTAAATAACAAACCAGCTTATAGGTGTGATCCAAGAACTTCAAAGGCAAATTGAAGAGTTGATTGAAAGAGGTTATGTGAGAGAAAGCATGAGTCCTTGTGCAGTTCCCACTTTACTTGTGGCAAAGAAAGATGGTACATGGAGGATGTGTATTGTTAGTAGGGCCGTGAATAACATAACTGTGAAATTTAGGTTTCCTATGCCTAGATTGGAGGACATGCTTGATGAGCTCAATGGTGCTTCTGTTTTTTTTTTTTGAAAATTGATCTTAGAAGTGGTTATCATCAAATGAGAATTCGGGAAGGGGATGAGTGGAAAACAGCATTTAAGACTAAGCAAGGTCTTTATGAGTGGATGGTGAAGCCCTTTGGCTTATGCAACGCCCCTAGTTCTTTCATGAGACTCATGAATGAGGTACTTCGTTCCTTCTTAAACAAGTTTGTTGTTGTTTATTTGGATGATATTCTTGTTTATAGTAAGAATGTTGATGACCACTTGCTGCACTTAAGGAGTTTATTTGAGAAACTTAGGTGTAGACACATAATCGTGTCTCCCCATTTAGTACCCTATGACGACCAATACCCTGCTCCAATTGGTCCTGATCGAGGAAAGAATAAAGAACGATTCTAAAATAAAATATTTTAATCCCAAACCATTTTATAACCTCTTTTTATTAACCCATTTCCGAACACCCTTTTTATAAATAATTGTATAAAATCCCACTTTCTAAAACGTTTTAAATAACTTTTTAATATCCCATGTTTGAAAACCTTTTAAAAATAGTTTTATGAAAGCCCAATGTATAAAAACCCCTTTTCTAGCCCAATTTAATTAATAGAATTAATTAATTATATTGATTAGTTTTAATAATAAAAATATTTATTATAAAAAAATCTTTTCCCAAAGTGTTTTTAAATATCTTTTATCTAATTTTTTTCTAAAATCTTTTTCAATAAAAATAATCTTTTTCCAAAGTGATTTTAAATATCTCTTTCTAAGTCTTTTCTAAAATCTTTTATGATAAAAATCTTTTAGAGACCTACTAACTTTCAGAAACCTATTGCAACTCAACTACCTAAACCTACCTACACTATGTAATACAATCTCCTCTCATAATTCTTACGCCCTTATACTCCCTTATACATCTTCGCGACCACCGCTTTTCACCATTTCCATGCCTAACAAAACTAATCTCCATAACACACAATCACACACCTAATCATTCATCTTCTAGCCTTCATCATCAGCATCTCATCATCATTGCAACTCTCACCTCACGCACAGCACTAAGATCCACCGCCTAAACTCTTTTACTCCACCTGCTAATACACGCACACCCTCATCTCACAAATCACTCACTAGGTCAACGCCTAATACACTTGATACAAAAAATCATGCGCCTAATACATATTACATAACAAAGGACACAACTTTTTAAAGGCTTGTTCAATATTCAATTTTCTAAGATCCGTACAAATCAACGACCCCGGACGGTGGTATAATTTCCGAGGGTCAACTAAATTAACTAACTTTATTTGTTTTCTTCATTTATTTTTATTATTTTCTTAAAGTTACTAACACTCTATTCATGATGTAGGTTTTTCATATATTCCGGCGACTGTAAGTTGTATATATTATACTAACTCCCTGCGCTTTTTTAATTTCTTATTTTTATTTATTTTCATGAACATATGGTCATATTTTTTTTATGCATGATTGCAATATTTATAACCTTGTATTTATTGCTAAACAAGACCTAAAGAACTGTTCTAATTAATTCAGATAAATTGGACAACCTGTTAGGAACCTTGTAATATGATTGCATAATAACTTGTCACTAAAAATATTATCTTTTTATGTGTTTCCTGAACCTACCTAGACTAAATTATTTTTAGGGTGCTTAAAACGTTATATGATTATTCTTTGCATAAAATCTGTAATGAATCGATATTTAGTAAAGGCCAGCAATGGGCAACATGGTTTCTAAGTGTGTTGTACACTCACCCTCGAACTCAATCTTTGGTTCATTTTGACCATCAATGGAGTCAGGACGGGGAAATCAACATTGGAATTAAAAATCCATGCCTACAATTTGGCGACTTCACTGAGGAGGATTTTAAAAAAATTAATTTTTTAAAATGAGTGGGTGAAACTTGAAAATATACGATTCATTCTTATTTTTATGCCTTAGAATAATATCTTGTTTTGCATGTGCATGGCTATTGTTCAGCCACCATAAGGACAATCTACCTTGCCTCATTAGCACATGTTCTATGTGTCAGGTCACCCCGGGGGGTTTGCGTTTTGTCCTTCCAAAAAGTTTCCTGAGCGATAGTGTTGGATCTTAGTCATAAGCAAACCTATCCAACCATGGCATTGTTCTCTTGTTCCTGACTTGAGAACTGGAGTGCGTCTTACACCTGGCCACCTTTTTAAGCCAAGGTACGAAGCGTGGGATCAATCTCTTAGTCATGGACCCTTTCAGCCTTAACCTGAACCTGGCCAATAGTTGAACATAGAACTTGACTTTAGGTTGAGAACTTTTGCATATTATACGATTTGTGCATCTTTGTGTGTACGAGTCAAAACAATCGAACGAACTTGACTTCAGTTGCGCTCTGCGCACTCACCCTGCATCTGACGCAATATGGACGCATGTCATGCTTTCCCTCGCGTTCCGCGCAGCTCTGCTTTTGCGTTTAGCGCGTTCTTCTGCGTGGTGCGCTATGTTGTTGCGCCATGCGCAGCATGCTTGTTCCAATTTGGTCGTGTTTCTTGCGGCACGTAATTCTAATCCCGCTTTCCTATCCTCCCATTTTTTTTATATTTTTTCTATTTTACCACTTTATTCTTCTATTCCTTTTTTTATTTCTTTCTAAAAAAAAAAAAATTCCATCTCAAAAAATAATTTCAATCTCTAATCTCTTATCTATTTCGAAAAATCCTATCACCCATCTTTTTCGAAAACTATATCTCCTATCCTTTTTTTCGAAAAACTATCTCATATCCTTTTTTTTTTTAAAAAAAATCATCCCCATCTTTTTTTTTTTGAAAAATCATTCTCCTATCTTTTTCAAATTTTCATCCCATCTTCAATCTTCTATCTACTTCAAAAATTCTATCTCCAGCTTTTTTTTCAAAAAAAATAAATTCTCCATCTTTTTTTTCCTATCTCATATCATTTTCAAAAATTCATCGTTTCATGTATGTTATCCATCATTTGTGTACATCATTTAGGATTCCTTTTACAGTCCATCTTGTTGTAAAAGTCTCATCCACCTAGGAATTCTAACTCCATTAGAAGTCCATCTAGCCCATATGTCTAGGTTCATCCAATTTCACTCCATTTAGAGTTCTTAAACCCATCTAACTCTGTCCATGTTAGGAGTCTTCATTCGCTTGAGTCCCATCCATCTTAGAAGTATATTATCCATAGACAGTCCATGCATTATAGGAGTCTAAAACCATTAGAATTATGTCTATCTTAGGAGTCTAAATCCATTAGAATTCCATCAATTTTAGGAGTCTAGGTCCACTAGTGTTTCATTCACTTTAGGAGTCTAGGTCCACTAGAGTTTCATGCACATTGGGAGCCTAGCATCCTTGAAAGTCCGTCAAATCTAGAATTCTAACGTCATTAGAAGTCTATCAAGTCTAGGATTCTGAAGTCATTAGAGTTTCATGTGAATTAGGATTGCTTTCGTACAGGAGTCCCTCTGCATTGCATAGTCCATATATTGTTCATACACTTCATGCATAACTAGAATTATTAAGCATTTAGAAGTCTCATTGCATCCATACTCTTCATTTCATCTCATGCATTCAGCATTAAGTAGTCACGAACTACAAGCGATCTGAGTCCCTCTTTTGGGATATGTAGGCAGCCTTTACTAGTTCGAACGCATAGATTGAGTCGCTCATACATGCATTTGGTCTAGGTGCATCCAAAAAAAATATATCATTCATTTCGGAGATGCAATTTTGTTCCTAGAAGCTCAACTTTTTAAACAAACATACATTCTCCCATTTCATTCCTTTTTCTCCATCAAGACTCCACTTCTAATCTCCCGTTGGATGGTTCATTACAGGAAATATACAACATGTCAAGAACACTTCAAGAACAGGTTGATGAAATTGAAAGGTATACTAGTAAATCGTGTAACACAGGTTGGCAGAATAGAGGAAAACTACAATGTTCTTCAGGATAATGGTAGTGCAAATTACAAGGCACTAGATAGCTTCGGTACAATGGTAGCTGACCCACTAAGGATCAGTGAACTTAACAACATCATACAACATAGCTCAATTCTAAGGCCTTCGGTCATGTCCGACTTCACTGTTACTCCGATTGGAATACCTTCCAAGCACCTTCATGACACTGTCTCACATGGACCTATACTTAATGCTACCAGGCCTCGAAGAAAACACAAGAGAGAATATACCTCACTGGGTATAAGTTATGGAACAGCTTTTGACCGCCTTCGCGCAAAAGCCGCGCTTTCCCCTCTTGGGCCTACTCCTGATCCAGATGAAGATAGAAGGGGGCCAAATTGGGACAAAAATGCTGCTTGCAAGTACCATAGAGGCCATAGACATAAGACTAACAATTGCTACCCATTGCGAGGGCTTCTTCTAGACATGATCGATGATGGGAGACTTCCAATTTCTCCTATTACAAAAAGGCCTCAGATTTAAGATCACTTGTCACGTGACGTAGGAGTCTTAACTTATGATTTCATTTTCTGTTTTATCTCTCTCATTTTGCCCAGTCTAATATAGGATTTTCCCTCTTATTGCATGTACTCATAATTTTTAATTAATAAATGAGTATTCATTTCCTAACCTTGCATCAATGAGCATCAATGGAAATCACGATTGTCGCCTTAAAAGAAATGAATTTCTAATTCTCATGACTATTTTAATAAAGGCAATGAACAAATTGGTATAAAAGTGGTATTTCTCCCTTCACTACAACTATTCATCCACTTCAACCTGAATGCATAACATACCTCCTCCTTTAACCTACCTCATAGGAAATACACTTGACAACAATTCAACATAAAGGGCGAGTAAAAAAAAAGGAGAGCAACAACACAAAAAAGAAGCAAAAGCAAAATATGACAAAAAAATAAAAAAAGAAGTGCAAAAATATCGAATAAAAAAAAAGAAAGATAAGCCCGTCAATAGCTTTGTCAACTGCACTTTCTTTTACCTTCAACCTTCAACCTTCAATTATAAACCTCCAACTTCATTACCAAAGGCCTTGACCTCCACAACCAAACATCTTTACAAGCCAAATCATATCAATTAACAACAGAAGACAAGTGCTATATATATGGTGCGTCCAGCGCACCGACAACGCTGTGCAACATACAGCAAACTGCGTCTAGTGCATCATATCACGCTAAGCGCAGGTCTGTGCGTCTGGCGCACAGTCTATACAACGCGCTTGGGGGCTTCTTAGTCAAGTGGGGCCCACATGCTCAACTCCTTATGAATTCAAATGTTCATTACGATATCGCGTTGTGTCCAGCGCAGCATCCCGCGCCAAGCACCGGCCTATGCGTCTAACGCACAGTCCTGTACAGCACGCTAAGGGGCTTCTTAGCCAAGTGCAACCCAAACACTCAATTCCAAATGAATTCAAAAGTTCGTTACGACATCGTGCGCGACTGACTAACGGATTTTCAAATCCGCAACAAAAATACAATTTTGCCATTCCTGCAACAATCTATACTCCACACAAATCTTACTCGAGAGACAACAAGTACTCAGGAGTATTAACAGCGGAAAACACATCGTTAGGTCTGCGAACCATCATCATTACCCTGGAGCGGGACCATAATAGCTCTACACATTACCCTGGAGTGAGACCATAATAACTCTACGATCACGTAGTGAGCCAGACCATAATAGCTCTACACATTACCCTGGAGCGGGACCATGATAGCTCTATCCCTTCCTGAGCCGGACCATAATTGCTCTACACATTACCCTGGAGCGAAACCATAATTGCTCTACCCCGTCGTGAGCCGGACCATAATAGCTCTACACATTACCCTGGAGCGGGACCATAATAGCTCTATCCCGTCGTGAGCCGGTCCATAATAGCTCCACACATTACCATGGAGTGGGACCATAATAGTTCTATCCCGTCGTGAGCCGGACCATAATAGCACTACACGTTATCAACACCCTGGAGTGGGACCATAATAGCTTTATCTCGTTGTGAGCCGGACCATAATAGCTCTACACATTACCCTGGAGCGGGACCATAATAGCTCTATCCCGTCGTGAGCCAGATCATAACAGCTCTACACATTACCATGGAACGAGACCATAACAGCCCTATATCGTCGTGAGTCGGACCATAATAGCTCTACACATTACCCTAGAGCGGGACCATAATAGCTCTATCCCGTCGTGAGCCGGACCATAATAGCTCTACGCATTACCCTAGAGCGGGACCATAATAGCTCTATCCCGTCGTGAGCCGAACCATAATAGCTCTACACGTTAACCTGGAGCGAGTCCATAATAGCTCTATCCCGTCGTGAGCCGGACCATAATAGCTCTACACATTACCCTGCAGCGGGACCATATTAGCTCTACCCCGACGTGAGCCGGACCGTAATAGCTCTACACATCAACATTACCATGGAGCGGGACCATACTAGTTCTACCCCGACGTGAGCCGGACCAAAATCATCATCAATACCCTAGAGCGGGACCATAATAGCTCTACCCCGACATGACCCGGACTACAATAGCTCATGATTCCTTTTACCACATATCATTTCATTTTTGCAAATTTACAATTATTTTGCAATTATGTTTCACACATGTCTGTTCCTGAAGCTTTCGCTTATTTTGCAGGTATCGGCGTAAAAAGAGTGATTTTGGATTGTACATCATCTAGAATCATTCTTCGTCCCGACACATATGTTTTGACTTTCGGTTTTATAAACCTTTGTCAAAGTGGGGGCTTCTGTAGACACATAATAGTGTCTGCCCATTTAGTACCCTATGATGACCAATACCCTGCTCCAATTGGTTCGGATCGAGGAAAGAATAAAGAACGAGTCTAAAAGAAAATATATTAGTCCCAAACCATTTTATAACCTCTTTTTATTATCCCATTTTCGAACACCCTTTTTATAAATAATTTTATAAAAGCCCACTTTCTAAAACGTTTTGAATAACTTTTTAATATCCCATGTTGAAAACCATTTAAAAATAGTTTTATGAAAGCCCAATGTATAAAAACCCCTTTTCTAGCCCAATTTAATTAATAGAATTAATTAATTATATTGATTAGTTTTATTAATAAAAATATCTTTTATAAAAATAATATTTTCCCAAAGTGTTTTTAAATTATCTTTTATCTAACTATTTTCTAAAAAAATTTCAATAAAAATAATCTTTTTCCAAAGTGATTTTAAATATCTCTTTCTAACTCTTTTCTAAAATCTTTTATGATAAAAATCTTTTAGAGACCAACTAACTTTCGGAAACCTATTGCAACTCAACTACCTAAACCTACCTACACTAGATAATACAATCTCTCTCATAATTCTTACAGCCTTATACTCCCTCATACATCTTCGCGACCACCATTTTTCACCATCTCCAAGCCTAACAAAACTAATCTCCATAACACACAATCACGCACCTGATCATTTATCATCTAGCCTTCATCATCAGCATCTCATCATCATCGCAACTCTCACCTCACGCACAGCACCAAGATCCATCGCCTAAACTCTTTTACTCCACCTGCTAATACGCACACCTCATGTCATAAATCACTCACATAGTTCCACGCCATCCTCCATACAACTCCCTAATAATACTAATCACCGCCATACATCACCTAACACCACACTAGAATACTCCTAAATCAACACCTAATACACTTGATACAAAAAATCTTGAGCCTAATACATATTACATAACAAAAGACACAACTTTTTAAAGGCTTGTTCAATATTCAATTTTCAAAGATCCGTACAAATCAACGACCCCGGACGGTGGTATAATTTCTGAGGGTCAACTAAATTAACTAACTTTATTTGCTTTCTTTATTTATTTTTATTATTTTCTTGAAGTTACTAACACCTTATTTATGATGTACGTAACTAACTCCGTGCGATATTTTATTTTCTTATTTTTATTTATTTTCATGAACATATGAACATATTATTTCTATGTATGATTGCAATATTTATCACCTTGTATATATTGCTAAACAAGACCTAAAGAACTGTTCTAATTAATTCAGTTAAACTGGACAACCCGTTAAGAACATTGTAATATGATTGCATAATAACTTGTCACTAAAAATATAGTCTTTTATGTGTTTCCTGAACCTACCTAGACTAAATATTTTTAGGGTGCTTAATACGTTATATGATTATTCTTTTGCATAAAATCTGTAGTGAATCGATATTTAGTAAAGGCCAGTAATGGGCAACATGGCTCCTAACTGTGTTGTACCCTCATCGCCAAACTCAATCTATGGTTCATTTTGACCATCTATGGAGTCAGGACGGGGAAATCTACATTGGATAAGTCCCTTAGATGTCCCTACATTTCAATATCCAATTAGATTTATAAGTTTTCCTCTAAAAATTTGTTGGCGACTTCAAAAACATATTTTTAATAAAACCTAAACAATGGGGTAGTCAAATAAACGCGCTCACACCGCGTGTAGGCAGAGGAATTAAAAATCCACGCCTACATTAAGGATCAAAAACTTTTAGGCAAGTTGGAAAAGTGTGAATTTCTTGTTTCTAGCATTAAGCTCCTTGGTTATATTGTCTCAAATGAGGGAGTTCATGTTGATCCCTCTAAAGTTCAAGCAATCTCTTCATGGCTGGCCCCTACTAATGCGCATTAATGTCGAAGCTTCCATGGCATGGCTTCGTTTTATCGAAGGTTTATTCGGAACTTCTCTTCTATTATGGCTCCTATTACTGCATTGTTGAAGAAAGGAGAGTTTGAGTGGTCACCTTTGGCTCAAAGGGAGTTTGAAGAAGTGAAAGAGAAGTTGTGTAGTGCTCTTATACTTGTTTTTCCGGATTTCAACAAGTTATTTGAGGTGGAGTGTGATGCGAGGGGTTTGGGAATTGGTGTTGTTCTAATTCAACAGAAGAGGCCTATTTCGTATTTTAGTGAGAAGCTTAGTGGTGCTAATTTGAACTACCCCAACTATGATCTGGAATTTTATGCCATTGTTCGAGCATTGGACCATTGGTCACATTATTTGAGCCCTAAACCGTTCATTCTTCATTCGGATCATGAGGCTCTCAAACATATTCATGGGTAGCAAAAACTCAACCATAGGCACGCCAAGTGGGTTGAATTTCTTCAATCTTTCACTTTCTCATCCAAATAAAAAGAAGGTAAGAACAATGTTGTGGCAGATGCACTTTCTAGAAGATCTTACTGGTTGGCTATGGTGGATGCAAGGGTAAAGGGATTCGAACACCTTAAGGAACTTTACAAAGATGATGATGAGTTTATTTCCATGTTTGTTGCTCCTAAAGGCTTGTTCGTGGTTCAAGAAAGGTTTCTTTTCAAAGGAAACAAGCTATGTGTTCCAAAGTGTGGTGTGCATGAGCTTTTGGTTCGAGAACTGCATAGTGGAGGTATTGCTGGTCATATTGGCATTCAAAAGACACTTGATACTTTGAGTGAACAATTTTATTGCCCTAGCATGGTGAAGGATGTTCACATGGTGGTGAGCAAGTGTGCGACTTGTCAACGGCCTAAAAGCACCTTCCATAAGGGGCTTTATACTCCCTTACCAGTTCCGGATCATCCTTGTGATAGTGTGAGCATGGATTTCATTGTTGGTTTGCCTACAACTCAAAGAGGCAAAGATGCTATTATGGTAGTTGTGGACAGATTTTCGAAAATGGCTCATTTCATTCCTATGCACAAAACGGATGATGCTTCTCAAGTTGCTGATTTGCACTTCAAGGAGATCATTAGACTTCATGGCATACCTAGGAGTATTGTTTCGAATAGGGACTCTAAGCTCCTTAGTCATTTTTGGAGGTGTTTGTGGAAGATGGTGGGAACAAAGCTCTTATTTAGCACTAGCCATCATCCTCAAACTGATGGCCAAACTGAAGTTACAAATAGAACTCTTGGTTCTTTGTTTGTGTGGACTTGTGAGCAAGACTCAAAAGGATTAGGATGTGAAGCTTGCACATGCGGTATTTGCTTATAATCGTTCTCATCCATCCACAACTTTGCGTTATCCATTTGAGGTAGTGTATGGTGTTAATCCCTTTCTTCCTATTGATCTTGTTTCTCTTCCTAAAAATGAGATACATGGGGATTCAAAGAAGAGGTTAGAGGATTTTAACATAACTTGGATTCAAGTAAAAGCTCAAATTGAGAAGATGAATGCGCAATACATGGAGAGAGCTAACAAGCATAGGCGCCAACCTAGATTCAAGGAAAATGACTTAATATGGATTCACTTGAGGAAGGGCCGTTCCTGATCCTGGGCAGGAGTGGCATCTGCCCAGGGACCAGGGAAGAAGGGGGCCAATATTAAAACATAATTCAATGTGAGAAAAATTTATAAACTGCAATTTACTTCTATTACTCCGACTTTAATGATATTTTATTTCATCAACTAATCAAAGACTCCTTGGTTTCTCCCCTAATAATTACTCCAATTTCCATATTTCCAAGAAGATTTCAATGTGGAGGGAAAAAATCAATATAGAACATTTAACTCCTTACTCTAATATCAAGTCTTAAGGCAATAAAATATACGTAAAGCCCAATTCTCAAATCTCAGTTCATAGCCACTATTATATACTTATTGAAATTAACCAAGTTTCATTCCATAGTTTCTCACCTCGAACTTCGAATTGGGTGTTAAGGATTGGAGTATTTTCTATTTATAATTCGCTTCTAGATCTGAAATATGAAGACTAAACAAGCCTTGCTTGATGGACTACGGTGGCGAGGAGGTAATTGTTCCCATCTATCTCTTGGCTTTGCTTGCTTATTTTGGTAAATTATAAGAGGTCTCTCATCCTCATTTGTAAATATTAATATGCTCTTTGTTAGGTGGAGAAATAGAATTGTTGAATTCTAATGAGATGAGAAATGAGTACCCATTTTTTGTCTAATGGATGGAGTACTGCTTAATGTTTTTTATTTTTACTACATGTTTACTGTATAAGAAATGAGACATTTGTCTCCCAGGGAGAGTGACTAAGCCGGCTGAGGTAGTAATTGTATTTGATTTTTTTTAATTTTATTTGGCATAAATAATCAATGGAAATAAACACTTCAACAATGAGATAATTTAATTACTTGAAATTATCTAGTATGCTACTATTACAATATTTAAAATATTTATGTACCAAAATTACTACTAATAATCTAAGAAAGAAGATATAACAAAAAAAATATTAACAAATTATTGTTATAGAAATGCTTGACACAATTTCAGTAGGAGATATTAACTTCTGAACGATAGATAGTAACAGTAAATTAAATGAAAATTTTGTTATTCAAGTTTTTTTAAGTTTTGTAAAACCGTATTCTTTGATTAATTAAGTAAAATGTACTTCCTCTATTTTTAATACATTAACTAAAAAGTCAGATGTTGCAACTAAAAGACAACAAAGGTAGTATGACGTTTAATATAAAATATCATGAATATCCCACTATAATATATTAATGTCTTAACACTAACAATATTATATTAATAAAATTTAGAAGAACCTTAGATATATAAGGGGTCCAATTTTATAATTTGCCCAGGGCCCTTAAAATGTCAAGAACAGCACTGACTTGAGGATGGAGAGGTTTCCAAGCAAAAGGAAGAACAAGTTGATGCCTAGAGATGATGGTCCATTCGAGGTCATTGGAGTAGTTGGTGATGGAGGGGTAAGTGCTAATTTTAATGTTGGTGATCTATCTCCCTACTATGATGTTGAGAATTTGAGGGCAAATTCTTTTGAAGAAGGGGAGAATGATGCGAATCCAAAGGCATCACTCGAAGATGAGCCAATTACGCTTCTACTGGAGAAAATGGGATTCACTTTGATGGCTCATAAGAATACTTTTGTGTCATATGTCACTTGGCTCGAGGAAGAAACTGATTAGCATTTTAACTTAGTGTCATTATTAATTGAAAATGTTAGTTAGTTAGTTGAGTTATTTTTAGTTTAATAAAGTCCGAAAATTATACCTGATTTCGGTTCATTAGGAGGTTAAGTTGTCATGGTTGTATTTTAGGAAATTTGCCTTAAGTTTGAAGGGTGGAGTGGAGTGGCGTGCAAGGAGAATCCTTGTAGCCGTGTGACTTTGATGTAATTAATGAAAGTATTGCATACTTTTCCTTAAGTTATTGTTTCCTTAAATTTAGCTAGATTTTAGGCTAGAATTAAGGGAGATGACTTTCCTAAATTACTAATTGTAAACCGTGGCTTAGTGTGTGCTTGGGGAGCAAGGTTTTCTTACATATTCCTTATAAATAATGGCGCCTAACCTACAACAAGGGTTATAGTGAGTTTACATAAAAATTGTGTTAAGTTTATGAATGTTTCATAATATTTAATCCTTCCATTAATCTCATTTTCTGGAGTGATAATCTTATTAGTGTTAAACAACTGAATTACAGGAGTGTTTTCAGTGTGTTTAAATTCTTGTTGAGTGTTCAAGAGTGATCATTCTTCAACGAAATATCCTTGTTACTTGTTACTATTTTTCGGATTCCCATTGTTCTTGTTCAAGTTGGTGTTTTCATTTGAGTGTTTAGCTATCCTAGCTACGCCTTCATATCAATTGTTATGTTTGGCTAACTTCTTTTTTCTTATTTTGTTGACCAGTTTTCCATCTGAATGACCAACGTCACCCGTAACCGAGTGAGTCTGGAGGAGGAGGTGGAAGATCTGAAGACGAAGGCCAAGAAACATTATGATGGTGCCCTGAGGGCCACCCAGAAAGATCTAGCCTACTTCTCCGAAGAACGAGAAGGATGGATGAAGGAAAAATCCGGCCTCACCATTGCTGCCCTGAGGGAGAAGGCAGAGTCAGAGGTTAAACTACAGAAGGTCAAGGAGGATCTCACAACAGCCAAGCTTCAGTTGAAAGATGCCGAGGAGAGGTTGGAGAAGGGTTAGGAAGGTTGGTTTGCCAAATGGCAGCAGACCGAAGCCTGTACCACCTATAACAACGAGGTCGGGTATCACGCCCACAAGATGGGATAGAAGGAGGCCTTGGACTAGACGAAGACAGTGGTAACCGAGGCATTCCCGTCCCTTGGTTGGGATACTTTCTCGGCTAAGTATGAGGAAGTCTTTGCAGCTGAGACCGCGGAGCTCCGAGTTACCATAGAGCAAGCGGCGGACCTTGATAGGGTTTTCATGAGAGACGGGGTTGATAAGATGATGATGCCGAGGACGATGGGGTCAAGGTACATTTCGAGGGTGAGACCGGATCGTGCTGAAAGTGCCTAGGGCAGTCCTTCTCCTCTGACCGCCTAGTGTAGCTTGCTCTTGTAATTCATTATATTGAATGATCGTATGAACCTTTGTAATGCTCCCGTATTTTGGCCAAGTAATGAAAGTTCTTTTCTTCACTTCCGTGTTTGTATCTTTGTGTTTGTTTGTTGCAATACTATCCGTCTCACTCTCCTCAATATCCAAACAACTAACTCTTCTTTGTTCCGAGAGACTGTTTTATTGTTGGTTAACTATTTTTGTTCATTTAAATTTGCCGTTGGTTTATACAACTGGTTAAGTTGATTAGCTTCCGAATTGGTTAAGTTACTTAGAGCATCTATAGTGGGTTGGTTTTTTGGTGGTCTAGGAAAAAGTAAAGTTAGCTTTACTTGGTTTTACTATTGTGGCAATTGGCCCTTGGGGTTGGTTGGTATGGACTGCTAAACCATATGCACCTCGGATGGCGTGCATAGGACGAATAAATTATGGCTGCGTGGCGAAGAAACTGGGCGAATAAATGTAGCTAGCCCAAGTTAAACGCTGAGCATTGAAGAAAAGGGAGAAAGAAAGAAGCAAAAAGACTCCCTGAAACGCAGCACTCTACTCACGCTTGCAAAGTAGCTGGACCCAAAGCTATTGCTTGTTGTTAGTGACCTTGACGCGTGTTAGAGGCCCACTGACCAGCAAACTGTAGCCTTCCACCTATTATGCTTTGTCAGATTTCATGTATTATTTGTGATGGTTTTTGTAACAGACATTTTTAAATTTACAAAAACTTCATATATTTACCACACTTCTTCCCAACCTTTTTTTTTCCTAATTACTCTCTCCTACCTAATAGTACTTATACTAAGCCAATATTATGGATTCAAATAATCCTAATTATTCATACTCCTAAAATAATCCAAACCACCCATAAAATCCGCAAAATAATTTCCTAATCGGTCCAAGTGTTTTACAAAATCCGGAATTCCAAAGAATGTTTATGTTTTTGCAATGCCAATCGAATTACCAAAATTCTCAACAAGCTACACAACAATCCCCACAAAGTTCTCATCATCTATATCAACAATTAGGTCAACCATCTTTTCCTATATCCCAACATTTTTCACCACAACATGAACAATCTCATGAAGACGATGTAGTAGAAATCCATCACAAGAAATTCAAAACACTCCTTCAAAAAAAGCTACAACTCCAAAGTTTCAGTGGAGTGTAGATGAAGATCATGCACTCATTTCGACGTATTTAGAAGGCGGGGGAGAAGTCTCAATCTAACTTTACGCCCAAGGACATTCAAAGGTGTTAGTAGTCGTTGGAAAAAAAACAACGGATGGGTCGAGATATATACGGAGGCAAAAAGGAAGAAGGGGTTCGGCTGCAATGAAGAAGACGTCCTAACTGAAGCCCGTGAGATGTGGAAAAAAGCTCATGGGCCCCGATTAACATTGGGGCATGCATGGAATGTTATGAAACACAATGATAAATGGGCAGATGGCACCCAAATGAGCGGCGGAAGCTCAAAACGATCTGGTCCAAACGAAGGTGCGAGCTCAAAACGTCTTGAGGGCATCATGAAAGTTAAGAGTAGGAGAAAAGCCCCAATACTCAGTTCTCCGTCCTCTTCAAAATTTTCGAGGAGGATTAGTTTGGGAGAAGACTTGCTTGAGCATGAAATGGAGCGTGATGCCTTGAGAGAATCAAAGAAAGAAGAAGATAGAAAGTTCAAATTTTGGAATATATTAATGGCTAAGTCTTCCCTTGATCTGGATGAGAGAGTGATGTATGAAAAACATAAGCTACAATTTAAGGATAAATATGTTTAGTTAGTGTTCATGTTTTTAATTGGTTTTAGTTTGCAATTTAGTTGTATCGTACTTTAATTATGAATGGGTATGTGTCGTAACTTTTGATTATCAATGTATCATTATCATTATCGTTACAATTATTATTATCATTATAATATCATTATCGTTATCATATCATTATCGTTACAATTATTATTCTACATATTATTATTATTATTATTATTATTATTATTATTATTATTATTATTATTATTATTATTATTATTATTATTATTATTATTATTTATTGTTGCATTGAATTGTCTACTCACCTGACTTTGAATAGTACATAATAGTTATTGAATTGATATGTCTACGCTACATTGTATAGTCTACTCCTACATTGCATTGATTTGTCTACTCTACATTGTATAGTGTACTCCTATATAGCATTGATATGTCTAATCCGTAAATGAATTATTGTTATGTATGTATGATGTATTTTTCCTATAAAATAGAACATAACTTCAAACATAAAATCCACAACTCCATCCACTTTTTCTTCTCAGTATTTTATTTTCTAGAAAAACACCACTTAAATCACCATATCTCCAAAATGAACTATGATTCAAGTTCTTCTAGTTCATGTTCTAAATTTTTTAATTACATGGTTCAAGATTACATAGAATAGAGTCAGTCCATTAATGCTGAGCAACAAACAAAGAAGAAAATGTACCCCGCACTAGAAATTATGTGCATAGGGAACGTGAGGAAGCTCATGAAAGATTGTTTCGTGACTATTTCAGCAACGAACCTCTGTACCCCGAGAACATTTTTCGCCGAAGGTTCCGTATGCACAAGCATGTATTCCTTCGTATTGCTGAATGATTAACAGTTAAAGATGCGTTCTATACGCAAAAACCGGATGCTACTGGAAGGATGGGTGCATCTACACTATAAAAATGCACAACGGCTATCAGAATGTTGGCTATGGTTCATCCTCTGATGCTATTGACGAGTATCTGAAAATTGCTTCAAGTAGTGCCAGAGAATGCCTTTTTCATTTTGTCGATGGAATTGTTGCAAGATTTGGACCCGAATACTTGAGGAAGGCAAATCCAAATGACGTTGAGAGTCTCCTACATGAAGGCGAGCGCCGTGCCTTCCCACACATGATGGGAAGCATCGATTGCATGCACTGGAACTGGAAGAATTACCCTCGGGGCTGGAAAGGAATGTATCAAGGAAGAAGCAAAACAACAATAATAGTCTTAGAAGCGGTTGCTTCAAGTGACTTGTGGATATGGCATGCTTTTTTTGGCACCCCGAATTCATGCAATGATATAAACGTATTGTAGAGGTCTCTCATCTTTGATGATGTTCTACAAGGGAGAGCTCCAGAAGTCAACTTCTCACTCAACGGGACAACTTATAACATGAGTTACTATCTTACAGATGACATCTACCCGAGATGGTCAACATTCATCCCCCATTAAAGCTGCCCCAAACCCCCAAGCAAAGATCATTCACACAACATCAAGAAGCTTTCAGAAAAGATGTAGAGCGTGCATTCGGGGTATTGCAAGTAGGGTGTTCCCGGTCTAGGACCGGACCAGAACAGGCTGGACAGGTGGACCGGGATTAGGAAAAAAATCTGGAATTTTTTCGGTCCAATCCGGTTTTGGAATAGTTGGACCGGAATCTTTATTTTCATAAAAAAAAAGTATTTGATTTATAAATATTGATAAATTAGATTTATTAAAATTTAATATGTTTAAGGATAAATTTCATGGAACTACCTTTTATAACAAAAAAATTTCAAAAAACTACCTTATAATTTTTTTTTTCTTCAAAAAACTACCTTATAAAACAAAACCCGTTTCAAACGACCACCAATTGACGACATCCGTTAATATTGACCGTTAACCCCTCCTTTGACCAACACATAATGGTCACGTGAGTTCATTAAAACTAACAAAAACTCAATTTCAACCATAAGATAATCCAATACAATCTAAGATCATGACTCACGGGAGTTTTAATGAACTCACATGACCAACATGTGATGGTCAAAGGAGGGGTTAACGGTCAAAATTAATGGATGTTATCAATTGGTGGTCGGAATTTTCTTTGGACTGAGGACCGGACCGGTACGAATTCTGGTCCGGTCCGGTCCAGAATCCGGTGCGACCCTGGTCTTTGAACAACCCTTATTGCAAGCTAGATTTGCAATCGCACATGCAAACCCGCTCTCGCGTGGGATAAGGAAATATTGTGAGAAAAAATCATGGCATGTATAATCATGCACAATATGATTGTTGAAGATGAGCATGATACTTATCAAAATTACTGAGATCCGAGCGACTATGGTAAAGTTCAACCTCGAAATAGCACGGGGTCATCTAACCAAGCTGGAGGAGACTCATTCGTCGTGCACAACGGAAGACTCGAGGCGCAAAATTTAGGTGCATACATGGAGAAGAGAGTCGAGATACGAGACGGGGAAACTCACATCTCCCAAAAAAATAACTTGGTTCAACACATATGGTGCAAGTTTGGGCGTAATCGTTAAGTTGCTTAAGTAACTTTTATTTAATTTCTTATGGTTTATGTAAATTTGAATTTCATGTATTTGTGTTTTTAAAATTATCTATCTTCTATAATGTGTTCACTATTTTTTAATAATAATGTCAAGTTAACGTAATATAATTCAACGTAAGCTAATTAGCACGTAAGCTAATTTAATTTAACGTAGGCTAATTAGCTAATTAGCTTTTAACGTAAGCTAATTAGCTTTTATTAATTTACATAGTAGGTTAATATGTCACTGGTTAAAATATGAATACAAATCATCTATTTCATATTAAAATAAACATTGGATAGGAGAGAGACTATATGGTGGGGTATAGTAAAAGTAGGAGACACAAATAGAAAAACAAAGTAAGACTAGTCCACCCATTGTGAGGAAAAAAAGATGAGTTGGTGGAAGTTTAGTGGTATGTGAGGTGCAAGAAAGAGGAAAGGAGATAGAATGACAAAAACTCAAAGACCAACCAACCAACCCATTGCTCATGCTCTTAGCTTTTGAACTGGTTAAATTGCTTAGCTTTTGAACTGATTAAGTTGCCTAGCTTTTGAACTGGTTAAGTTTGCAAAGATGGTTCTTTCATTCATCCGACTTGCTTTACAAAATTTTATCGGGCTGTTGGGAGCTCTTCGGCTGTTACATTCTATGCCCCTATTGCATCTACCAAACACTTAAACATAGAATATCTTCGGGTTGCTGCATTCCAAGGGCGGGCGAGGGGGACTCCTCATACTCGCCCGATACATGCCCCACAATGAGCTGCGAGTCGGACCTAGCTTTGACGGATGTTGCTCCGGCTAGAATGCAGAGTTGAAGTCCGAGTATGAGGGCTTTATATTCTGCCTTATTGTTGACCCTAAGAATTCAAACTTGATGGTATATGTCATTTTTTCTTCGACTGGAGGCTTGATGACAGGCCTGGTACACCTAATTTTGGTGGACGATCTATCCACCTGCATCTTCCAGCTCTGTTCTTCTCCGACTGGAGTTCTGGTAGTGCATTCCATTACAAAATCAGCTAAAGCCTGGGCTTTGATGGCCCTCCTGGGTTCATATTCTAGTCCAAAGTCGGCTAGTTGATCCCCCCCAATCAGTCATCCAACTTGAGTGATTTCTGCTTTCTATCAGCTTCGTGAGTGGCTGTCCGGACAGGACTTTGATTGGATGGGCTTGGAAGTTAGGTTTCAAATTCCGACTAGCCATTACGAGGGCGAAGACCTTTTCTCGGCTTCACTGTACTTCGCCTCTGCCCCTCAAAAGGTGTGGTTGATGAAATAGACCGGGTGTTTCTTGTCTTCTAGTTCAGTTACCAGAAAGGCACTGAGCGCGTATTATGATACCGCCAAATGTATGAATAGAGTTTCCCCTGAAAAGATGGAGATCACTTTGGGGGGGCTTGATAAATGTGTTTTGCGGGAGATGAAAGCTTGTTCGGCTTCTTCGTCCTATGCGAACTCTTTCCTTTTCTAAGCCTTGAAGAACAAAGGCTCTTGTCTGCTGATCGGGATAAGATACGTCTGAGGGCTACTAAACAGCTGGTTAGGAATTCGAGGCACTTTCCCCCTTTTACCCCAAAGACGTACTTTTTGAGGTTTAACCTCATGTTCTAGCGCCTAAAGGTTATGAGGGTCTCCATTAAATCTAATGGATGGTTAGTTTGAGCTTTGCTTTTAACTACCATGTCGTCAACATACACATCGATATTCCGACCGAGTTGGCCGTTGAAGATCTTGTTCACTGTTCGCTGGTAGGTAGCTCCTGAATTCTTTAGTTCGAACGACATCATTTTATAACAGTACACCCCTTGGTTTGTGACGAAGGTGGTGTGGAACCTGTCTTGCTCAGCCATCGGAATCTGGTGGTACCCGACATTTGCATCCATGAAGCTGAGGAGGATATGCCATACTGTTGAATCGACCAGCCTGTCAATCTTGGGTATGGGGTGGTTGTCTTTTGGGCAGGCCTTGTTCAGGTATGTGAAATCCACGCACATTCTCCAAGCCCCACTCGACTTCATTACCAAGACCTTATTGGGCCAACCATTCTAAGTACTGGCATTCTTCTATGAACCTAGCTTTGAGTTGATTCTTGACCTCAGTCGCTACTGTAGAGTTGCGTTCGAGGCCCTGATGCTTTAGTTTTTGCTTGACTAGTCGGAACCGTTCTTTGATATTGAGTTCATGGTACATGACATTAGGATCGATCCCTGATATTTCTGAGGCTTCATGGGCGAACACATCCTTGTACTCTTTGAGTACTTCGATAATTTCTTCTCTTGCTTGATGGTTCTTGCCTACCCTCAGTGTCCGTTCGAGGGCCTTATCGATGACAACTTCCTCATCATCCTCGGCGGGCTAAGGGTGTTTATACTACTTAAGGTTTTCTTTGATGTAAACCCCAAGGCTGTTGGTTGGTTTATTTTCTTCTCGCTTTCTCTTTTTCGAGTCCTCCACGATACTTTGATCTTATTCTTTAAACTGTTAACGTAACATTCTCTTGTTGCCTGCTGATGCCCTTAGACCTTTCCCACCCGACCTTCATCAGTTTCAAATTACATGAGGAGCTAATAGACTGATATTGCTGCTTTTACCTTGTTTAGAGTTTGTCTTCCCATTATGATGTTGTAGGGCAGGGGGATGTCCACCACTAGGAAGTCGATCGGTAGGCTTCTCCATTTGCCTTTCTCGCCTATTCTGGTTGGCAGTTGTATCGATCCGACCGGATGGACTGAGCTTCCCCCGAATCCTATGAGTGGCTGGTGTAGGGGTAACAACTTTTTTTCCCAGTGTATTTTAGCTTCTTGAGGCATTCAAGCGTTATGACATCAGTGGATGAACCACTATCAACTAGGAATCTCTTGATTTTGAAGTTTGCCACTTTTAACTCGATTACTAGGGGGTCATCATGGGGGGTGTGGATGGACCAACTGGATTCTCCAAAGATCATTATGACGCAGTCGAGGGGAGTATTTAAGGAGGTCGAGCACTTGGTGCTTGAGACTTTAAAAGTGGGATTTGCATGATCGACCGGTGAGGCCTCCCGATGCGAATCCACCAGCTATCACCCCTATGAATTCATTCGTTTCTCTGATATCAGTCTGATCCACCTTCAGTTTACCCTTCTCTTCTCTTGAGTGCTTGTGGTAGCGGTTTAGTTTTCCCCGATCAGCTAAAATATCAACGAAGTTCTTCAATTCTCGACAAGCTTTCGTTGTGTGCCCACGTTCCTTGTGGTATTCGCACCAATGGCTCTTGTCGCGCCTGGCGCTAGATCACCTGATTGAGGGAGGCCTCGGGAGCATAGACTTGTTTTCGATGTCCAAGTAGATCTCCCTCCTATTCTTGCTGAACCGGGGGTCGCTGCCATGGTCACTGAATTTGTCCGACCGACCCCCTTTCTTTTGATGTTTGGATTGGTCCTTGTGGCTTCCTTCTTCTTTCCTCTTCTTACTTCCATCATCCGAATTGCGACATATGTCTGACGCGTGGAAGAACTTCTGAGCCCGACTCATTGCTTCTGAAAAGGTTTTGACCTCATTTTCAGCCAAGGCCCATCTCAAACGTCCGGGCAGGAGTCCTGACATCAGAGCAGCAAATGCTACAACATCTGGTAAATCTGAGACCTTGAGTGATTTCTATTGAATCGCTTAATATAGTCGGCTAGACTCTCGTTCTTCTCTTGTCTGACAACCATTAAGTGAAGGCTGGTTTTCTTCTACCTCTTCTCTGCAACGAACTGATGGAAGAATAGGTCTTCCAATACAGAGAAGCCTGTGATGATGCTGAGCGGTAGTTCTTGGAACAAATTTAACGCTAATCCTTCCAATATTGTTGGAAAGTATCTACATCAGGTGGCCTCATAACTGGTCTGAACGCTCATATGCGCTTTGTTTGTCGCCATATGGTCTTTTGGGTCGGTAAGGCCCACAAACGGCTCAATGAGGGGAGTTTTGATCTTGCACGGACTGGGAGCTTCAAAAATTGCTTGGCTGAACGGGACCATGAACTTAAGGGCACCGCTATTGATCCTAGGGGGTTATATGGTGCCGAATCATCGTGTCCTTTTCTGTGGTTGGGTATTCTAGAGATGTGCTCCCGGGAGGCGGCCTTTTTTTCAAGAATATACGGGGCGTCATATCCATTCTTTAGGCGTTTTTCATTGAGAAAGTGCCGAGCATCCTTGGGTTTTTGTGCACCCTCGCCCCTGGGAGACCTTAATGAGGCATGAGTGGCTTCCCCCTACCGAGGGGATCTGTCTCTTGGCGGGCGACGCACATCCTCTTCATGTCTGGACCTCTGCCTGCAGGGCTAACCGTCCTCCTTCACCCTAATCCTGGCCGGTTAGGCTGACCATGCTAACAGGGTCGGACAGTTTCCTCTCGGCGAGAGGGCACCATGGTTCCTCCCCGACCATGAGGGGGGGATTCGGCTGTTGATCCCCGCGCTGCAGAGTAGCAATCATATCCGTTAGACTCTGTTGAAGGGTTTGTTGGAGCTGAGCGACAATGAAAGTGATGTTTACTGTGGTTATAGGAGTAGGATCAAGGTGTTGTAGCTAACCTGATGCTGCGGGTGTAGACATCAAATTTCGAACCCCTTTTTCGTGTAAAATTTTAAAATAAAGATTTTGAAAAGAAATAAAAATAATAACAAAAACGGTCAAGTATTGTGGAGTGCACCCCCTGTCAAAGGCATACTTCATCCCGGAACGCGAGTTTCATTCCATAGTCAATAACTACAACCACCGGTTTAATAAAATTATTTGTAGTATAATCATGATCGTCTTACTAATTTGACAAGTTTTCGTTAATTGTTTTGAGTTAGTTTGTTCGAAAAAAACAGAAAAACTAGTCGCAATTAGGTGCCGGAATTATAATCGTCTCTCAAAAACGGTAATAAACAGTTTTCTTGATGGTCAAGTCATTGTTCATTGGATAAAGAATAAGAATATATTCTTTAACCACCAATCACATTCTTTTATCCATTAGTTAAGGAATAAGAATCATGAAAAAAAAAATAAGAATAAGAATCAAATCCAAATACGATTTTTTATTCGGAAGATTTAAACTACGCAACAGGCGCATGACCATGCGCCCATCGCACAACAGGTTCCTATGCCAGACGCAGGCTAGTGCTCCAAGTGCACGGTGCTGTGTCTAGCGCTGGACTTTGCGTTTGGCGCAGTTGGTCCACTCAGCACTTCTTTCACGTTTTTCGATGCATTTCTACGTATTAGGATGTATTTAGGAAAAAATATTTTCTGAAAATATGATTTTGCCTCGTTCATTAAAAAATCTAAAGAGAATAAGAATATTTGTATTTCCAAAGAGAATTGATGATGTCATTAGGGTGATGTCATTAAGGTAATTTTGGATGGAAAAAAAATCAGATTTTTTGGGTGAAAAATAAGATTTTCTACCTCCTTCAAACTCTAATTCACCACCTCATTTCCCTATAAATACCCTCCATTATTTTACTACAAAACACAACTTGATCTTCAAACAAAAAAACACAACAACTTCTCACAACTAATCTCAATACTACTGTTCTCCTCCTTAATTCCTCCCTCTAAAAAATCTCATTTATGAAAAAGAAGTTCATCAAAAGAAAAACACAAAAAAAGAATCAAAGTTAATAATTAAGTGGATTTAGAAACGCACTTAGAAATTAAGAAAATCACAAAAAAAAGGTAGAAAACTTTGCAAAAAGGAAGTGCATCGTTGAGCTAGCAAGGTGAAGTTTAAGTTCTTGTTATTTTTTCTTAATTATTTTCTTAATCACATACTAACATTCTCTTTGTTTCTTTTTATCATTTTTTTTATTTTTTGAGTGATTTGGGTAAGTGGAAGTCATAATAGGTTCCCAACGTTAAATCACCCCACCTAGAATAGTCAACTCTAATAGGGAGACTCTTAGGAAACAATGTGTTTATGTGATTTTTCTTAATCAAGTTGTTGTTCATCACCAAAAACATGTTTTCATAAAAAAATTCAAGAAGAGTTGTGCATAAACATCTTCATAAAAAAATGTGATGTTTTAATTATGGTTAGTTTTAATTTTGTATTTCATTTTATTTTTTGTCTATATTATGAGAATAGTTTATAAGAAGCCATATTTTTCCTATGAAGTGCAAGATATTTTCAGCAGCTGGGATTTGGAAGTTCTACAAAACGAATTTTTTTATAAATTATTAAAAATCATACAACTTTGTTGTGCAAAACTGAATTTGTCCAGTACCACATAAGCTTGTTCTGTCAATAAAGTTTAAAATAAAATCATTTAGACAAAACTAAAAACATCAACTTTCAAGTAGACATCATTATCTTTCCAAAAATATAAAAATCATGTTCATATGAATATTATACAATTGTATATCATTTTTACAAAAACGTTTATGTAAATCAGTAAATTCCAAAAAACAGATTTTATCTTCAGTTAAGAAAATTAAATAAAAAAGGATCTTAAAAATGTCTAATTCAAGTTAAAATTTCCGGTCCAGTTCTTCAAAGTGTCTAGAATTTTCTTACCAAAATTCACTACAAAATAAGTTCAGCAAGTTGGATTTCAAAGAACAAATTGGATAAAGGTCCTTTTTTGACTAGTTTTGGCATAAAATTCACCATAATTCTATTTGCCACCAAAAGATTACCAAATTCTGGAAAAACATAAACAAGTCACTGACAGATATATTACATTCTCAATTTTACACTTTCTGCAGAAAGTTATGATTTTTAAAAGCCAGTACAAGAACAAAAGTGCAATCTGAAAAATGAGATAAAGCGATTAACTCAAGTTTCATAAAAAATGTTTCCTTTGCATACGAAAATGTCAATTAAAAGCCATGAAATTTTAAGTTTCTCTTAAAATGGTTGATTTTTATTAAGTAAATAAAAATCAATAAAAATTGTCATAAAAAATCATAATCAAAGATGTTAATTAATATCTAATTTTCACAAATTTACAAATAAACATGAATTCCAAAGCTCATTCAAGGAGATAAAGATCATAAAGTATCATGGTGAAGATCAAGATTGATTTGTATAAATCATAGAATTTGTACATATTATTGTAATAATAGTTTTTTTTTGTAAATAGTTATTACATTACTGATTAATGAAAAAACATGGAGATGTTTATGCATAATTTTCATATATATTTCCACAATTCTTTTAAATAAAATGAGCAACCAATGTAATAAATATTGCATGTCGGGCCCAATATATCATAGTACATGAATTAAATGATCCATTCTCAATTAAGAGGAAAAATGACAAATCTAACTAATTAAGTTAAATTGTATGATGATCTGTAACACCCCGACAATTCTCTCTTTTCTAAAATACCTTTTCAAAATGAAACTGACCCATTTTTTAAAAAAAAAAAACTCACATTTACTTCAAAATTCTTTTCATTCAAATTAGTTTTTTCCAAAAAAAAATTGATTTCTTAAAAACATCCTATTTTGATATAATCTCGAAACAAAAACAAAAAAATGAAAATGAAAAATGAAAAGAGTCAAAATCACGAGTTCAAAACCTAAATTTACCAGGGTATACCAGGGCAATAGGGCATTTTGTGGGGATATACCTCATTAATTTTTTTTTCTGGGGAGATACCAACCTAAATTTAAGTTATGTTAAAAGGTACAAAAAACACTATTCCGGCGAGAAAGTCAAATTTTCGCCCTTTGACATGGTAACTTAACCCTAATTTATACCCTATAGCACAAATTCAAACCACATAGTACAATTGAAGAACACAAGAAGTAAACTGAATTGAGATTAAAGCTAAAATAAGACATCATACCTTGCAAATGATGATTTTGGGCTGCCCTTTCTTGCTGAATTGAAGAGCGTTCTTTTTTAAGGTTTAAGGAGAGGGAAATGTTAAGGGATGGGGTTGTTTATTAAGGGAAGGAATTCATAAAAAATTTGTTAAAAAAAAAACATTTCAATATTATGCGCGTGGTTGAGGGGGTAAAACACAACGTTTGTAGCTCACTCGCGAGTACTTCCAAGTCAAAGGCCGGAAATTTGACTTTCTCGCCGGAAATAGTGTTTTTAGTACCTTTTAGCAAAACTTAAATTTAGGTTGGTATATCCTAAAAAAAAAATTAGTGAGGTATATCCCCACAAAATGCCCTATTACCCTGGTATATCCCCGCAAAAAAACTATAAAAGAAAAAATAATTTTCAAAAATATCATTTCTTTCATTCCCTATACCAAAAAAGAAAGAAGAACAAAATTCTGGACAAATTTAAGTGATGACTTTTCATCTCATTTCACAGGAACTCTGCCTGGGCCCGCTCAGGATCTAGGCTGATCGCCGAAGTTCTGACCATAGTGAACATTCTCTGTCAGTAATACTGTCATCCTTGTCTACACCAGCTGTATTCTCTACTACAAGTCTCAGCAATATGTCTGAAATTCCGAACAATGAGCACCCACAGAACTCTAACCCTCCACCTGATCCAATGGTTGAGCTCCGAGGACTTGTCCAGGCCATGCTTGATCGACAGGATAATATTGAACAAATTGTGTTGGGCTTAATGCGCCAAAGCGCCCAGATGCCTCCTCTTCCTCCTCCGGAGTCGGAAGTAGCTTCACCTTTTCACCTTGACCCTATGAATAATGAGAGAGAAATTCCCACTAAGTTCGAGAAAGAAGTAGTTAAGCTCAAGGAAGTTTTAAAAGGTATGACGAAGGCTGAACCATGCATAGACATTCATGGGTTAACACTTTTCCCAAAGGCACGATTACCTCATGGTTTCAAGATGCCTAATCTGATAAAGTTTGATGGAACTGGTAGCCCCACCAATTTCCTGAAGATGTATGTGGGGGCAATGAGTCCCTAGGGAGTGGAAGAAACTTTGATGGCTCAATTCTTTCAACATTATTTAGATGGTGCCGCAGCACATTGGTTCCTGAATCTTGAGAACACGAATAAATCCACTTGGGCTGACATAGTCAGAGAGTTCTTAAAACAGTACAAGTATAATGAAGAAATTGATGTCACTAGAAGGGATCTCGAGACCACTTATTAAAACCTTAATGAGCCATTTTCTTCATTCATCACTCGGTGGAGAAACAAAGCCCCAAAAATGATGACCAGGCCTAATGAAGAAGATTAATTGCAAATGGTTGAGAAGAATCTTCTTCCTGTCTACTAGAAGCATATGGCGTACCAATATTTCCCGACTTTCAAAGCTTTGATTGCTACATGAACTCTAGTTGAGGATGCTGTGAAAAGGAGGGACATCACGAAAGATGAACCTACTGGCGGCACGTCAAGAAAGTTTGGAAATGACAAAAGAGCCCCAAACAATGATTCGGCAGTTCCTAAAACAACTAATGCGATCCATGCCATTGGCACATTGTCTGCATTCCAGTTGCGACGACAAAGGAACTTTACTCCTTTGAACATGACTTATTCCCATGCTCTTTCCAAGCTAAAAAAATGCCAATATCATTCAACCCTTGAATCCACGTCCACCTCCTAAAAATCAGTACCCTAGTTATGACCCGAACCAAAACTGTGAATATCATCAAAGTCCAAAGCATAATACTCAAAACTGCACGGATCTAAAGCATCAAATTCAAAACGTTATGAATGATGGAACACTTTCTTTAGGATCCACTTCCACTAAACCAAACGACTCTCAACCCAACATCACAAAAAACCCTCTTCCTAATCATAAACCCTCATTTGCGATTAATGCAATCTCTTCTGTCTCAGACGGATGCGATCCAATCCAGTTAATCCGCAAGATAATTCCCTAAATGTACGAAATGTCAATATTGGCAGGTTACAAGTGCCTTATTTATGACTATTCCACTAAAGAAAAGGTCAAAATGATGCCTTGTAAAGACCCCGGTTTCACTATCAATAAGGATCCATTCTCGGACATGTGTAGAACCTTGGATTATGATGGTGTTTTCTTCATTTTGGACTCTGATGCTGATGAAGATGCTTCTTCGGTCTTGAGAATTGTGGAGAAAAGCACTGGAGGTCACTTCACTACTCCAAATACATACCGGCGCCCCACCTGTCTTCATGATCTTAGTGGTGAGTAGTATATGGATATATCTCATTTAATTAAAGCAGGTCGCCATTTTAAACCATCCCATTTGGAGGATGAAAATCCTTTGGAGGTATTGAGAAAGAAAAGGGCAAAGAGCCAATGACAGAGGATAATAATAAAGAAGATGATGCTATCAAGCGTATGAAAGAAGTAAATGCTAATGTTTCCATCTGGATGTTGTTAATGCATTCACATCCTCATAAGGCAGCCGTTCTAAAGCATCTCAATGAAGCCTCTATAAGTTCTTCCATAACACCTGACCAGATGGTGGGGCTCATTCATGGGGTAGATCGAACTCTCATGTTCACAGACAATGATCTGCCTGACAATATCAACCGCAACAATTCATTGCACATCACTATACGTTGTAATTGATGGGAGGTATCTAGAGTATTGAACGACAATGGCTCCGCAATCAACATTTTCCCTCTACATCTGCTAACAAGACTTGGGTACTCAAAAGATTTGGTACTATCCAACCAGGTGGTCAGGGCATATGATAATGCCAAGAGAGAAGTACTGGGTTTAATCAACCTCCTCATTGAATGTGGTTCCGTGCCAAGGAAGGTGGAATTCATAGTCATTGATATTCAAGCATGTTTCAAACTCTTATTAGGAAGACCATGGTGTTGTGACTATTTCTGGTGATCCGGAAATTATGACCATCTCCAACACCAGGAAATCAGTATTGTACCTGAACGAAGTAGAGGGCACTAGGTTGGATGGTTACACTATTCACTGTATTCTAGCAGGGCCTGAAAATTCGCAGATGAATGAGATTCCAGCTGCCGCACTAGATGTAAATGCTGAAGAAACAGAGCCAAAATATGAACCAAGTGAGGATGATGAAGAAGAGGTAATAGCTCCTAGCATCGGCACACATAATACATCATCTGAAGCACCAAAAAAATCTTTGATTGGCAATAATCCAGAAATGAAAGGCAATGATGATAATGAGTCAAAGAAGAGATCTAAGACGGACGATTTTGACCTGGACTTTAATGTCGTTTTCCCATTCCGGGAGATTCACACTGAGTCACTGATTCTCTTTCCAGCTACCAACATGAAGATCACTATCGTGAGCTGCCACAGTTTAAGAAATTTGATGGGAACGGTGATCTTTTTGTCCATTTAGTGGGTTTTGTGAATGCATTACACCCATGGGGCATACTAGAGGATGATTACCCCATGCTCTTTGACAAGAATTTAGAAGGACCAGCTTTAGACTGATACTACTCTTTTGATTATGTGGATAGACCTAGTTGGGAAAATGCTAACCAAGCTTTCATCAATTAGAATCTCGAGCATAAACAGACTGATGTCAAGAAGTTCAAGCTAGTCACTTTGCGTCAAAGCGCCTTGGAAACTTTCTCGCACTTTTGTTCGAGAGGCGCTAACATCCGCGCACAGCTTTGTTTCGACAGGCGCTAACATCCGCGCACAACTTTGTTTCCCTATTACTGATCGGGAGTTCACGCTCATGTTGCTGCGGAACCTGAACGATTTCTATTATCTTCACATGGTTACCATCAAGTACACATGCCTCAGCAACATGGAGCAGCATGGCTTCGATACCGATACTCAGAAATTGCAAGAAAAACGACCCCGGGAAAATCTTGAAATTCCCAATGCAAATCCAAGGGTTTATGCTAAGATAGATGAACCATTGAGTTTGGTGTATGATCGTCTTCAGAGCCAAGGTATAATTCAAGCCCCAGCGCATGTGCCCTGTTTACCCCTTCCTGGAACAGACATGAGCAAACTCTGCGCTTATTGTAGCCAATTTGGGCATGAAACTGGTCGATGCCATGATTTATACTGATAAGTGCAAAGCCTGATTGATCGAGGCATCATTAGTCCAACCCACAATGAAGTACCTGTAAGGATAGTGTCGTCACTTCCTCGACCGCAATCCCTAATCGATATCTTTTGCAAACTGGTTGAACAAGGTCAGATTCATCCACTTCCTAGACGCCCATAGGCAAGTCTTGTAGGGTCAAATCTCCACAAGTACTGCCATTATCATCAGTTGCATCATCACGGCACAAACCAATGTCATGCTCTCAGCAATCGCATCAAGTAAATCACCAACATAGCTCTTGTCTACCGCAAAGCTACTTGATCATCTCACATAAGGGGAAAAATCTTCGGTGAAAGCCATGTAGGGGGTTAGCCCATAAAAAAATCTTTTAAATCGTTAGTATTAGAGAACTACGTGCAGCTTGAATCCCCATTATCACGTACACATGCACTGTGGATCACTCCACCTATGTAACACCTGGGGTACGTAGGTAGCTCAATACGAGTGTAGGTGCTATATTAAATAAAAAACTTTAGTTCCTTCTAAAATAACGAACTACACTGAGTCTGATTCCCCATAAAATGCACCTGGAGCAATAGGGATATGTAGGCAGCCTTCGGGTTCGACTCAAATATATTAACCATTGTACTTCTGGCAATGAGATCAGGACTCGAGATGCCAGACATCGTAGGAGCAATTTCATAATGCTGAATTGACGCATCAAAGGGGATGTAGGCCCTAATCTCTATATTTTTTTGTCTTTGTTCAATATTAAAGAAGGGAATGGAAGAATGAAACAAAATCTGTTTTTAACCCCAATGACAGTAAAATCATTCAAGAGAGTCAAATAAAAAAATACACAAAATTATGAAGGTGGACCATTCCAATCAAAGTAGTGCAAAATCGTTTTTGAAAATTTTCTTTACTCTGCAATGCATTCTGCAATATGTAGCTTTCTTCTCTTTTCTTTTAATTCTTTTTCTCTACTTTAGGTCAAAAAAGAAGAAATTTGTCTCTTCTCTAAAGATGTCCAATTACCATCAGAAAACAAATGCCTCTGTCATATCCACAAATGCAGTCAAAGAGCATGTAGGATTTGCCATGCAACCTCTGTCCAAAGGATTTTAAATTATGATGAAGATGGGTTATACTCAAGGAACCAGATTAGGGCATGATGGTAGAGGGATAAAGCACCCAATCCCCATAATTGACAAGCAAAATCGGCATGGATTAGGATATGATCTGCGCAATTCTCATAACATCAAAAAACCTTTTGTTACCCTCAATTATCAGTTCATCCTGCAAGGAGATACTGAGCCCTTAAAAAACGTTTTACTTTCGAGTGATTGGAGATATTCTTCAATGAAGCTAGAAATATGGACTTAATCAAAAGATGGTTTGTCCAAAAACAAAAAATGAAAAAGGATCATGAGTGGGTGGATAAACTGGAACATGGAGTCCTTAAAAAACGTTTTACTTTCGAGTCCGTTGAGGAAGGGAATTTTGACCCAGTGTCTTTGATGATACCTTTTGGCGAAAGCATTGAACATAAGTGGAGTATTGAGTGTTAGGCAAAAGAATGGCCTATAGAATTTAAAATGTTTTTAGGAAACCATCCTCCACATCCATCTCATGAAACTATCCTTTCACCCCTTTTAGATGGATATCATACTTATAGCTCATCTTCCAGCCAATCTACCTTGCATACCTAGTCAGAAGACTCTCATAGTGAGGAAATTGAATGTGAACCTTTATCTAAATACATTTGCATGTAAGATGTTATTTTTGACAGTGAATTTAACAATGATGAATCACTTGATACAACTGAAACATATATAAAATCCATGGAATAGTCCATTGTAATTAATATTGGTGTAGAAAATGTTATAAGAGAAGTCAAAATAGGTTCATCCCTATCCCCAACTGAACAATATGCATTTATTGCATTGTTGAAAGAGTATGTAGATGTGTTTGCATGGTCTTATGCGGATATGCCTGGCATTAATAGAGAGATTGCGGAACATCGCATTTCGTTACATCCTGAAAGAAAGCCTAAGTAGCAAAAGCTCCGCCGAATGAAACCAGAGGTTAGTCTGAAAGTGAAAGAAGAAATCCAGAAATAGCTTGATGCCAAATTCATTCAAGCTGTAAAGTATATGAGTTGGCTCGCCAATATAGTGGTTGTACCTAAAATGGATGGGAGAGTTCGGGTACGCAATGATTTTCGAGATTTGAATGATGCATCACCAAAAATTGCTTTCCTCTACCCCACATCGATGTTCTCGTGGATAGTACGGCTGGTCATGTAATGTTTTCCTTCATGGATGGATTCTCAAGGTATAATCAATTACTCATGGCTCAAGGACATATGACAAAGACGTCTTTCATCACTCCGTGGGGCACTTTCTGTTGCCGAGTTATGCCTTTTGGTCTCAAGAATGCCGGAGCCACGTATCAGAGGGCTGCAACCACTATTCTTCATGACCTCATCCATGACATTGTGGAAGTTTATGCAGATTACATGATCGTGAAAAGTGAAGATCGTGAGGGGCATATTCCTGCACTAAGGTCCTTCTTTGAAAGAATCAGGAACTACAATATAAGGCTTAATCCTCAAAAGTTTGTGTTTGGTGTCACTTCAAGGAAATTGCTGGGATTCATTGTCAGTCAAGACGGCATTACAATGGACTCTGAAAAGGTGAAGGTAATTCAAGAGCTGCCTCCTTCAAAAACAGAAAAGAAGTAAGAGGATTTCTCGGCAGCATTCAATATATCAGTAGGTTCATCTCACAACTCACTATGAGATGTGAACCTATATTTAAACTGCTCAAAAAAGGGGCATCCCATGAGTGGAATGAGGAATGTCAGGAAGCTTTTGATTCCATGAAAGAGTGCCTTTCAAATCTGTCTGTTCTAATGCCACCTAGACTAGGAGAATCCCTGATTTTGCACCTCACTATCACAGAAACGGCTATGGGAGCTCTCTTAGCCCAATATTAAGAGGGAACAAAGAAGGAAGTTGCCATATACTATCTCAGCAAGAAATTTCTAGAGTATGAGATAAGATATACCCCACTGGAAAAAGCATATATCTCTTTGGTCTATGCCACGAAGATGTTAAGGCATCACCTTCAAGCTCATACTACCTATCTAATCTCAAGACTTAATCCAATCAAGTATCTGTTTGAAAAATCATTCTTAGTGAAAGATTGGCGAAATGGCATGCTATGCTTTCTGAGTTTGATATTCAATGTGTCAGCCGAAAATCTGTTAAAGGAAGAGTCATATATGAAGCCTTAGTAGAAGGACCAGTGTCAGGAGATGAGTATTATGCTGCATTCCCTGATGAGTACTTATTATTCAATGACAATCCACAATGGTGCATGTATTTTGATGGAGCTTCTAATTGAAGAGGTAATGGAGCAGGAGTTTTGTTAGTAGATCCTGATGGAGTCCATACTCCCTTTGCTGTTAAGCTGGATTTCCCAATAACAAACAATACGGCTGAGTATGAAGCCTGTATATATGGAGTAAAAGCCGCTTTGGTAGCAGGGGAAGACATCTCATTGTATATGGAGATTCTAATCTCATCATCTCTCAAACAATAGGAATTTGGAGGGTTAGAGATGAGAGACTTCAGCTCTACACAGAGTACCTTCAAGAATTGATCCCTTATTTTGATAATATCAGCTTCAAACATCTTCCTCCGGAACAAAATAGCTTCACCGATGCTTTAGCCAATCTCGCTGTTAATTTAACATGGGAAAATGGTACAAAAATCCAGTCAGATTTAATTGGAGAAAGGAAGGGGCCTACAGTGACGGTAGCAAAAATTGTCTCTACGCTGGCTCAACAAGATGATGATGACGTATGGTATAAGGATATCAAGAATTTTCTGGAAACTATGCAGTATCCAGCGGGAAGTGGCAAGAAGGATAGTATAGCTATCAGAAGAGTAGCTGCTCATTTTCTCATTCTAAAAGGCAGACTATATCACAATGGGTTTAATGGTACTCTGCAACTCTGCGTGAATGACAGCGAAAAGTAAGCCATCATGGAAGAAGCTCATGGGGGGGTGAATGTGGACCCCATATGAACGAAAGAATGCTGGCTCGTAAAATTTTGCGAACAGGTTTCCATTGGAGTACTCTAGAAGGTGATTGCATCAGCTTTGTCCGCACCTATGTCAGATATTTGCTAACCTCAATCATATGCCACCTGTGTCACTACATAATATGACTTCTCCTTGGCCATTTTCAAGTTGGGGCATAGACATAATTGGACAAATTCATCCAAAGGCTTCAAATGGGCATTAATATATTCTTGTAGCCATTGATTACTTTTCGATGTGGTTGAAGCTGCATCCTTTTCAATGCTAGGGGCAAAGCAAGTCTCGAAATTTGTGATTAACAAAATTATATGTCGGTATGGCATACCTTTTGAAATCATCTCTGATAATGGATCACAATTTGAGGGTCATCTGAAGACAACTCTCACAAATATATGCGATCAAGCATCATCAGTCTTCACCTTATCGTCCCCAAACAAACGGAGCAGTGGAAGCAGCCAATAAGATAATCAAGACTGTTGTTGCGAAGATGACTGAAAAGACAAGGGAATGACATGAAAAACTACCATATGCCCTTTGGGGATATACAATATCAATCGGAACTCCAAAAAGACAACCCCGTATTCTTTGGTTTACGGAATGGAGCTAGTCCTACCGGTTGAGGTGGAGATACAATCTCTCAGGGTCATAGCAGAAAGTGAAATCTCGGAAGACTAATAGTACAAAACTCGTTATGATGAGCTTGCATTTGTAGATGAGCGTCGACTACAAGCTTTGCATAACATTCAACTCTATCAGCGGAGAATTGCTCGTGCATTTAACAAAAAGGTTTGAGATAGAGACATTCAAGAAGGCGATCTAGCTTTAAAGGAAAATAGAGCTCCGTTGCATGATCCTCGAGGAAAATTCAGGCCTAACTAGTCTGGGCCATACCTGGTCAAGCATGTCACCACGGCTAGAGCAGTAAAGCTAATGGATTTTGAGATCAGTAAAGCTAATGGATCTTGAGATGAATTCACCCATTTCACTAATCTTGATCAGTTGAAGAAATATTATACTTAGGCATCAAAGTAATTGTAATTGTCATGGTCAAGTAATCAAGCAGTTTGTGGATTTTGTATCCTATCTAGATATTCTTAATAAACACATGCCATGTGTTCCTAGACAAAAAAAAATTGTAAAATAAAACGAGAAAAAAAAGAACAAAAAAATAGAAAAGAGAAAAAAAAAAGAGGAAAACAAAAAAAGGAAATAAAAGAAAAAAAGAAAAATGATGAAACATGTAAGGATGTTTTTGTTTCTTAAGGTTTTATGTATTATGCTTTTATGTGTCATATGATTGATTAATTATGATTTGCATGTCATATTTAATGTTAAAGTGTGCACGTGTTTAGAATTGTGTTCACATTAAATTTCTCACAAGCAGATAATTATCACAAACATATTTTTTATTCATCTCAACTGGGGTACTTCATTTCATACATAAATAGACATAAAGCCTCCATTTCGTACAAATTTAAAAAAGAACCCATAAAAAAAACAACATAGAAAATAAACATGATATTTCTCTCAAACCCTTCTCCTCTCCATGGTAGGCCCGTCTAAACCATTGTCTTAACCAATATCCGCCAGAAGCCATTGAAGGTAATCTTCATCGATGAGTGGAAAAGAAGGTTCAAGTAGTGTTGATATAATTTTTGCTCCCTACCATATAGTAGGTATTCTTTGAATACCACTCATATCAGCCTCATAAGTGGTACATGCTGGAAGAGTCTGGACGGAAGGAATATGTTGCTGCCTCCAACCAATTTGCCATAGACACCTCCATGGAAGGTAGAAAGTGACTTGGCAAAGCCCTGGTAGTTGTACACCTCTGCGACCAGAATTGCAATATACAATTGCACTAATGCCAAGCTTGTTGTAGGAGATAATCCTCCCACCCACCATTTTTACTAAGTTGATAGAAGAAAGGGTGAAAACCTCTTTCTCAAATATGATTAGTTTTGTAAGCAAGACTCCCGTGAGGTTTCATAAGAGAAATTTTTTCCAATAACCATAAGTGAAGGGCTAATGGACATCCCTTCACAATGCTTTGAGGATTTCTTTTGAGTTCATATAAACCAAGAAACATATCCCCCAAAATAAGTGGTCCAAGATGACCCCCACTAACAATTTGAGGAATGAGTGAAAGACACCGAACATGGCACGTGTTTAAAGACCATTTAGTGAGGGTACTTCCCAAAATCATAAGAATGCAAGCATTTTCTCTAGCAATCCTAGAGCTGGCATTATTAGAGAATTGCCAAGTGCCAAATTAAAAAGCCAATAATAAGTTAAGAAGAAGCACCTCACCATATTGTAGGTAGTTGTCATGAAGGTTTTCGGGAAGATATAAAATTGTAGATAAATCTCCCGAGATCCTTGTAGGAGACCTAGGTGTAATAACTGGATCGTTGGATGGTAAGTCTAGCAATCCCTCGACCTCTTCAACAAGAGGCACAATCTCCCGGCTACCAAAGCAGAAGACATGATGAGTTTCATCCCAAAATTGGGAAGCAGCATGAATCATTTCATAACAAATAGAAAGTGAAAGCAAAGACATAAGAGTCTTAGTAAAACGGGAAGAAGAAGAAGACTACCTTGGTTGCTGCGAATTCTTTGCGATTCCCGAGAGTTAATTTTTCTCACCACTCTCTATTTCATTAGCTTCTCCATAATTAGGAGCCATTTTTTGTGAAAGAAGAAAAGTTAGAGAAGATGTTGAAGTAGTGAAGATGGTGCATTTGGAAATGAAGAGCCATGCCCTTTTATGGATATAAAAAAGATGATCATCCAGGCCATGGATAATAAGCTTGGGTATTGTCCATGGGGTAATAAGGAGCATCCCTAACAATGGTTAATGACCAAGCATTTATGGTATGGCAATTTTTGCTAAAGCCGAACATCGAAAAACAATGCCAATGATGAATCAAGAACATTGATACAATCCATTTTCCTAATAGTAATCTAAAATAATGACCTTGATCAATCTATTTTATATAGGGATCATCATTTTCCAATAAAGTGAACAAGCATTAGGCATAAAAAAATTTCAGAAAGATTTTTGGAAAAACAGATAAAACTTTTTCCAAGTGATGTTTGGTCCACCATAGTTTATCTAGAGGTTAATAACCTTTGGTCAACCCTTTAAGGTGACATAACCTGACAATGTCCTAATTTAAGGTGCAGTTGGTCCAGTCAGCACTCTTTTACGTTTTTCGATGCATTTCTACGTATTAGGATGTATTTAGGAAAGAATATTTTTTAAAAATCTGATTTTGCCTCATTGATGAAAAAATCTAAAGAGAGTAAGAATATTTGTATTTCCAAAGAGATTTGATGATATCATTAGGGTGATGTCATTAAGGTAATTTAGGATGGAAAAAAAATCAAATTTTTTGGGTGAAAAATCTGATTTTCTACCTTATTCAAACCCAAATTCACCACCTCATTTCCGTATAAATACCCTCCATTTTTTTACTTCAAAACGCAACTTGAGCTTCAAACAAAAAAACACAACAACTTCTCACTACTAATCTCAATGCTGCTCTCCTCCTCCTTAATTTCTCCCTCTAAAAAATCTCATTCAAGAAAAACAAAACAAAAGTTATAATTAGCAAGTAAAAAAGTTCATCAAAATAAAAACACAAAAAAAGAATCTAAGTTAGTAATTAAGTGGATTTAGAAACTCACTTAGAAATTACAAAAAAAGATAGAAAACTTTGCAAAAAGGAAGTGCATCATTGAGCTAGCAAGCTAAAGTTGAAGTTCTTGTTATTTTTCTTGATTATCTTCTTAATTACATACTAACTTTCTCTTTGTTTCTTTTTATCATTTTTTGTATTTTTGGAGAGATTTGGGTATGTGGAAGTCATAATAGGGTCCCAACCTTAAATCGACCCACCTAGAATAGTCAACTCTAATGGGAAGACTCTTAGGAAACAATATGTTTATGTGATTTTTCTTAATCAAGTTGTTGTTCATCACCAATAACATATTTTCTTAAAAAAATTAAAGAACAGTTGTGCATAAACATCTCCATAAAAAAGAAAATGTGATGTTGTAATTATGGTCAGTTTTAATTTCGTACTTCATTTTATTTTTAGTCTATAATATGAGAATAGTTTATAGGATGTAATATTTTTCCTATGAAGCTCAAGATATTTCCAGCAACTAGGCTTTGGAATTCTATAAATCGAATTTGTTATAAATAATTAAAAATCATACAACTTTGTTGTGCAAAACTGATTTTGTCCAGTACCACATAAGCTTGTTCTATCAATAAAGTTTAAAATAAAATTATTTAGACAAAACTAAAAATATAAAATTTAAGTAGACATCACCAGCTTTCCAAAAATATAAAAATCATGTTCGTATGAATTTTATACAATTGTATATTATTTTTACAAAAACGTTTATATAATCACTAAATTCCAGAAAACTGATTTTCTCTTCAGTTAAGAAAATGAATAAAAAAGGATTTAAAAATGTCCAATACAAGTTAAATTTCCAGTCTAGTTCCTTAAAGTGTCTAGAACGTTCATACCAAAATTCACTTTGAAATCAGTTCAGCAAGTTGGATTTCAAAGAACAAATTGGATAAAGGTCCTTTTTTGACCCGTTTTGGCATAAAATTCACCATAATTCGAGTTGTCACTAAAAGCTGGCCAATTTTTTACAAGTCAGTACAAGAACAAAAGTGCAATCTGAAAAATGAGATAAAGTGATTAACTCAAGTTTCATAAAAAATGTTTCCTTTTCATACAAAAATGTTAATTTAAAGCCATGAAATTTTAAGTTTCTCTTAAAATGGTTCATTTTTATTATGTAAATAAAAATCGATAAAAATTGTCATAAAAAATCAAAATCAAAGAGGTTAATTAGTCTCTAATTTTCACAAATTTACAAATAAACATGAATTCCAAAGCCCATTCTAGGAGATGAAGATCAAGGAGCGTCATGGTGAAGATCAAGATTGAAGATTTGTATAAATCATAGAATTTGTACATATTATTGTAATAATAGTTTTTTCGTAAATAGTTATTAGATCACTCATTAATGAAAAAACATGGAGACGTTTATGCATAATTTTCATAAATAATTCCACAATTATTTTTAATAAAATGAGCAACCAATGTTGTAAAAATTGCATGTTGGGCCCAGTATATCATAGTACATAAATTAAATGACCCAATCTCAATTAAGAGGAAAAATTACAAATCTAACTAAGTTAAATTGTATGATGATCCATCCTACATTTTAAAATTTGTTCTCCATCTTCAAATGGGTTAATCATATAATTTGACATAATTAGATTGGTAATTATGATCTCCGAATTGATTTTAGGCCGTTTCACGTGTATCACTTTAAATGGCCAAATTCCAATTAGCCAAACACAATTTCCAAATTTGACCTCTAATTGATCATTTTTTATCAAAATGACTTAATAATCTTCAATTAAATTTATTTCTCAAAAGCCTTCAATTAGGAACCAAACCTCTTTTCCCAAGACCTCTTGAAGATTATAAATGTAAGCACTAACTAAGGTGGTTATTTCAATCCTTAATTAATCACTAATTAGGCAATTAATTCAACCTTTTCACTAGTTAATCACTAATTAGGGTGATTATCTCCAATCATTAGTTAATCTCTAATTAGGGTGATTATCTAAGATATTAAATAATCACTAATTAGGGTGATTATTTCCTAACCTTCATTTTAATCGCTAATCAAGGTGATTAATTTAACCTTTCATATTTAATCATTAATTAGAGTGATTATCTTAAACCTTAATAATCATTAATTAGGGTGATTATTTTTCTCATTTAATCACTTATTAGAGTGATTATCTTAAATCTTGGTTAATCACTAATTAAGGTGATTAATATAACCCTTCTTATTTAATCACTAATTAGGGTAATTATCTTAAACCTTGAAGAATCATAATTAGGGTGATTATTTCTTTCCTTCATTTTTAATCACTAGTCAAGGTGATTATCTTTCCTCTTAAGTTTAGTCACTAATTAAGGTGATTATCTTAACCTCGATTTTTTAATCACTAATTAAGGTGATTATTTTGATCCTCCTTCATATTCAATCACTAGTTAAGGTGATTATCTTACCCTTATTTCAATCACTGATTGGAGTGATTACCTTATTCCTAATAGATTTGTTTAATTCTGAAGGTGAGTTATTCATAATCTATTCTTTCCTTTTCTTTCCCCAATGGAATTGGCCATTTAAGGTGAGACATAAGATCGAACTACAATGGTTTTGATCCATGAGTGGATTCCAGTCCCGCAATGATTGGTACGTAGTGCAACTTCAGTGCTCAAACCTGCAATGTACAAATGATATATTGGCCCTCTTAAAAATGATTGATGTGTATATGTGAAAACTATGTAATCTTCTTTCTTTTTAATAGCCATGATTACTTTAAAATGGAAAACGACGCATTTAGTAAGAGCCCGTTCTTTAAAACGAAACAGGAGATGAGTTCCAGACGTTCGCACCTCTTAACCTAAACCCCGAACCCTATCTCATGGTATGAAAGACCAATTTTTAAAAAAGCCTTATCCATATGAAGTATTCATCGTTTTAAATGATATTTCTTGAAATTGATTTTAAAATGAATTATTAAATAAATCTGTCCCTATTCTGATATCAATAGGGTAGCGACATCAAAGTTTTTTTAAAACTCATAGTCCAAAGAGAAGCTTTTGTGGGATTCAGTCCGTTAATTAATACAGTAAAAAATCGGATACCACAGCGGGTTTACCCTATTCAAGGTTCCAACAGTTGCTATCGTTGGGAGTGGAACCTTCATCCCGATGATCGAGTGATTGTAACGTGGGGGTACGATGATGGGATGCTTGCGCTCTGCCGGACGCTTGTCCTCTTCCGGATGGGATTGCTTGAGAGCGTGTCCTCTTGGTAAGGGCCATATTGGTGAATGGTAGTAAAGTAACTTTGCGTGTAATCTTCCCTACAGACGGCGCCAAACATTATGTGTCAAGAAATTAAGTATTTTACTAGATTCAGAGACTTGATGTGGGCCACAAGAAGACATGTCTGAGCTCCGTTATCCGTAGACTGGAATCCTGCAAAACAAGGTTAGACTACCTCGGAGGTTGTCCCGAGATCGCCCCACCGACGCTCAAGTCAGATGGGATTGAGCTGGAGAGAGAAAGTGATCAATGCAGACAGAGATGCTCTGTTTTTTGTAGGTAAGAATTGAATACATGTTCATTGATGAGACTGGTACTATTTATACTATTGGGGACATGTAATCTTGAGAAGAAGAGCCATCTTTTGGCCAAGAGGCCTTGTTTCCTTTTAAGGTAACCATACTTTTGACTGCTTAGGGGATATTACTGACCCCATGAGATTGGGTCAACTCCACGGTGGGATCCACAATTGCTACATGTCTGGTAAAAAGTGGGTCCCATCGCAATATTCGATCGAGCCCAAAATTAGCCGAAACAATTCCTATCTAGAGGTGTTTGCTTGAAATAAGTATATTTGGTAGTATAAAGCAATAAACTATTCTGATGTGCCTATCTGATTATTCAGCCAAAAACACTAGTTTGCCGGGAACAAGCAACATGGTTTTGTTGTGAAACTCCACAAGCAAAGAGCTACTTAATGCCTGTATACACGCAAGTAAAGTACAGATCAACAAGCTAAAGAACACAACCTTCCACAAGATCTTTGCTTTAAACAAAAATTATAGAAAATTCTCCAGAACTTCTCTCTCTAACCCCACCACCCTATTTCCCTCCACCGAAACCCGGAATCATCAACGAAACTCACCAGCGGCAGGTTTTACGCTACTCCCAACCAGTCGCCGGCGAGAATACGATCTTCAATCCGATCTCAATAAATTCCTCGCTTAGCGTTACGTGGTATCTCCTCCAACGGTGTCCACCATAGGTCTTGTGGTCAGCGAGGGTAAAGCTTTGGTTGCATGTTTTGTTTTCTTCTCCTCTAGTCCCTAAAATTAGTTATGGTCTTCTGTTCCCCACTCCTTATGCATCGTGATTTCCCACTGTCAATGTTAGTTTCGGTTTTTGCTAAGATTTAATAAACCTCGCAACTTCTTGTAGTTTGAATTAGCAGAGTTTGTTGTCGTTTTGGGCTTTATCCATAAATCCTAGTGTTCTAGTTCAATCACTGGTTAGTTTCCAGCCTCGAGATATCTGTGTCTGTTTATCTAGGGTCTTTAGGATGTTTTCCTTGGTGGCTTATAAGAATCTTAAGGAGGAGGTTAATCGACTTCTCGCTGAGGGAGAAGATTTAATGGATGAGGATAAATTCCTGCTTGATTCAATCTCACAATCAAAGAATTCAGAGGGTGTTCTTGGGCTTGCAAAAGAGTTAAAGGAAGAAGGTAATTTATTGTTTAAGCAAAAGAAAACTGATGATGCATTAGAGAAATATGGTTATGAAGGCTCATTCTAGCTCGCTACGAATTTTTAGAAGAAAGGGATATGACTGAATGTTTTGAGTTGGCTATTTGCGTTCTCTTAAATTCTGCAGCTTGTTTTAGCAGAAAACAAGAGTTTGAACAGGTGGGCCGGATTTTTTCAGTCGTTTTAGATTTCAAACCAAACAATGTTACAGCTTTGCTTAGAAGAGCCATGGCTGCCATAGAACTAGGCAAAAGAGATTGGGCTTATTGGGACCTGATGATGGCTTCCAAGTTGGAACCAGGAAACCGAGAGGTATTTCTGAAACATGAGGAGAACAAAAGCTCTACATACAATGAGAAATCAACAATGAAGTATCAGAATGATATCACACCTATAGGTTTAGGAATAGGACTTTCTTCGCCAAACAAAAAGGTAAAAGATGACCGTGAGGAAATGAATAGTATTGAGTTGGGCAGTGTGCAAAACAAGGACTATGTTTCAGGTGCGAATGATCAGAAGGAAGCTCATGGATTTTGTGCGATGGAAGAATTGGGGTCACATGATTGTCCAAACAGAAAAGGAGAAAATGCTTCTACTGATGTGAGAGCAGTAGCGAAGGAGGAAAGGATAAAGAATGGTGAACACATTCTTAATCTTGAAAACACAAATATAGCAGAGCCCAAGTATCGGTTTGCTAATCGACGGAGGTCGGGCTCTTTTCTTCCAATTTCTAGGAAAGATTACCAAGTGCTAATGAAGGGGAGGTCTATCCATTTTGTTAATTCTAAATCAGGTTCTATGATGACTGTCAGAGTAGTCATATCGTCAAAGGTTGTTGCCAAAATCGAAGAGTCAGATGAAAGCAAGAATGTGGATGGTTTGCCCATGTCTGAGGACTTGAAACGAAATCAAGCGGTATATGACTGCAATATGGAAATGAAAGATCAAAGCAAAGACTACACTAAAGGTTTTGCGTGCAATGACGAATAAGGATGAGGATAATGGGGTAAGGAGTCGCATTACAGATAACCTTTGCAATGATACCAAAATCACGGAAAACATTGAAACGGCATGTGGGTATGCTCGAATCTCAAGAGGGAAGCTGAATTCAAGACTTTCTATTGCAACAAAGATAATGAAGACTTGCCCACGAACAACCAAAAATGGAAGCAGAAGGACAAGTTCTAGGAGTAAGACTATTGTTTCTTCAGCATATAATTGTGCTTCTGGGTACAGGTTGGTCAGTGACAGAAAAAGTAAGGCTTTCATGCAGTCATCAAATTTCTGTTATGTACCTAGGAAAAAGCGTCAGTTAAGTAATGGTTGTCAGGTTTGTAGTAATGAGACACGTACTGTTTTATCTAATAGTGTTTTGGTTTGTAATAGTAGTAGTAGCGGTGGTCTTGTAGCCCATGAAATGGCATGTGGCCATGAGTAGTGAGTTTTGTTTGTTTTCATGTATGTACTTGTTGTAAAAAAAAAAAAAAAAAAAAAAAAAAAAGCAATATACTTTGTGTATGCACCGTTTGAAAAAGGAAATATAATAAAAATGAAAATACTTATTACACTTGGGCAAACATACAACGAAAGGAGGCCAATCAAGACGGGCCGGGTAAAATAGAGGACATTTGGCTAGCATTAGTAGTGGCTCCAAGGAGAAGCTTTGGCCATAGGACCACATCCTACCAGTTGACTATAAAACTACTACTATTACGCTTTATTTATAAGTTGTAAGGTCACCGTTGATTTTGTCTTGAATTGACTGTTGGGAGCACTAATGTTTGGTGTGGGAATGTGCGGTCATCACAAATTATTATCATCCCATGCAACAATTTTTAAGAGCTCTGAGTAACAACAAATAAGTATGCTTTTAATGATTACCTAATTTATGCTGTCATCAATCATCATGAGCAGTTTGAAACAACTGAACAAAAAGGTATATTTCTAAAGATCAAAAACAAATTAAGTTACTTTAAACCAAAGGTATCTGCTTTTTAGGGATCTGAATAGTACTCCATTATGATACTTATATATTAAAGGTGATTATTCAGATCAATGTTTTGTACATTAGGGATAATTATTATACATCTATATTTCGTATCTTGTTTGTATTTATAATATGGGATTGAATCTTACTTACAACTGGTTCTAGCAACAAAAAATATTCACAAAGATCTGGCCTTTCATTATGCTGAAAAACCAAGTGGTTCTGACTTGTGTGAGTGCATGATTCAGGTAAACTACCTTTAAAAAAACCATGATATAATAATAGAAAAAAACACCTAGTTGTAATTTTCATTATTTTAGTAGTCTTGAAATTTTCTGAGACCGATTCATCATTCTTTGGAGCCAATTATAACCAGTATTGGTTTATCTTTCCATTTTTTGAACTGATTTATTTTAACCAAATTCGAAGCTGATTCCAAAATATTTACGCATGTATATACATTGTGCTTCATCCCTAGTGATTGATTCGGGTACTCGGGTGGTACTACAACATACTCCTCTATCTGAGAATAATCTGAACATTAGTTTGTACACTACCATTTTTGACATGGTCCTACTATTATTATATTATTTCTTATTGACTTTTTTGACCCACACTCTATTATTTTCAACAAAAAGGTTATCTAACTTTCTCTCTCATCGAATAAAAAATAGGATTTTTTAAAAACTTTGGCCGCTTCTAACGCAATAACACAAACTTTTGGTTATTATTTAATATATCAAACAGTTAGGGGCTGCCATAGATGATTTCATCCATGGTAAGCTCCTTTACCCCTTTTATCTTCAGATTTTAATTCATTTTCTTGTTTTGTTTAATAAATTAGTCTATCTTTATGAGATCTTTTCAAACCCTGTTATGGGGTTTTTAGTTTCTGTTTTGGAAATCTCTTTCTCCCCTATGAGAGTTGTGAGTATGGTTTTTTTGTTTTTAGGTATGAGAAATTGTTCTCATTGGTTGAAATTCGAGACCCAACATGAAGGTATTAGAATCTCGGATGCGGTCAACATGACTAGGTCAAGAATGTTCTTCCCAAACTACATCATCAATAGCTTCTTGATTCAGCAAATACAAGCGGGGTGCGCTGTATTATTCGAAATGGTTCATTGTAGTTCCTTCGAAGACGATTTTGATTTAGTCTTATTTAATTGTATCTTGTTTTTCTTTAATACCTATTGTAGATGCCGTTTGGCCTTCAATATATGAATTTTCTCTTTCAAAAAAAATTTAATATATCAAACTTTTTTAAAAATTTCCCCATGTAGGTCATAACCGGTTGTTAATTTGTTGTAGGAGGTTAACTAGTTGACGTGGCACTTACGGGGACACGTGTCTTATTTTAATTGGTTGGTTTTTCATTTTTATTTAATTTTTCATTGTTAACTTGTTGTAGGAGGTTAACTAGCTGTCGTTATTTTAATTTTCATTCTTTTTTTTTCCTCTCCTTCCCCTCCACTGACCCTCTTTCTCCCTCCCCCACCCCTGCACACAAGAGACGCCTCGTCCCTTCCCCCAACCCCCGAAAACCCCCCTTCTCTCCTCCATGATTTCAAAACCCACTACCCCCTCTTCTCTCCCTTCACCCACCAACTGCCACAACACGATAACACTCACCACCACCTCCTTTCCTCTTCCTCCATAACCACCATTAATGCCTAGTTGCTCACTGACTTCCTTCACCAACACCCACCGTGATTTCAAAACCGCCAGTAATACTCAAGCTGGATGTGTTCAAGTTCGACCTACCACTTCCTCTCTTCTTCCTCTTCCTCCACAACATCCATTAACCAACACCGAATTTCAAAACCTCCACAACCCATATCTGTTCGAGTTTGGTGCTCGTGGTGTTGGTCGTTTCGAATTCGGTGGTGATGCTCTGGTGGTTTCTATTTCGAGTTTGAAATTAGAGTTACTTTTGATTTCAATTTTGTTTCGAATTTGGTTTTTTTGCTTTTGTTTTTATTTCGATATTATTCATGTATTTTGGATTCCATTTTGTTGTTTTTTGTTGGTGGTAGAAATGCTGGTGGTTTTCGATCTAGAGTTTGGTGGGTGGAAATGGTGGGAAGTTCGAGATTTTGGGTTGAATGTGGAGTTGGATTCAGTGGTGGCTCTTGTGCTGGTGGTGGTAGTCGTGCTAGTTCTTCTTCCGGTGGTGGTGGTGGTTATTTTGAGGGTGGTTTGGTGGTTCGGCTCATCCATGGAAGTGTGGAAGAAGAAGATAGGGGAGGGGGGAGGTTTCGTGGCTCGAGGGTGCTTTTGTGGTGGGGAATGGGATGGTGATGGTGGTTTTGTCCGTGGGGGAAGGGGAGGAGGTGGGGGTGATGGTCGGGTGGGGGTGATGGCCGGGTGTGGGTGGGATTGGGGAGTGGTTTCAGTTGGTTGGGGATTGGGGAGGGGAGAAAGAGATTTTGTTTTTAAAAAAATATATATTTTACCTGTTTTACAGGTTACAAGTCACATTGACCTACTCTAGTAATTTTGATGTAAAGTTTGTTATATTAAATAATAAGTAAAAGTTTGTACTACTGAGAGCGAACGGCCAAAAGTTTCTATTATTCTAGTTAAAAAATCCTAAAAAAAAATACTCCAACAACTCCTATTACATCTACTTATTTTTTTTAATAAAATAACATTTGATAACAACACTACAACTTGTTACCTTAAACTACGTGTTTCAGTCAGTGTTCAGATCTTTTGGTGATAGAGGGAGTAAATATATATTAAAAGAAAACAGATGGATGGAACTTTCACTATTGGAGCAGTAAATTCTTGTTGGGAAAGATCACAAATAATCTTGCAGCGGAAATAATATTCGTTTTCCCTTCGTGTATAAACAAAATAGGCTAACAATTATATCTCTATAATATAATAGAATAACTCACAAAGTGTTTATAAATTATAAACTAACATTCGATGGTGTACTCTCAAAATGTAAAGTGTTTCTATATTTCTGAAATGTGATTATAAATTCTATCTCTGAATCTTAATTAACAATCAATTAGATTACATATTTATAATCATCCTATAACTAATAAACTAATGATGCAAATTAACGTCAAATAATTTGCCTCTTATTTTCTTTTTACTCTCCTTCTTTTTCTCCCCTTCCATTCCTCTCATTCTTTTTCTCTTACTATTTTACTAATTTGATCTTTTCCAAATAAGGAGGAATAACCAACAAATCTCCCCCTTCGACTTATTTGGAGATTCTTGATAAACCCGCTTCAACTCGACAAACTTCAAGCTTTTGCATGGTCAATATCTTTGTCATCATATCTGATCCATTGTGGTTAGTATGGATCTTTTCCAAATGCAACAGCTTGGCTTCAAAGACTTCTCGTATCCAATGATACCTTACCTCTATATGTTTGGAACGGGCATGGAAGGTAGGATTTTTCGCCAGATAAATAGCACTTTGGCTATCACAGTAAAGTGTATACTTATCTTGTTTAATCCCTAACTCTTGTAGGAAATTCTTCATCCACAAGAGCTCTTTACAAGCTTCTGTCACAGCAATATACTCAGCTTCCGTTGTTGATAAAGCAACACATTTTTGTAATCTAGATTGCCATGATATAGCTCCCCCTGCAAAAGTCATCATATAGCCTGATACAGACTTTCGCGAATCAACATCATTAGCCATATCTGCATCTGTGTAACCATTTAACACAGGATCTCCTGAACCAAAACATAAGCACAAATTGGATGTGCCTCTTAGATACCTTAGAATCCATTTTACAGCTTCCCAGTGTTCTTTCCCTGGATTTGAGAGGAACCTGCTAACAACACCGACTGAATAAGCAATATCTGGTCTCGTACAGACCATAGCATACATCAAACTACCAACTGCAGATGCATAAGGGACTTTATTCATTTCTTCTATTTCATTCTCACTTGTAGGACATTGTTGAGAACTCAACTTAAAATGACCTGCAAGTGGAGAACTTACTGGTTTAGCCTTATGCATGTTAAACCTCTCGAGTAGCTTCTCAATATATCTTTCCTGTGACAGCCATAACTTCTTATTTTTCCTGTCACGAGATATTTTCATGCCTAGTATCTGTTTTGCTGGTCCTAAGTCTTTCATGGCAAAGAACTTATTCATCGCCTTTTTCAAATTGGCGATTTTATTGTTATCACGACCAATGATTAACATATCATCAACATAAAGGAGTAAAATAATAAAATCTCCTCTCTGCAAATCTTTTAACGAACACACAATGATCCGATGTCGTCTTGTGATACTTATGATCCTTCATAAAGGATTCAAATTTCCGATACCACTGTCGCGGAGCTTGTTTTAAACCATACAAGCTCTTATTTAAACGACATACCATGTGCTCTTTTCCCTTAACCTGAAATCCCTCAGGTTGTTCCATATATATTTCTTCTTCCAAATCACCATGTAGGAAGGTTGTTTTCACATCTAGTTGTTCAATTTCTAAATCCATGCATGCTGCCATGCCTAGAACAACTCGTATTGACGACATTTTCACCACAGGTGAGAATATTTCTTCAAAGTCAATACCTTTCTTCTGACTGAACCCCTTCACAACCATCCTTGCTTTGTATCTTGGTTGCGGATTATTTTCTTCAGTTTTCAATCTGAACACCCACTTATTCTTGAGTGCTCGTCGACCCTTTGGTAATTGTACCAAATCAAATGTATGATTCTCATGCAAGGATTTTATCTCATCTTGCATGGCTTCCATCCACTCTTTTTGGTGGTTATCTCTTAGAGCCTCTTCATAAGACTCTGGCTCTCCCCCTTCAGTAAGCAACTGATACTCACCACTAGCAAGTCTTCTTTGGAAGTCGTTTATCTCTCGCTAGACCTTCTCAACTCGGTGGTGGTGGTGGTTGACTCTCTTGTTGTGTCAACTGTTCCACATTCTCATTATTATCATCCTCATCATCATCAATATTGTGAGGTTGATCTTCTTGGTGTACTTCTCCCCCGTGATCATCAATTATATCTGGAGAAGGAACTGGATTCATGATTATAGGTGATTCTTCTGATGATGTTGTAGATTTTCCTGTGTTTTGTATATCTTCAATGGTTTGATCTTCAAACAAGACAACATCTCTGCTTCTGACAATCTTTCTTTCAGCAGGACTCCATAACCTATAACCGAACTCATCTTCAGGATAGCCAAGAAAAATACATTGTTTTGTCTTGCTATCAAGTTTTGATCTCTCATCCCTCGGGATGTGAACAAAGGCTCTACAACCAAAGACCTTCAAACTTTCATAGTTTATTTTTCTCCCCGACCATATCGTTTGTGGAACACCACCATCAAGTGGAACCGAAGGAGAAAGATTAATCAAATGAACTGCAGTTTTAATCGCCTCCCCCAAAATGATTTTGGTAACTTTGCATGAGACAACATCGAACGAACTCTTTCGTGATCGTACGATTCATTCTTTCTGCAAGACCATTTTGTTGAGGCGTTTTTGGGACAGTTTTCTCAAGCTTTATCCCATACTTCTTGCAATATTCTTCATACGGTCCTCTATACTCACCACCATTATCAGATCGTACACATTTTAATTTCATGCTTGTTTCTCTCTCCACTTTTGTATGAAACTCCTTGAACGCGTCAAGAACTTGGTCTTTACTCTTCAAAAGATAGACCCACACTTTCCTGGAATGGTCATCAATAAATGTGACAAAATAAGATGCACCACCAAGAGATTTCTCCGTCATAGAGCATACGTCTGTGTGAACCAAATCTAGAACACTTGGTCTTCTAGATGGTGGATTTCTTCGAAATGAAACTCTGTGTTGTTTTCCAGCCAAACAATCAACACAAGATTTCAAATGAACATCCTTCAAAGGAAGGAGTTTCTTCCGAGTGAGGATTTGCATTCCCTTCTCACTCATATGTCCGAGCCGCTTATGCCATAGCTCGGTAGAACATTCTTCAGCTATATTCAACTGTGAGCTGAGCTTCCCATTTGTGACATAAAGGGTTTGTTGCTTCTTTCCATGAGCAACAATTATCGAGCCTCTCGACAACTTCCACTTTCCATTAGAAAAGTGATTTGCATACCCTTCATCGTCAAGTTTACCAGCCTGAGATCAAATTCAGCCGAATATCTGGAACATGTCTAACATCGTGTAGTGTTAGCTTACACCCTGCATTGGTTTCCAAGCAAACATCTCCAATACCAATAATTTTGGAGGATCCATTATTTCCCATCCTTACAAAACCAAGATCGCCGCTAGTGTAAGATGTGAAGTAATCTTTGTTTGCAGTTAGATGATATGAAGCACCTGTATCAATCACCCAACTACAATCTTCATTTGTAAGGTTATAACATGAGTCATCACCTACAAAATAAACTTCGTCACCAACTGCTGTAGCCGTGACATTTTTCTTGTCTTCATTATCACTACTCTTGTCATTCTTTGATCTCATGTCCCGCTTCCATATTCGACATTCACTTTGCTTATGTCCTGCCTTATGACAATAAAAGCAAGTGAACCTCTTCTTGGATTTTGATCTGCCTCTCCATTTATCTTGACTTTGGGAGCCTTTAAACATTGGTCTCCCCCGACTTTCAACAACGTGTGCTTCAGTTTGATTATTTGTGGAGGCAAATTCTTTCCTTCTAGCTTCTTCATTGAACAAGCTATCTTTCACCATGTCAAGGGTGAGTTTACCATTCGGAGCCGAATTGCTCAACGAGATAACAAGAGTTTCCCAGCTATCGGGTAATGAGCTAAGGAGTAATAAGGCTTGGACTTCATCTTCAATTGTCATGCTAACATTTGTTAGCTGATTAACAATGCCCTGAAATTCATTCATGTGTTCTGCCATATTTTTACCTTCTTTGTATAGAAGACGAACCAACCTTCTCACCAATGTAGCTTTATTTAAAGCGGTCTTCCTCTCATACATTGACTCAAGCTTTTTCCAAAGCTTGTAGGCATCGGTATCATTAGCAACATGTTGAAAAATGCTTTGATCAATATGTTGTCGTATCAACCCGACTGCCTTTCGATTTTCCAATTTCCATGCATCTTCAGTTTTATTTTCTGGTTTATTTTCTTCCTCAATGGGTTTATACAAATCCTTACAATAAAGGATATCCTCCATTCGAGACTTCCACATTGAATAGTTGGACGACGTCAATTTAATCATTCCCGATACACTTACCATCGAATCTTCCATTTTGTTTTATACAATATACGTATCCGGCTCTGATACCAGACTGTTGGGAAAGATCACAAATAATCTTGCAGCGGAAATAATATTCGTTTTCCCTTCGTGTATAAACAAAATAGGCTAACAATTATATCTCTATAATATAATAGAATAACTCACAAAGTGTTTATAAATTATAAACTAACATTCGATGGTGTACTCTCAAAATGTAAAGTGTTTCTATATTTCTGAAATGTGATTATAAATTCTATCTCTGAATCTTAATTAACAATCAATTAGATTACATATTTATAATTATCCTATAACTAATAAACTAATGATGCAAATTAACGTCAAATAATTTGCCTCTTATTTTCTTTTTACTCTCCTTCTTTTTCTCCCCTTCCATTCCTCTCATTCTTTTTCTCTTACTATTTTACTAATTTGATCTTTTCCAAATAAGGAGGAATAACCAACAATTCTTTATAATATATATCTTAGCATAATTTTTTTGGTGCAAACAACAATTTCTTTCAAGATGTATAAAGGATGCTGTTCAACATCCTCGACTCATCACTTCATGAATTACGAGGAGAATGTTGAAATTACATATATATCCGGAATCTTTTAATTACCAGGTCCTTAACGTAATGAACTAATGATGATCCTTAGATACACCTTCCATATCCTGTCTGAACTATTTTTTGAGCCAGCTCACTCACATACAGCTGCTATAAGACCAGCAATGGAACAGTTATTATGACTTAAAGCTCTTGTAAACAAAAGAATAATGAGTCAAGTTCACACAAAAGGTGGACCATCCAAAAAAAAACTAAGACAATAAACAATTAAATGGTGCAACCTGCCATTTCAAAATGCATAATTCCTTATCTCCCTGATAAATGTGAATCTATACAAATATATTAAAAAGCGTTCTTAAGCAAGTCTATGCGTCATGTGGCATTCTCCCTATAGTTGTTTCATTCCATGTCATCATCATACATTAAAAAAACTAGAAACATGCTACGCATAAGATTCGATCACATGACCTCAAGTTGATATATTAAAGTTCTAAGCAATAAACTATGCAACATTAGATGATATATTTTGACATGAAAACGTTAATAACCCGGGGCATCACCAGGGAATAAAAACTAGTTTAGATTGAAAAAGAACACACATAGAATTTTCTCCTTCATTGCTCTCATTCTGAGCTCATGACTTAGAACTAGCTCATTTCATTGAGAGAATATAGAGAGTTTCCAGAGAGTTATTACAAACTATTTTGCTGAACTAAATTTCTGTCAAAGCTAATTGACCCTATTTATATCTGACATAGAAGTAATACAAAAGAAGCAGGAAGTAAAGTAAAATAGAAAATAACAAACTATTTCTGGTGAAGCTTTGCCTGCTGAGTTGCTTTGTCTGCTGAGCTGGATCTACTATTCTCAACACCCCGCGCTCAAGCTGGGCAGGTGGAATGAACATGCCAAGCTTGCTGAGAAGATATTTAAACTGAACAGAAGGTAGAACCTTGGTGAATACATCTCCAAGTTGAGAAGAATTGGGCAAATAGGTCAACTGAATCAAGCATGCTAATATCTTCTCCCAAATGGTAGTGTAGACACATAATCGTATCTCCACATTTAAGGACCCAATGATGAAACATATGGAATCTTAATTGGTCCGACCCAATAGTAGAGCAATCCGAATAGGCAGGCCCAAGATCGTTTTAAAGTGTAAAGCTTATTTACTTGCAATAATGATCCAAAGTCGTATTGTAAAGCCCAATTAATTAATCCTGATAATTAATTGTATTTTGAACCTATAAAAATATTTTGAGCCCAATCCTGTGGAAAAACCCAATTAATTATTCTTGAAAATTAATTGTTTTTATTTATTATTTTAATAAATATTTTCAGAAATAAACAATATTTTCAAAGATATTTTTTAAATTAAAATCAGACTTTTTCACGTAAAGTTGATTTTCGGATTTAAAGGATAAAAGAAAATCATTTGAAAACGCGTTTAAGAAAAAGACTGTCAAAGCGTGTCTGACGCAGACGGTGCGTCTGGCGCGCCAAGTGCGCGCGGCGCATGGTTGTGCCGCGTCTGGCGCACTAATCTGCGCCCCACACGTGGCTCAGCTCGTCAGATAGAGTCGTGCAGTTTGCTTTTCTATCGTTTTTTTGAACATTTTGCTATAAATATGCAATGATTTCCTGGAACTAAAGAAACACTTTTTCTTTTCACGTACTCTATACACTCGAATACTTGCGAATTCTCTCAAAAACTCTCACAATCGCACATTTTCATTTTTACAAACACACAAACATATATTTACAAACCTACAAACACATAATTTGACCGATCTTCACAAGTGTTCGTTTAAAGACTTCACGATTGCTCTTTCCGAAGGTCGTTATTCCCTGAGACCCAAGCTACACTGGTATATTCCTGAGGGCCTTGAATAAATTTCTTATTTTTATATTGAAGTTGCTAACTATTTCATTCCATGATGTAGATCTTTAATATAAAAACCGTTCTTTTATATATTTTAACCTCTTCTCTTTTTATTTACTATATGTGTGTGTGTGTGTGTGTGTGTGTGTGTGTGTGTGCGCGCGCGCGCGCGTGTGTGTGTGTGTGTGTGTGTGTGTGTGTGTGTGTGTGTGTGTGTGTATATATATATATATATATATATATATATATATATATATATATATATATATATACACACACACACATATATATACATGTATATATATATATATATATATATATATATATATATATATATATATATATATATATATATATATACTTCCCCCGTTCTGTTTTAAATGAAATGTTTGCTTTTTAACGCAACCCAACGCGCTTCTTTAATCGTTAATATCTTTAGTTGTGTACACGTAAAAAATATAAAAAAGTTATAATACTAAGAAAGAATTACAAAAATTACTAGGAATAGTAAACCATGTTAGAGAGTTTATACCAAAACTATCACAATATACTGAACCACCAACTAAGAAACTAAAGAAAGATTACGACTTCAGATGGGAAGATACTGACACAAAGATTTTAGAGAAAATTAAGGAATTAGTCAGAAAGTTACCAAAACTAAGTTTTCCCGATGAAGATAAAGAATTTACATGGATAGTGGAAACAGATGCTAGTGAAACCAGTAATGGTTATGGAGCAGTATCAAAATACAGATATAAAAATGATAAAAAAGAATATGTTTGTAGATATCACTCATGAACTTTTAAGGCTAATGAGATCAATTGGGATATAAATAAAAAGGAATTAAAAGCAGTAAACTATGGAATCAAAAAATTTGAATGTTACATAGTTTATAGTAAATTCATAATCAGAATTGATAATAGAACTGTCAGAAGTTGGCTAACCCAAAAAAACTGCAGGATTCAATTACAAGGAAGGAGATAAACCGGATTATAGCAGATATTAATCAATATGAGTTTATTATTGAATTACTAAAAACTAAGGAAAATTGTTATGCAGATTATCTCTCCAGAGCTAGTCGAACAACTGGTTCTAAAGAATCAGGCACAAGAGATACAAATAAAAGAGCTAATGGAAGAGCTAACTCTCATGAAAAGAGAGAGGGCAACTTCCAATCCTGGTAAGGAGCAAATAGATATTGGCAGTAGCCAAAACTATAAAACTCAAGCTATTACCAAAAAAGTTAATACTCCGATGAACAAGAGAAATATGTCCTTGCAAAGATATTTTTCAAGCCAAGATAAATCCAAAACCATTATTAACGAGATGGAATTTCCTACCCTCGTACCAGATACTACCTCTTTCCAAGAAAAACTTACCCTTGGAACAAAACAAACTATGAACCCTTAGGTTCGAGCATATATTTCCAATTTCCTAGTAATTGCCAATAAGCTAAACACAAAACCTGAAGTAACTACTAAAGATAGCCTGTCAGAAATAGAACGAGGATATGTCACCAATACCCTAAAAAGGATAAACGAGTTAATTGCCTTTCCAGGTTGTAATACAAATATGATCAAAGCAGCCTATGACTATGGTCTTCTCAATTCGGTTTATACCATGAATGGTATCGTCTATACCCATGTTATACAAAGCAGCTAAAAACTATTTAAATATCACAAAGGCCCCAATGATCTTTGTGAGATGCTATACAGCCCCTGGCGAAGTCACTTATCAAGAGATAAAGCAATGTATACGAGTCATCAAAAATGGGATGTACACTCAATTACCTAATCCCAGAAGAGATAAAAGCTCAGCCTGAGTTAAATATCAATGATATACCGGAAATTCTCCGGGAAAAGAGAGCAGTAAAAATGCAGACAATTTATGAAGCACTATGCAACATAATAGAGACTCCAGTATGGATAAACCATAAGGAGCCTAATACACTAATTATTTCTCAGAGCATAGAATATGGATATGATGCCGTGGAAACTATTAAGTCATGGATATGGAGCTTACTCCACCCGGACCAGGAACCAGTTACCCGGTATATTCCAAGAAATTTCATGACACTAGATACTTTGAAGAGACACTGTAGCTGGATGCAGCTAAATAACAATCATACGTGCTAGCTATGCAAGACCCAACAAAATATTGTCCCCATTATAGAAGATATGGATGATGAGGATAGAGCCGAATCTTCCGGCGGAAGTCAATAGGAAGTTGTGACAAGATAAGCATAAGCTCCTAAGAGATAAAAGGATAAAGATACTCTTGTAATATCTATCATGTAATAGATAGCAGATAAGTTTTGTAACAGTTGAATAAAACAAAAGTTAGGCGGCTAGCACCCGAAAAATATGTGAATAGTGTGAACAGTATTTTTACTTTTACTGTAGCACTTTCACTGTAGCAATAGTGTTCGTAATAGTATGTATTTTTGTACGGACCATTGTAATCCTTTGCTTATAAATAAGAGTTCTCTGATGAAGTAAAATCATCAGAAGGCACTTGCCTAAGCACACTTCCACATTTCTTCTCTCTCTTCTCTCTCACATTGATGTCGCTTTTGAAATATTTCATATGCGTTATTTTCCGGGTGTAGAAAAATAAGTCTTTGTATTTGTTTTGTCCATACTTGTCTGCGAAGCACTTGATAACCTGTAAATAATTGTTAGAAAATACATTGCCCTAATTTTTGCGTGGATACGACCATCGGGAGTTTTTTTTTTTTTTATCAATTACAGGATTTTATCATTTCGAAAAAAATAAGTTTTGCCTTCTTCAGATAGGAATTTACACCTTTGATTTGAGATATGTACGGTTCCAATGGCTCGGAATGACTGACTCCAGCAATAAAATATTTTTCAAAACAATGTAGGAAAAGAACCCATTGTATTTCCTCAATGAATGATAGTGGCTGGGTCTTCTTGTGATTTTCCGATCATGTCTTCAATTTTTTGAATCATGTAGAAGAGCCCATATGCCCTTGCTTGAGTGGGATCAGTAGCAGCCGAGTCATTGAAGCTACTAAAATTGCCATATCTTCTTATGTTAACTAGAATCAAGTAGTGAGCTGGCTTAGTTTTTCCCTTCTCCATTTCTATATTGGCGCAGATAATATCTTCATAAGTCCATTCTACTCCCCAAATGGAGTATATTGTCGTAAATATGTATTGTTGGAATTTTGTGAATTCTTGGAAAATTTCAAATTGAGGCTCTGGTGTATCATAGAATTTCTTTACTAAGCCATATTTCCATCTTAGAAAATACGGATTATCCCTTTTAATATCATTTGGAAAAAGAGAAAATCCTCTATTGAAATAAACATCTAATTTTATTTATCTGATAAAGATTACACAGTTTTGGGACCAACGGGAGCACTGTTCCGGGACCACTTTACCATGGCTGACTAAAGAGTTCAACAACTGACCAACGACTACACCAAACAAAACTAAATGCAGTACTCATGAGACAAATTAAATATCGATGCTGCTACTTAATGAAATCTATGCTTATGATAGTGAAATATAATGCAAATCCTCCCCCCGGCTCTGATACCAAGGAAGTCTAGCATAGTAGAAAGTCATGAATTTCATATGCGTTTTTCAAACTGGACCATTCTAGAACAAAATATTGAAACTATTTATCAAATTAGTTCTTTAGATTTCAAAACTGCATTTTCAGTAAAAGTTCATGAAGAAACAGTTAGTATTCATGAACAGGTTCAAAACATTCCTCTTTTATCAATGATTTTTATTCAAAAATATATCGAAAAGGGATATAGGTATATCCCTTTCGGTATGATTCAAGTGGCTGTAAAACCATTAGTCCATCAAGGTGTTGATGCTCCTATTTATTTAGCTTTAAGAGATATGCGTTTGAAACGATATAAAACCTCTCTTCTAGCTATGATTCAAACTAATATCTGCAGTGGACCTATCTATTTCAATTGTGCTCCATATTTTTCGATTGATTTAACTGATCTTTTGGTTATTGATTCACTTATTTTAGATGTTCATCTACAAGGAGACGAATTTCATAATATATGCAAAAAATTTGCAGTCATGTATAAAATATATTTTTGGTTGATGTCTTCTCAATTAAATCCAAAATTCAATCTTACTCCTACTTCAAAAGATGAGAATGTTTTTCTGCAAGTTGAAGCAGAAAACTCATCGGTTTTTGTTCCCAAGAGATTGAAATGAGATGAGATAACTATCCCAACTGAGCTTCGAATAGAGGAAACTCAGCCAGCTCGTAGCATATCAAGAAGGGACAATTCCCAAATTATAGAACCTGATGGAACTGTCCTTCTACGATTTAATTCAAGTAGGGAGACCCCTTCTATCAATGTTCAAAGCAATTTTAGAAAATCTTTTTCAGATTGTTCTTGTTCAAAAGCTTATTTTACAGATCCTTCATTCAAAGTGAATTTCAAAACTCTTATTCTTGAACCCATTTAAGAATATTCCCCACCTATGTCTCCTACGACTTCTCAAATGAAAGCAAAAATTAATGTCATTACAAAAATGGGTTTTGAGGTTGATTACAATTAGGGATATTATCTCAGATAACCCTAACTTATAGGCCTTTTTCCAATATAACCCTGACTTTGGCAGCCTTGTCTCCGATAACCCTGAACTTGGTTTTTGTCATTAAACTGGACGAAATTTGTCACGGTGTTAACATGGTTTGACTTTTTCTAAATTCATCTCTTTCTCTCTCTTGTTCTTCATCCATTCTCTCTCTTGTTCTTCATCTCTTCTCAAGCATTCATCAATTTTTCCCAAACTCATAACGAAATCCAGATTTTTCCCAAACCCATTTTCCCAAAATCATAACAAAATCCAGATTTCCTCCAATGGGTGTTCTTTGGAAAAATAAGAAAATTGTGTTATTGAACACCACTGTCCTGTTCTTCATCTTCTGTCACATATCTTCATCTATGAAACCCAGAAATTTCCCCTCAAAATACATCAAACCCATAAATTTTCTTCTTCCATCAAACAAACTTTTACGCAAACCCACAACTCACCTCTTTGTCTTCATCTTCTTCCCATTGAAAAAAATCCCAATTTCCTCCTCTCTCTCGAACTACCTACAAAGACCACTAGCAGCACCAAAGTCCCTTCAGCGGTGGCACCACCACCACGAACCGAACTACATGCGAAGATCACCAGCAGCACCGCAAGTAGCAGCGCGAAGAGAGAAACGCGAGCTGCAGGCCTAGAAACACCTGTACCGCAAGTAGCAGCACGAATTCCAAAATCCGATGAACTCTTCCCTCTCTCCTACTACTGCTACATCACCACCTCCATTCAAGATTTTTGGAATTTTAATCCAGAAAAAATCTGGAAATCGAAGACGATGAATTCGTTCAATTTCTGGCGCGCGATCTTCTTTGGGCAATGACGAGAAAGCGACAGTGAGTGGATTAAAACCTGTTCACGTCCAATTCTACAAATAATGATGAAGTTGGACTAATAAACAATCAAAATAATGATGAAGTTTGAGGAAAGAGACAGTGAGTGGTAGAGAGAGAAAATTTTGGGGTTTCAAAGATTTGGGGTTTCAAATCGTGATCTATTTTTGAATCTTGACCCATTTGCTTCGTTGGATCAATTCTTCCATCACTTCTTCAAATTTGTTTGAGTTTATTGTTGAAGCTTTATGAACAAGGGAGAGAAATAAATGATTTTTTTTTTCCTAACTAATTAATTTATGTTTCAAAATAGTTAACGTAGTTAACAATTCCATCCAGTTTAATGACAAAAATCAAGTTCAGGGTTATCGGAGACAGGCCTGCCAAAGTCGAGATTATATTGGAAAAAGGCCTATAAGTCAGGGTTATCTGAGATAATATCCCTTACAATTACCTCAACCAAGACATTAATTCTATGGAGAATAGAGAGAAAAGAGATTGGTTTTTAGCTTTTGACGAATCAGTTCAAGACAAGCTTAAAAAAGAATGGCATAATGACATGATGAAGTTGTCAGTTAATATAATATTCCATTCTTTACATGGCTTCTCACTTATACTTCAAAATGTGGAATTCAAAATCCTTTCTCATTACCACAAATTAATGTTCAAACCAGTGTTTACAAAAAATGGACGTTAGTAGATAATACTACTATAACATCTGTCCATCCTCCATTGTCTTCAATCAAGATCTCTACATCAGAAGGAGAGATGATAGCAACACCCCCCTTAAAAAAAGGTAGAGAAACAACATATTCTTCTAAAGGAGTAGATTCAATTATTATTGATGATATTAGGAAGATATATCATCAAAATAACTACTGTAATCAACTCCTTCATACAATAGCAACTCAAATCGACTCTGTCTCCATAAAAAAATGATTCCATTCCAAAATCTAGTCCTCGTTTTCCTGAAGACATTTCAACTCAACATTTCAAACCTAGAAGTCTTCCTAAAGAAATGGAAGCTAACATGTCTTTACCTTCACGAAGTCTTCTTCAAAAGAGTTCTCAAAGCCTTGAGAATTCACCATCAAGTTCAAAAGCAATAACCTGTCTAGATAGAGACTGTCCTCATAAATTAAATTTCGAGTCGAGTTATGATGAATCAGATGCTATAAAGACTTCAAAAAATGTTGCTACCTTAGAGAAAAATTTTAATGAGTCTTTTCCTTCTGAAATTAATAAAATTCATCACAGAGCTCAAAGAAACTTCTGAACCTCTTCAAAGAATTTTTTCCCAAAGCCTTCACCTCCCGATATTCAGTATGAAGAGCGATCTAAATTCCGCTCCACTAGTTATAGCGGTCATGCAATTTATGAGTGGAATAGAGATGGCAAATCTGAATATGAAATCCTAAATAACTTGCAAGAGATGGGAATGGCCATAATGGCATACAAGGTCCCTCCAACTGGAATGAGGGAAGAATTTGTTGTAAGTTTCCTAGTATCAGGATTTACAGGACAACTAAAAAATTGGTGGGATCATTGCATGACTCTTGAAGACAAAGTTCAAATCTTAGAACACAAGATGCTAGTTGAACTATCTGATGGTTCCATGGTTGAACAATCAGACGCCTGTGATTTCCTAATATCAACCATAGGAATGCATTTCGAAGGAAATCCAAGAGAAGAACTAGTTTCTTCCAAAGTAGTCCTCACAAATATTAGATGTCCAACTTTAGGAGGCTACCGATGGTACAAATATATATTCCTAACCTGTGTCCTAAGGAGAGAAGACTGTAATGCATCTTTTTGGAAAGAAAGATTTATTACAGAACTTCCTAAGCTTTTTGCTGAAAGGATTCTCAATAAGCTCAAAGCTGAGACTGGCTTAGAAGAAATTCCTTTTAGTCAAATAACATTCGGAAAATTATTCTCCTTCGAAAGGAAATAAGGTTTATTACTTTGTTTCGAATTAAATATTCAAGCCAAATATAGGTCAGAAAGATCTCAAACAAGAAAGGAATTGGGATCATTCTGTGAAGCCTTTGGTATGGAAAGACTTAACCCTCCTTCTGCAAGGCATAAACAAAAAAGAAGGAGTTCACTTCCTTACAAAAGGCATAAGAGATGCAAATACCAATCCTCAGCAATACCAAAAACCATCTCCAAAGTTTCACAAAAAGAAACGGGGAGAAGGAAAGACTACTATTATTTGTTATAAATGTGGCAAAGCAGGTCACAAAGAAAATAGACGTGGTCTAAAAGGTAAAATTAATGATCTTTTTGGTAATGACGAAGAACTAAGGAATAAGCTTTCAGCATTACTGCTTCAAGAAGAAGAAGAAGAACCTTGCTATTCTTCTCAAGAAGAAGGAGAATATCTTCTTTAAATTAATGCAAATTCTTCAGAAGAATTCACTGAAGAAGATATTCCAGGTATTTGTTTTCCAAAAACGATCAATGTTCTCTCTACTAAAGATGATAAAGAATTTCTTTTCAATTTAGTATATAAGATCTTTGATCCTGCTATCAAGAGAGACTGATTGTCAAAATTAAGAGATCTGATTATCAAAGAAAATGAGATACCCAAGATAAGTGCACCATTTAGTATCTCTAAGCTCTTTGATAAGCATCAAACCCCAAATATCTTTAAATAAATCACCGTTACAGATATCCAATCTGAAGTCAACGGGCTTAAATCTCAAATCGATGACCTTCAAAAGGAAGTTATTTCTTTGAAGACAAAGGATTTAGAGCTTGAAGCAAAACTCTCCCTCCTAAATTCAACGTCATCAGACTCTCCGTTCCCTGAACCTCTACCAATAGATGGAGTCCAAGTAATTTCAAAAGAGAAGCTTCCTCATGAACAAATCTCTCAAATCATTGATCAAATCAATTTTCAAAAATGGTATGTCCTTATTAATATAGTAATAAATGATTTTTCAGTCAACACCATTGCTCTTGTAGATAGTGGTGCAGACCAAAATTACATAAAAGAAGGATTAATTCCTTCCAAATTTTACGAAAAAACAAAAGAACAGCTATATGCTGCAAATTCTTCTCCTCTAAAAATAAGATACAAGCTTTCAAAGGCATATATTTGCAATGATGGATTTTGTTTTCAAAACACTTTCATTTTTGTCAAAGATATAAGTCAAGAAATAATTCTTCCTACCCGATTTTTAACTCAAATTTATCCATTTTATGTTGATAAGTAAGGAGTTCATACTAAAATTATGGGACATCAACTTTCTTTCAAATGTTTGTCATCTATACAACAAAAGGATCTTTTCCTGTTACAATAATCTTTCATTTATCAACAAAAAAATCTTTTAGAAAACAAACGAGCTCATATTAATTCTTTGCAAAATGAAATCTCAAGACAATTTATAAGTCTTTTTTGTAAAACCATGGCCGGTTAAACCGCTTTACTTTACTTTGTTTATGTATATGTATTTATTTTCCTACATTAACTGTTAAAAACCCCGTATACATACATATGTATGTATATATGTATATGTGTATATGTGTATATGTATATGTATATATATGTATGTATATGTATATATATGTGTATATGTATATGTATATATATGTATGTATATGTATATATATATGTGTATATGTATATGTATATATATGATATCTTGTTTATTACTTTACTTTTTGATAGTTTTTAATTGGTTTTATAGTTGTTTTTGAGTTAGTTTAGCTAGTTTGTTAGCTATTTCCTTAATTTGTGCAATTTACCTTCTTGTATGCACTTTCTTTGGGCGATTTGTTTCATTTCAGGACTTAGGAGCACGCTTGGAGGACACTTGCACAACCCCGAATATTAATATCGAAGAGGAAGGTCAAGGAAGCATCAAGGAAGCATAACCGACTTCCGGAGGCAAATATAAGAAGTTTTGGAAGAGTTTGCACACAAGGGTCAACTTCAAATGGCCACAACTTTCCGCACACAAAACATTTTTGAGCGATTCAAGTTGGAGATGAAAGCTTGGCTCAATATCTTTCCAACGAGTGGTCACAAGCTCAATTACGATGTAAAACGAGTGAGATATGGCCGTTTGCAAATGAACTGACGAAACTGAAAACTGACCCGCCCGGGTCAATCTGCGATAAACTCATTTTCACTCCTGTTGGTCTGACCCGCCCGGGTCAGGTGACCCGAGGGCTCGGGTCATGCCACCCGAGGGCTCGGGTCATCTTACCCGCCCGGGTCGGGTCATTTTTCCGGAAACCTTTTTACGTCTTTGTTTGTTTTAATGCTGAGGTTGTTTTGTAATTTTCTGTTTTATTTCTTATGACTATATAAGAGGGACTCCTCTTATTTTAACTGAGGCTAATTTACATTATATTTTAATAAAGTGAGATTTCAAATTCTTGGAACCCTAGGAGAGAGAAAATCTCATCTTCTAGAGAGAGAAGTAAGAGAAACTTGTTGAAAACTTGGAAGTTGAAGAATCTAAGAAGGAAACTTGAAGATTTGGAATCTCCTTGCAACTTTAATGAGAATTTCTTACTCTCTCTCATATTTTATTGCTTTATTTTCATATTTCCATGTCATTTTCACTCTATTTACTTGTTCATCCTAGATTATTGTTTTAGTTCATGTTAATTGTTGTTAATGTCTTTTAGTTTATAATTTTTCATGATTTGTGAGTAGCTATTTCTTTGGGAAGGATTTGAAGCCATTAATGAGTTCATGAACCTCTAAATCCAACATTGGATTTTGACTTGGGATAATTTTGGTTAATTGATTTGGCATTTTCATGAATGTTTGCGTGATTGGCCATCATAGGAGCATAATTTAGGTACCCTTAGTGAAGGATCGAGAGATGAAGTTAAGGGGTTGCCTCAAATCGATTATTAGGCTTGAAGGACCATGAGAATAGGGACTACCTAGCCTAGGGGACTTAGTTTGCTTGTTTAAGTTCATCATGTTTATGGATATGCTTGGTTGAATGCCTTAGCCATGAGACTAGGTCTTCGGTAAGAGACTAGGCCAATCTAGCTAGCTCGAGAGAGTGGTTAGAGTACCAATGGATGAACGATTTCCCTCAATTGATCCCCATTGTTGATTCCCATTGTGATTGCTTGGTTTATGAATGAGTTGATTGGTGGATACCCCTTCCCAAAGCCATTTTTCTTATTGTCTTTTCATCTATAAATCTTCAAAAACATAGACTTTACTTAACTTATCATAAATCGATACTTATTGGTGTTTCCCTTAGTCCTTGTGGATTCGACCCTTTACTTGCCCTATATTGGGTAGTTTAGGTATCTTTGACATGTTTACAACGAGCGCGTCAAATTTTGACGCCGTTGCCGGGGACTTCGGCTTGCATTGATTCGTGTTGATTATGTAAGTCTAGGCTATTTGTGAATATTCTTTTCCTTTTTTTTTCTTTGTTTTTTGTTTTGAAAAAAAAAATGGCAAATACTTCTTTTCCTCAATATGAAAATGAGTCTTTTTGGGTTTACTTTGAGAGACTTGGGGAATTTATAAAGTTTCATGGCTATGATATTGAGGAATCTTGTGAGATTACTTATTGGGGACTAAATGAGCTAACTAGAGGAGTTGTTGAAAATATGTTTAACGGTGATTTTCGAGTGACATCTTCGAATGAAGCTTGGAATTTTTTTTTCTGGTTAGCTAGGGACACTTATGATTCCGACTTTTATGCAAATTTTCATGATTCCTCTAATATGTGCATGAATTTCAATGATGTGTCACATGTCCCCAATATTGATTCTCATATGATTGATTGTGATCCCTCCCCCAAAGATGATTTTCAAGGTTCCTTGCATTCCGAATCATCAAAATCCGATTTGGAGCTTACTCTTGAGCGATATCTTAATGGGGCAAATTCTAGTGCCAATTATGAGCCTCTCCCTAAAGTTGACTCCAAACCCATTGAAGATCTCTTTTTACAATTGAAAAGTGGTTTGAATTTGCTTAGGGAAAATCAGGGTTGCAAAAATGACATTCTCAAGTTTGATTATGTTGATTCGAAGTATGTTGAAAATGAAAATCAATTGGAAAAACCCCATGATCTTGATGATAGTTTTTGGAGTAGTGATGATGAGGGGTATGTTTTTGAGGAGAAAAGACCCATTATTGAGGATATTGTTGAAAGTGAGGATGTTTATGAGTCTATACATTCCCTTTTTGAGTCTCATGCATCCACCTCTAGTGGATTGGACCTTACTTTCCCTCCTTGTGCTTTAGAGCATACATCCTCTCCTACCCCTTACTTGAGTGAAGATCTTGGTCAAGTTGAGGGTGAGATACCTCATTTGATGGTTGGTGATGTTTTTAAGGATTTAGATGATGGCAAAGATGTTTATAAGGAGGTTAAAAAAGTGTGTGATTTGAAGACTTATGATATAGGAGTAGTCATTCGTGGAACCTTAGTTTCTATTCCTTCACCTTATATCCCATTTTCAAGAAACATCGACCTAGTTCCTTCCTTTCCCATCTCTTTCTCTTATTTATCCAAATTACCTCCATTAGATGAGCCCCCTTTCTCCTTTGCCCTTCAAGTGCCCAATTTGGTTGTTTTTGAGGAAAAGAGTGAGATTGCCAAGCAAAAAGAGTTTGTTGAGGAGAATTTGCCGACTTTTTGTTCATTTTCTTATTCTTTTGAGTCTTCTTCTTCCTATTTTCTTGATTTTTCTTTTGATTCCACTTCTTTTAGGCATCCCCCTCCTCAATTTTTGCATAGAATTACACTATATTTTGTGCATGCTTTTTATTTAAGTATTGCATATGCTGTAATAATGGAAATGTGTGCTAGTGCATTTGACAAACTCTTGCGATCTTTGAATTGCTATTTACTAGAAAGGTCAAGCTTAGGACCTTAAATAAGCCTTTCTCGGGAAGTAACCCGTGATTTATTGCTTTCATTTTTTACTTTAATTTTACTCTTTTTTTTTTCTATCTTTGATTTTGATTTAGGTACATAATTAGAATAACATTCGTTCTCAATGGTACATGGAAAGCAAATAATGGTTTTGAAGAAAGTTGATTACAAATGGAGATATTGGGTCATTTGCGGGTATTTGCACCCACCTACTATCCGGTAGCTTCCTTCCTTTTGCTCTTTCTTCAATGCTCTATGATTTGTGGAACATATGCTTGTTGGTTGAATGTTTCTTCCCTCCCTCCCTCCCTTTGATCGTCTTCTTCAAGCATTGAGGACAATGCTTTATTCTAGCTTGGGGGAGTAGCTATTTATTAGCTTGAGGGAGGTGTATATAGTTTATTTCTTTACTTTTCCCATTTTCACAAAAAAAATGAAAATCTAAAAAAATTAATTATCTTATTTTTTTTCCATTTCATTTCTTTCTCTTTCGAGTTTTGATTTCCTTCTCTCTAGTTCAAACAAAGTCAAAAAAGAAAAAAAAAATGAATTGAAAAAAAAAAAACAAAAAGAAGTGTTAGTTTTAGATAAAAGTTTGGTTTCCTTGCCTAAGGAAGATGCTAGGTAATGATATAATGTGGATTCCTTGCTTTGATTTTGAGTATATGTTTAGAGGCTTCTTTTGGAAGAGTGTGAGCATGGGTTAAGGTGTTTTAGGAGTTGATTAATCTTGATTGCATTAGAATCTACCAAAATGAAACTAATGAATGATCAATTGGATGCCTAGTCTTGAATCTTGACTAAGTTGCTCATGCTTGGATAATTTTAGCTTCAAATTTGCGGTCCCTTGTGTCCCTAGATGTACTCATCATGTCCCGAAACAAAAGCTCTATAAGAAACTTAGTTTTAATTTCTCTTTGTATGCAATAAGTGGCACAAAAAGCCACAAGTTCTTATGTCTCTCTTTAGTGAGTAACTTCACATTTGTATAGCAAAAATTCCCATAATAAGGGAAAAAGAAAAAGCCAAAAACAGACAAAAAAGGCGTGAAAAATGAAAAAAAGTGAAGAAAAACGAAAAGCAAAAAGAGCAGAAGAATTCCAATAAAAGAGGTCAATTTGTGGATGCCTCCCACACTTAGTACTATTTTTCTAAAGTTTTGAATAGAGTGGAGTCTAAGGCCTATTTGTATGTCTAAGGATGGTGGACTAGTGGTTTGAGCTTTTATAACACTTGAAGGGCCCTAAGTCTTTTGGATAGCTAGGTGTTCTCTAATGAGCGAGTAAAAAGTCTAATTAGTTGTCCTATTGCAATCTTGATTAGTTTCTATCTCTACCCATAACCTATGAATACACTTGGAAATTAGTTGTTTTGAAAGTTGCTCTCTATCTTTGCTTGTGAACCATTTCATTAATAGTTGACTTGGGCATTAATTTTGAATTTGATTGAATAAATGGTTGATGAAAAACTAGAGTTGTGGGTTTGAAAACTCTTTGGAAACCCTCGTGAGATCCCACCCGCCCTCTAGAGAGATCTAGGGGTTTAAAGAACTTGTTGCATGTGCTAAATGCAATCGTGATTCCTACGAAAATGAGTTAGTGTAAATTCTTTCTTTCTCCTTTTTCCTTTCTTCTTTCTTCTTCATCTTGTTTTCAATAATCTTCATTCTCCTACCCTTGTGTTTTATTCTATTTTGCTTGGGGACAAGCAAAGATCAAGCTTGGGGGAGTTTGATATCTTGTTTATTACTTTACTTTTTGATAGTTTTTAATTGGTTTTATAGTTGTTTTTGAGTTAGTTTAGCTAGTTTGTTAGCTATTTCCTTAATTTGTGCAATTTTCCTTCTTGTATGCACTTTCTTTGGGCGATTTGTTTCATTTCAGGACTTAGGAGCACACTTGGAGGACACTTGCACAACCCCGAATATTAATATCGAAGAGGAAGGTCAAGGAAGCATCAAGGAAGCATAACCGACTTCCGGAGGCAAATATAAGAAGTTTTGGAAGAGTTTGCGCACAAGGGTCAACTTCAAATGGCCATAACTTTCAGCACACAAAACATTTTTGAGCGATTCAAGTTGGAGATGAAAGCTTGGCTCAATATATTTCCAACGAGTGGTCACAAGCTCAATTCCGATGTAAAACGAGTGAGATATGACCGTTTGAAAATGAACTAACGAAACTGAAAACTGACCCGAGCGCTCGGGTCAACTGACCCGCCCGGGTCAATCTGCGATAAACTTATTTTCACTCCTGTTGGTCTGACCCGCCCGGGTCAGGTGACCCGAGGGCTCGGGTCATCTTACCCGCCCGGGTCGGGTCATTTTTCCGGAAACCTTTTTACGACTTTGTTTGTTTTAATGCGGGGGTTGTTTTGTAATTTTCTGTTTTATTTCTTATGACTATATAAGAGGGACTCCTCTTATTTTAACTGAGGCTAATTTACATTATATTTTAATAAAGTGAGATTTCAAATTCTTAGAACCCTAGGAGAGTGAAAATCTCATCTTCTAGAGAGAGAAGTAAGAGAAACTTGTTGAAAACTTGGAAGTTGAAGAATCTAAGAAGGAAACTTGAAGATTTGGAATCTCCTTGCAACTTTAATGAGAATTTCTTACTCTCTCTCATAGTTTATTGCTTTATTTTCATATTTCCATGTCATTTTCACTCTATTTACTTGTTCATCCTAGATTATTGTTTTAGTTCATGTTAATAGTTGTTAATGTCTTTTAGTTTATAATTTTTCATGATTTGTGAGTAGCTATTTCTTTGGGAAGGATTTGAAGCCATTAATGAGTTCATGAACCTCTAAATCCAACATTGGATTTTGACTTGGGATAATTTTGGTTAATTGATTTGGCATTTTCATGAAAGTTTGTGTGATTCGCCATCATAGGAGCATAATTTAGGTACCCTTAGTGAAGGATCGAGAGATGAAGTTAAGGGGTTGCCTCAAATCGATTATTAGGCTTGAAGGACCATGAGAATAGGGACTACCTAGCCTAGGGGACTTAGTTTGCTTGTTTAAGTTCATCATGTTTATGGATATGCTTGGTTGAATGCCTTAGCCATGAGAATAGGTCTTCGGTAAGAGACTAGGCCAATCTAGCTAGCTCGAGAGAGTGGTTAGAGTACCAATGGATGAACGATTTCCCTCAATTGATCCCCATGGTTGATTCCCATTGTGATTGCTTGGTTTATGAATGAGTTGATTGGTGGATACCCCTTCCCAAAGCCATTTTTCTTATTGTCTTTTCATCTATAAATCTTCAAAAACATAGACTTTGCTTAGCTTATCATAAATCGATACTTATTGGTGTTTCCCTTAGTCCTTGTGGATTCGACCCTTTACTTGCCCTATATTGGGTAGTTTAGGTATCTTTGACGTGTTTACAACGAGCGCGTCAATATATGTATGTATATGTATATGTATATGTATATGTATATGTATATGTATATGTATATGTATATGTATATGTATATGTATATGTATATGTATATGTATATGTATATGTATATGTATATGTATATGTATATGTGTATATGTACATATATATGTGTGTATATATATATATATATGTATATATATGTATATGTATATAGATATATATGTATATGTATATATATATGTGTGTATATGTATATATATATGTGTATATGTATATATATATGAGTGTATATGTATATATATATATATATGTGTATATGTATATATAT